>JAREIK010002254.1:20000-416168 GCA_029783825.1 Sapria himalayana | reverse complement strand
TTTTTTTCAATTTGTATGTCTATTTGTCTCTCTATCTACATGTCTATTTATTTGTCTATTTCTCTATCTTACCTATATATCTTGTTATTTATATATCTATATATTTGCATATCTATCAGTCTGTCTTTTTATTTGTCTATCTATTAGTCTTTTTATCTATCTATATGTCTATATGTCTTTCTATCTATCTGTCTGTCTATCTATTTGTCTTTTTATCTATCTATCTATTTGTCTGTCTTTCTATCTGTCTATCTATCTATCTAGTTGTCTATATATATATATATATATCTATATATATATCTATATCTATTTAGCTGTCAATTTATCTTTCTATCTGTCTATATATATCTATATCTATCTGTCTGTCTTTCTATCTATATTCTATCTATCTGTCTATCAATATGTCTATCTATCTATCTAACTTCCTTTCTATTTGTATATTTATCTCTATCTCTCTTTATTGATATATCTTTCTGTCTGTCTATCTCTCTATTTATATATCTTTATATTTATTTTTTTATCGGTATGTCTATCTACCAGTCTTTCTATCTATCTGTCTATGTGTATATTTATCTCTCTCTATCTTTCTATCAAACTGTCTGTCTATCTATATGTTTGTTTGTCTATCTATCTGCCTATCAGTCTATTTATCAGTCTGTCTATCTGTCTATTTATCATTCTTTATATATGTCTATCTATCTATTTATCAGTCTATGTATCTATATATCTATCAGGCTATTTATCTATCTATCTGTCTATCTATTTGTATGTCTATCTTTCTATCAAACTTTCTGTCTATCTTTGTATCTATCTATCTATCAATCTTTGTATCTATCTTTATATCTATCTGTCTATCAATATGACTATTTATCTATCTCTCTATCTGTCTGTCTGTCTCATTCCCGGCCTATCTATCTATTTGTCTATTTGTCTATCTATATGTTTGTCTATATGTCTGTCTATCTGCTTTCTATCTTTCTTTCTAACTGTCTGTGTATTTGTCTGTCTGTTTGTCTATATATTTGCATTTCTATCTGTCTGTCTGTCTTTCTATCTATCTATATATATGTCTGTCTATCTATATCTCTATCTATCTTTCTATATACCTATCTGTCTATTTGTGTGTCTACCTATCTGTCTATCTGTCTAATTGTCAATTATCTAGTTGCTTATATATTTTTCTATCTATCTATCTGTGTATATACCTGTCTATCTATCTTTCTATCTATCTATTTATTTTTTATGTCTATCAGTATGTCTATCTGTCAATCTATTAGTCTTTCTATATGTCATTTTATCTGTCTGTCTATCTATCTGTCTTTCCATATGTATGTCTAACTGTCAATCTTTTGTCTATCTATTTGTCTATTTATCTGTTTGTCTATCTATCTTTCGATCTGTTTGTCTATCTATCTATCTATATATCTGTCGATCTATATGCCTGTCTATATGGTTGTATATCTATTAGTCTATATGTCTTATTATCTGTCTTTCTATATGTCTTTTATCTGTCTATCTAACTATTCGTCTGTCTATCTTTTTATCTGTATATCTAACTATTTGTCTGTCTCTCTATTTGTCTATCTATCTATTTAACTATCTGTCTATCTGTCTATCTATCTTTCTATTTGTCTATTTATTTATTTATCTATTTATCTTTTTGTCTGTCTATCTATCTATTTATCTTTCTTTTTTTTTATTTGTTGTCTATCTGTCTGTATATCTATCTGTCTAAATGTTTATCTATCTATCTGTCTGTCTGTCTATCTAACTATCTATCTATATGTCAATCTTTTTGTCTATATGTGTGTCTATCTATCTATCTGGCTATCTATCTATATGCCTATCTATCTATATATTTTTCTATCTATTTGTCTATGTATTTGTCTGTCTATTTGTGTGTCTATATGTGTGTCTATCTATCTGTCTTTTTTTCTGTAAATCTGTAAATTTATCTATTTGTCTATATATTTAACTATCTGTTTGTCTATCTATTTGTCTATCTATCTGTCTGTGTACCTATCTATCTATCTGACTATCTATCTATTTATTTGTCTCTCGATATATATATATCTATCTATATTTCTATATTTTTATATATCTATCTTTCTATCTTTCTTTCTTTTTATTTATCTATCTATCTCTCTATCTATCTATCTATCTGTCAATCAATCTATCTATCTACCTATCTATCTGTTTATCAATCTGTCTATCTATATGGATATCTATCTATCTATTTATCTGTTTGTCTATATAACTATATATCTATCTCTATGTCTATATGTCTGTCTATCTACATGTCTATCTGTCTGTCTATTTGTATGTCTATATATATGTGTATCTATATGTCTATCTATATGTCTGTCTATTTATCAATCTGTATATATGTCTAACTATATGTCTATCAATATGTATGTCTATCTATGTGTCTATTTATTTTTATATCTGTAAGTAAATCTATTGTCTATATGTCTCAATATTTTTATCTATCTGTCTGTCTGTCTATCTGTCTGTTGATCTGTCTATCTATCAGCCTATCTAATGGTCTGTCTATCTATCTGTCTGTTTATCTATCAATCAATCTATTTATCTATCTATATATCTGCATATCAATGTGTCTATTTGTCTGTCTGTCTATCTGTCTATTTATTAGGCTATCTGTCTTTCTATCTGTCTGTCAATATGTCTGAATATCAGTCTGTCTATCTATCGGTCTATCATTCTATCTATCTTTCTATCTATCTATCTGTATATCTATTTATCTATATGTCAGTCTATCTATCTGTCTATTTTTTTATCTATCTATCTTTCTATCTATTTATCTATCTATATGTCTATATATCTGTTTATCTATCAATCTATCTATCTATCTAAATGTCAGTCTATCTGTCTGTCTATATGTCTATCTATATGTCTCTCTATCTATATGTCTATAAGTCTTTTTATCTGTCTATCTATTTTTATTTTTATTTGTCTGTCTTTCTATCTGTCTATATGTTTGTTTATCTGTCTAACTATCTATTTGTCTATCTGTCTGTCTATCTATTTGTACATTTTTTTGTCTATCTGTCAATATTTCTGTCTGTCTATATAGTATGTCTATATGTATGTCTATATGTCTGTCTATCTATGTATGTATATATCTATCTATCTATCTGTTTTTCTTTTTATCTATTATTCTATCTCTCATTCTATCTGTCTATCTATTTGTCTGTCTATCTGTATGTCAATCTATCGATCTATTTGTATGCCTATCTTTATATCTATCTTTCTTTCTTTCTTTTTTTTGTCTATCAATCAATCTATCGTTCTAGCTATCTATCTATCTATTTGTCTATCTGTCTATCTGTCTATCTGTCGACTATCTATATGTCAATCTATCTATCTATATATCTATCTATTTTTTTATCTATCTGTCTATCTGTATGTCTATATGTCTATCTATCTATCCGTCTATGTGTCTATCTATTTGTATGTTTATCTATTTGTGAATCTGTCAGTATGTATATATATATATATATCTATCTATCTATCAAAATATCTTTCTGTCTATCTGTATGTCTCTCTATCTATCTATCTGTCAGTTTATATATCAATCTATCTGTCTATCAATATTTCTGTCTATTTGTCTGTCTATCTATCTTTCTATCTATCTATATGTCTCTCTATCTTATCTTTCTATCTTATTATTTATATATCTATCTATTTGCATATCTATCTGCATGTCCTTCTATCTATCTGTCTATTAGTCTTTTTATCTATCTATATATCTATCTACCTATTTATTTATCTATTTAACTGTCTCTTTATTTGTCTATCTTTCTATCTGTTAATTTATCTATCTATCTATTTTTCTAGTTATCTATATATCTGTCTATCCGTCTATCTATCTATTTATATGTCTGTCTGTCTATCTTTCTATCTATATTCTATCTCTCTATCTGTCTATCAATCTCTCTATCTGTCTATTTATCTCTCTCTCTCTATTAGTCTATATTTTTGTCTGTCTATCTTTCTATCTATCTCTATGTCTATCTGTCTATTTATTTTTTATATCTATCGATCTATCTATCTGTCTATCTATCAATCTTTCTATCAATCTGTATATCTCTCTATCTATCTCTCTATCTATCTCTCTGTCTATCTTTCTATCTGTCTGTCTGTCTATCTGTCTGTCTATCTATTTTCTATCTATCTATCTATCAGCATATCTATCTGTCTATCTATCATTCTTTCTATCTGTTTGTCTATCTATCATTCTTTCTATATGTTTGCTTATCTATCTATTTATTCATTTATGTATCTATCTATATGTCTATCTATCTATATGTCTTTCATTTTGTCAATATTACTGTCTATCTTTGTATCTATCTGTCTATCTATCTTTCTATCCATATGTATATCTATCTGTCTATCAATATGTCTGTTTATCTATCGCTTTATCTGTCCGTCTGACTGTCTCTTTACCTGTCTGTTTATCTGTTTATTTATTTGTCAGTCTATCTGTCTATTTTTCTATCTTTTATCTATTTGTCTATCTATCTATCTATCTATAGATCTGTCTATCAGTCAGTTTGTCTATCTATCTATCTGTTTGTCTATCTGTTTATCCATTTGGTTACATATCTATCTTTCTATCTGTCAATCTGTCTTTCTATCCATCCATCCATATGTCTGTATTTTTGTCTATCTTTCTGTCTATATATTTGTCTATTTATTCGTCTATCTATCAGTATGACAATCTATCTATCTATTTATCTATCTGTCTATTTATCTGTCTGTCTATCTGTTTGTCTATCTTTTTGTCTATCTTTTTGTCTATTTGTCTGTCTATCTATCTATCTATCTGTCTGTCTATATGGCTATCTATCTGTCTGTCTGTCTTTCTATATGGCTATCTATCAGTCTGTCTATCTATTTGTCTATCTATTTGTCTATCTATCTCACTATCTGTATGTATACCTGTATGTCTTTCTGTCTATCTATCTGTTTTTTATTTCTCTGTCTATCTATCTATCTAATTGTCTATTTGTTGTTCTATTTGTCTATCGATCTGTCTATCAACCTGTCTGTCTGTATATTTGGCTATCTATATATCTGTCTATATGGTTGTCTATATATCTTTCTATTTGGTTGTCTATATATCTTTCTATCTATCTCTCTATCTATATGTCTATCTATCTATCTGTCAATTTGTCATACTGTCTGTATATCTATCTATATGTCAATCTATTTTCTATCTATCTATCTATATTTATATCTATTTTTCTATATATATGTTTATATGTCTATCTATTTATCTATTTGTCTATCTATCTGTCTATCTATATGCACTACATGAAAATATTGATTTTGCTAGAGAATTTTAGTTAGGGATCAATCCCTAGCTAAATTACAAGGGATTAGCACAAGAATAACTAGGGATTTGTGATTTTTCTTTGAAAAAAAATAGTAATGAATTAGCGACTGATTAGCGAGGTAAAATTTTTTGTAAATTCCACTCAAGAAAAGTGGGGGATTTAGTGACGGATTAGTGGTGGAAATTTTTGTAAATTCCGCTCAAGAAAAGTGGGGATTGTAGTGACGGATTTAGCGATAGATTTTCCTTTGCTAATAAAATCCTTGATTTAGCGACGGATTTAGCGATGGATTCTCCATTGCTAATAAAATCATTGATTTAGCGACAGATTTTCTCTTGCTAATAAAATCCTTGATTTAGCGACGGATTTTCACTTGCTAATAAAATCCTTGATTTAGTGACGGATTTAGTGACAGATTTTTCCTTGCTAATAAAATACTTGATTTAGTGACGGATTTAGCGACAAAATTTTCCTTACTAATAAAATCCTTAATTTACCAACGGATTTTTCCTTGCTAATAAAATCCTTAATTTACTGACGGATTTTTTTTTGCTAATAAAATCTTTGATTTAGCGACGGATTAAGCGATGGATTTTCACTAACTAATAAAATCAGTAATTTATTTAGCTACGGATTTAGTGACGGATTTTCCCTAACTAATAAAATCCATATTTTAGCTATGGATTTAGCGAGTGAATATCCCTAGCTAATAAAATCCAAAAATTAGTGATGGATATAGCGATGGAATTTCCCTAAAAAATAAAATCCTTCATTTTGTGACAGATTTAGTGATGGAATTTTCTTAGCTAATTATTAGCGATGAATTTTTCCTAGCTAATTAGATCCAGACATAATCTTGCACTGATATTTTCGTAATTTCTGCCCAAAGAAAAGTGAAGAATTTAGCGACGGAATTTCCCTAGATAATTATTAGCGACGAATTTTTCCTAGCTAATTTAAATTCGTCACTAAATAAGTATCTCAATTTGTTTCTTTATTAGTTTTTATACAATTAGAATCGATACTTCTTTAAATATTTTTTTTTTCAAAATATATGCATTTAGCTAGGGATTATTTTTAGCTATTTGGGTTAGTTATAATTTCTATTGCTAATCTTCAATGATATTTTTTAAGCATTATTTATTTTAATATTTTATATAATTTTCTATATTAATTGTATCTCATGGTCTAAATATGAGCGATCCTTGAATTACACAATCTTCTCATATAATAATTTAAATTTGATATTAAAAAAAAATAATAAAAATTAAATACTAATAAAAATTTATAATAAATATGATTAAAATAATATTTTTTGATTATAATTTAATTAAAATATTATACTTAATTTTATCTGTAATATTTATTTATGATATTTAAATATTTGTATTACAAAAAATTATATAATTATTTATATAATTATAATATTTATAAAATATTTTAGTTAATAAATAAAAATTACAACTAATAAAAATCTAAAATAAACAATTGTTTGATTAAAAAAAATTATAAAATTATATGAATAAACGAATAAATAAGTAAATATTTATAAAAATAAAAGTATAAAATAATATTTTTATTTTTATATGAATTTTTAAAAATATAATGACTAAAAGATTTAAAATTTTTGAATTATAAAAAAATTTTTTAAATTTTTCATAAAATTTAAAAGAAAAAAAGTTGATATTTTAAGATTAATATATTGTTGTTTTAATTACATCATAAACATTTTGATGATTTAAAAAATTAATATTTCAGTGTTGTTATTAAATGAACACTTCAAGCATTAAAATTTATAATGATTAAAAGATTCAAATTATATGCTTTTATAATTATTTCATATTATATTAATAAAAAATAAATTGAATTCTTATAAATTTATAATCATATAATATATATATATATATATATATACGTGTGTGTGTGTGTGTGTGAATACTTTATTATTATATAATATTATTTTATTTATTTATTAAATAATATCATTTATAGTTAAATATATATATTTCTATTATTTTATTTAAATTATTTATTTTTTATAATTTTATTTTAGTGTTATTTTTTTATATTTTATTTTATAAAAGTTTAGTATATATATAAGGTTTCATAAAAATGCTTTTTATCAAAAAACAGGGCCCACACTTCAAACTGTGCGTTTAATTGTATCAATAACAATGTTTTGGGGTTCTCACCAGAGATCTACAATGTCATAGATGCATGGTGGAGGCATGCATTGTGCAATGGGTTTTTATCAAAAAACCCTAAGGGTGTACAACAACATATGGTGGTGAGTGGTAACGGAAGATGGTAATTTTGTGCAGAAATCCTAATTAGTGTTTTTGTAGTTCTATAAAAAAAGGAGAAAAGAATTCAGTATAGTTACTTTTGTATTTTTTCAAGAAATCACAATTTTGTGATATTGTATGGATTATCACAGTAGAGGTAGATAGAAGAGAGTCTTAGTTCAGTGAATTCATTATTGGAGGATTAGTCACATTAAAAATAATTATTATATATTATTTTTAGAGGATAGATCGATAGTATTATGTTGTAGTGAGAGAGATAGACTTTTAGTCAGAGCTATCTAGGGGTCTTCACAGAGTCAATTCATCACAACACTTACTAAGTATGAGTATACAAATTGTTTTCTAAGATAATAATAAATTATTCTTTTCTTATAAGTATCAATGATTATTTTATTTGTACTCTCATTTCATATTTATTGATTATCAACACAAGAGTAAATATTTATATATCTTTGATAATTATATTTTATATTTTATATTCTTTTCTTATTTTGAAAATATTATTATTACCAATTGAAAAATATTTAAAAGTTATTGATTATGGTATTATTCAGCTTTAATCTTTATTACTTCTTTGTATCATATTTATTTTTGATTGTCTTATTAGTTTATTTTATGTGAGTTATCTTTTTAGATAATTAAAATTATAGCTTTATTATTATTATTTCTATTGGTATTTATTTGAATAATTGGCAGACTCTGAGGAAAATTCTATTTGAGATTAAGTAGGTTGAATTATATATTCTTTCTATAACAATAAGATCTCTCTTTATATATATGAGTATTTTGAATTTATTACTTATGCATTCCCAGCTTGAGTATTTATCACTAGTTAAATTGAGAATACTTTATTATTTTCTTAAAAATAATTTAATTATAGAATATGCGACATATAAACTACAAAAGCTTACTAAAATTTTATATCCTATATGCTAGTTTGATTTGATTAGGTACTTATGCAATCTGATACAATAAAATTAGGGGTGTCAAGTGTGTTGGGTGGCTTGAGCATGACCCATGACATGACACAATTTAGACATATCAGGTTTGACATGGCATGGTTCAAAATAATGCCTGGGCCTCAATCGTGCTAGTCTATGATACTGCTCTTGTGGGAACACACGAGCCTCATGTCGTATCAGGTATGGCCCATGAGGCAGGCACATTGACATGAAATGTGGCATGATCACATCTGAAAAAAACATTCATTTTAAAATGGCTACTATTTACTGATTGGAAAATACTTGTTGCTATGTTGTTGGCCAAAATAAAAAAAATTTAATTATTTTATCTATAGGATTACATTTTGATCCAATGGTTTAATGGGCTAAATTCGATGGTTGTTAAATGGATACAATATTATTTATAGATAAAAAGTTATTTTATCTATAAATAATATTTTGATATATTTTATTTTTCATAATTTATTTGTAATTACGTCTCCTCTCCTCTCTTCTTATGGCTCTTCTTTTAAATTATAAAAGCATCATTGTATCCTGTTTGTGCCCATAATTTTTTTTATAATTTTAATTTTAATTTAACAGAATGTCAGAGTTATTTTTATGATGAGCTATGACTTCGAAGCATGAGAATATGATGCAGAGGTAAAAAAATGCTTGCTGCCCACATAAAATAAAGATACATATTACATTGCATATATTTTATTTAATAATTTTTATATAAATAAATAAATTAACAAAAAAAGTAAAAGATTAGAAAAAAACTATTCTTCTTCTCATGCTTTAGTCTCTTAAATTAAAAAATACCAAATAATAAATATTATAAAAAATGAATTCAACTTATATATAGATAATAGTTATAACTTGATAGAAATGTTTGAGGTCGAAACTAAGTTTTCTTTTATGACATTGAGTCATGTGACTAAAAAACTTAAAAATACACAAACTTCATTAGTATACACACATTTAAAATAATTTAAAATAAAATTTTAGAGATATCAAAGAACAATTGATATAATATATATATTATGAAAGATATATATATGTAGGAGGGGCTGTTGGTGGCATTGACCACTATAAGAGATATGCCAATTAAAACACTAAAAAATATGGCGTATTAGATCTCAGACAAACTTAATTGAGCGGTGAATTTTTAAAGTTGTATCAACTTAAGGTTTATTGACTTCATTTATGGCAATGAGTTTGGAAGGAAATACTTGATAAAATTCATATTATGCAAATTTATGGCAATGAGTTTGGAAGGAATAACATAATAATTAGTAATAAATGAACTTAAAAAGTATTTAAGTGATTTTTGTGACTTTTGACATTTAGACTAGTTGTGATGATGTATTCACATAAGTTATCACCCACAATATTGATTTTACGTAGAAAATTAAATAAAAAAATTTATGGTTTCATGAGATTGTTTATCCTCATTATGACTCTCTCTATATGAGTGTTTGTCAAAGATATTAAAAGAATATAATATTCAAAATAAAATTTTTAGTTTTTTATTTGGTAATGCTTCAAATATAAGTATTGTGATTAATATGTCTGTGAGAATTATTAGAGATGTATCATTAGGTGATATTTTTTATGTTAGGTGTATGTATCATATAATTAATCTAATAGTTCATGTATGAATAAAAATTGTTTTATTCATATTTGAAAATATAAAAAATTCACTAAAAGTTAAATATCTTACGATACCTAGCTTACAATAAGATTTTTACATTTTATGTTCGTAAGTAGGCTTAAAAAAGAAAAAATTTCAAATGAATGTTAGACTCCATTAGTATTATACATAGTTCATGTTGAATTTAAGTGTTGGCTATCCACACTTGATATTCAACTACGTCAATAGTAAAATTAGTAAAATTATTATTGATAATTTAGATTTTAAGATAAAAATTTAGTTTTTGAAATTCTTAAAGATTTTTATGATATGATAAATATGTCTTAACTTATGTACACTTTTACTATATGTATTGTAGTTATGTGTATATGTAATATTAGTTATACATTTAACAAATATAGAAGATATACATTATGAATGTTTACTTTCTATTATTTGATTGCATCTATGGATAATAAGGTTAAGATGGAAGAGCTATAAAATATATTAAAATATTTATTCACATGCATGAATAAAATAGAAGAATCATATTGTAGGATTCATGAACAATTAGATAATATGTTTAAATATTATGACACTAAGTATTATAGTTTTAGTGAGTCTTTTAGTTAGTTTTTGAGTATAGATATGAACATTGTATTTGAATAAGATAATTTTTTTATTCATTTAGCTAAAGATAAATGATGTGATGTTTCGTTGAATAAGAGATAGCTATCTCGAAACTTAGATATTAATTATTGTTCTATATTATCATATGATTATATTAAGAATTTTGATATATTAAATTAGTGAAAATAATATAAATCCATCCATCTCATATTATCTAAGATTATATGTGATCTACTAACTCATCTGATATCTAACATAATATCGGATCCTATTTATTCTGAGATTATGAATATTATTTTAGATAAGAGACTGATATTGTGCCCATATATGATAAAAGTATTCTTATACTTAAAGGACTGAGAGGATTCATTAATAAGTTTTCAGGATTAAGTGAAATAATTGCTAGTGAATGATGACTCACACGACATCAAGGATATCAAGGTTTGACTATAAGTTTGAAATGTGACAATGTGAACCATACAAATTTATTGTGGATATTAGAAGACTGACATATTATTATTGCTAATTACTATTGATTGTCATGATTTTTACTTAGTTTTCTAATTTATTATTATTTGTGATATCATGATGAAATCAAAATCATGAAATAGATATATTTTTATTGAGTTATGATTTTTATTTATTTTTATTTGCAATGTAATATATTTTTTTAATATTTAAATTTTTAAAAATTAAAATTCTATTTTAAATACTAACATTATATGACAAAGTTAATGCCTATGACTTCCTGCCTGATGCCTAGTGGCTGCTAGGCATTGGCTGACGGGTTGGCCCGGCTAGTACAGTTTAGTGGTAGTGGCCACAAGCTATTGGTCACTGGCTAGCTGCCAATAAGCCAATGTTAGCATCCAGTAGCCAAGAGCCAGCCAACTAGCTAGAGTGAGGGGGCATAGGTATTGGCCAACCCAACACACCAGACTGAGAAAAATGGGCCTTTGGGCCATGTTAGCACCCAGCAGCCAGGCGCTCCTTAGTCATGCCTTAAGAGCAGGTATGCCTTAGGCACTCAATAAGTGCAGGCACCACAATGCCCTTGCCATAGTGCCTCGCTTGGGGGGAGGCATGCCCATTTGTGAAAGACAATAAGGCATGAATTACTGCAAGTGCTCCTGATGGGAGGCAATCACTTTAAAGCGCTCCTGATAAGAGATTGATATTGTGATCATATATCATAAAAATATTTTCATGCTTAAAAGACTGTGAGGATTCATTAACGAGTCTTTAGGATCAAGTGAAAAAATTAATAGTGGATGATGACTCACATGACATCGAGGGTATTGAGGTTTCGACAAAAACTTGTGATGTGACAATCTGAACCATACAAACTTATCTTGGATATTACAAGACTCACATATTATTTTTGTTGACTATTGTTGATTATTGTGTTTTTTACTTAATTTTCTAATTTATTATTATCTATGATATTGTGATAAAATCAAAATCAAAATCACGAAATAGATATATATTTTGTGAGTTGACTCTTATTCATTTTCATTAACAATATAAAATAGTTTATTTTTTTGAGTTGACTATGGCCCCTTGCCTGATGCCCAGTGGCCACTGGGAACTGGTTGATGGGCTGGCCTAGCCAGTATAATTCAGTGGTTGTGTCAGGCCCTGGTTGATTAAGCATTGGCTAGCTGCTAGTCAACTAGTGTTAGTACCAGGAACCAGCCAACCAACCAAGGTGAGGTGGCATAGTTTGTGGCCAACCTGACCTTGTCCTACCAAACATGTTTGGCTGGGAAAAGTGGGCCTTTGGGCCATGTTAGCACCCAACGGCCATGTGTGCATTGGGCACACCTTAAGACACTAGATAGTACAATCAAATGGTTGTGGCCATAGGCCACTGGGAATTGGATGGCTGCTAGTCAGCCAGTGTTAGCACTCAACAGGCAAGGACCGGCCAACCAACCAACCAGGGTGAGGGGGCATAGGTAGTGTGTGTGTTTGTGTGGACAAGATATTAATGGATTATCGGCGTGGATGTGGCGTCGACGTAGTATTTGTGCAGTGACATTGACAATGTGATAGTATATATGGTGTTGAGGCAAAGTGTATGCAATGTCTAATAGTGTGGCTATGGCAGAGGTGTCAACATGGTATTAATGTGTATGGTGTAGTGTTGTGTTGTGTTGTGTGCACAATAAGAGTGAATGTGTGATAGTTTGGGCATTATGGGGTAAGTGTAACAGTGCAATGTGGTGTGAGGTGTAATGCAGTGTAGTGCAGTGCACTGAGGTATGAAGAGTGATGTAATGTGTAGTTCACATAAATCTTATATGGAAATCAGTTTCCTTAACTTGGCTGTATATTTTGTAATTATTGGGATCTTATTAAATACTTAAAAAGTCAGAATTGCTTAGTTGTATATTTTTTACATAGCTGTAGCTTAGTCATAATTGTACAACTAAATATTTTCTTTACATAGTTGTAACTTTAAAGTTTGTCATACACCTAACTTTTATTTATTTTATTTATGCTTTGATGAGAGTACTCAATTTGTGAGATGACATAATGATTTTGTTTTCTAAATAAGAGATTTGTATGTATGTTTTTAAATTTATTTTTTCCTGTTACTAATCTTCAATGATATTTTTTAAGCATTATTTATTTTAATATTTTATATAATTTTTTATATTAAAGGTATGTTATGGTCTATATATGAGCGATCCTTGAATTACACAATCTTCTCATATAATAATTTAAATTTGATATTATAAAAAAATAATAAATATATAAATACTAATAAAAATTTATATTAAATATGATTAAAATAACTATTTTTTTATTATAATTTAATTAAAATACTATACTTATTATTATCTAAAATATTTACTTATGATATTTAAATCTTTGTATTACAAAATATTATATAATTTATTATATAATTATAATATTTATAAAATATTTTAATTAATAAATAAAAATAAATAAAAATTACAACTAAAAAACAAATAAATAAATGTTTGATTAAGAAAAATTATAAAATTATATGAATAAATGAATAAATAAGTAAATATTTATTAAAATAAAAGTATAGAATAATATTTTTATTATTATAAAAATTTTTAAAAAATATAATGACAAAGATTTAGAATTTTTGAATTATAAAAAAAAATTTTAATTTTTCATAAAATTTAAAAGAAAAAAATTGATATTTTAAGATTAATATATTGTTGTTTTAATTACATCAAAAAAAAATTTGATACTTTAAAAAATTAATATTTCAGTGTGGTTTTTAATGAACACTTCAAACATTAAAATTTATAATGATTAAAATATTCAAATTATATGTTTTTATAATTATTTCATATTATATTAATAAAAAATAAATTGAATTCTTATAAATTTATAACCATATAATATATATATATATATATATATATATATATATATATATATATATATATATATATATATATATGAATACTTTATTATTATATAATATTTTTTATTTATTTATTAAATAATATCATTTATGGTTAAATAAAGATATATTTCTATTATTTTATTTTAATTATTTTATTTTAATTATTTAATGATAATAATTTTATTTTAGTGTTATTTTTTATATTTTATTTTATAATAGTTTAGTATATATATATAAGGTTTCATAAAAATACTTTTTATCAAAAAATAGAGCCTACACTTCAAACTGTGCATTTAATAGTAGCAATAACAATGTTATAGGTTCTCACAGGAGATCTATAATGTCATAGCTTACGGTGGTGTTCATATAGATATGAGAACAATGCTTGTAGATTGGGCTCCCATCTGCAGGCTCTTCGTGTGTGTGAAACACCCTCTGCTGGCAATTTCGCATCATTGACACTCTGATAGGCTCAGATAGGTAAAAGATGCTGTGTGGATTAGATTCATCAGTGGGGGCCATAACAACAGCTATTGCTTCAAGCAACATAATCTGATACGAGTAATGATTGTGCATGTCAACTAAAGACATGAAGCAACTCTGTGATGGATGCGTATGCATCCATCATGTGTGAGATGGAGAGTAGTGTTCAACATGTTATTGTTTCACAGGTGAGTAATTTCTTAGTATTCTTCTTATTCTTCCTGTTCTTCTTATTCTTCTTATTATTCTTATTCTTCATATTCTTCTTATAGTTCTTATTCTTCTTATTTTTCTTATTCTTCTCATTCTTCTAATTCTTCGTATTCTTCTCATTCTTCTTATTTTTCTTATTCTTTTTATTTTTATTATTCTTTTTATTCTTATTATTCATCTTATTCTACTTATTCTTCTATTCTCCTTATTATTTTTATTCGTATGCTTCTTACTCTTCTTATTTTTATAATTCTTTTAAATTCTTCATATTATTATTATTCTTCTTCTTATTTTTCTTCTTCTTCTTCTTATTCTTATTATTCTAATTTTGTTATTTTTATTATTCTTCTTATTGTTCTGATTATTGATATTCTGCTTATTCTTCCTATTGTTCTTATTCATGATTCTACTTATTCTTATTATTCTTCCTATTCTTCTTATTCTTCTTGATCTTCTTATTCTTCTTGATCTTCTTATTCTTCTTGATCTTCTTATTCTTCTTGATCTTCTTATTCTTCTAATTCTTATTATTCTTCTTGATCTTCTTATTTTTCTTGATCTTCTTATTCTTCTAATTCTTATTATTCTTCATGATCTTCTTACTCTTCTAATTTTTATTATTTTTCTTGATCTTCTTATTCTTCTAATTCTTCTTACTCTTCTTACTTTTCTTATTCTTCTTACTCTTTTTACTCTTCTTATTCTTATTAATCTTCTTATTCTTCTTTTTCTTAAAATTATTCTACTTATTCTTCTTATTCATCTTATTCTTTTTAATCATCTTATACTTATTTATCATTATATGCTTCTTATTCTGCTAATCATTCTTATTTTTATTAATTTTATAATTCTACTTATTCTTATTATTCTTCATATTCTTATTTTTCTTCTTTATCTTCATATTCTTTTTTTCTTCTTATTTTTCATGTTCTTTTTATTCTTCTTATTCATCTATATATTGTACTTATTTTTCTTATTCTTCTTTTATTTTTAGTCTTGTTTTAATTCATATTCTTTTTTTTCTGATTCTTCTTATTCTTCTTATTTTTTTTATTTTTTTATTCTTCTTATTTTTCTTATTTTTCTTATTTTTCTTATTTTTCTTATTTTTCCTAATATTCTTATTCTTCTTATTCATCTTATACTTCTTATTTTTCATATTCTTCTTATTCTTCATATTTTTCTTATTCTTCTTATTCTTATTAATCTTTTTATTTTCCTTATTATTCTTATTCTTCTTATTCATCTTATTTTTCTTATTCTTTGTATTGTTCTTATTATTATTAATTATTTTTTTCATTTTTTTCTTCTTATTCTACATATTCGACTTATTTTTATTATTTTTTTTTTATTATTTTTAGTCTTCTTTTTCTTCTTTTTCTTCTTTTTCTTCTTTTTCTTCTTTTTCTTCTTTTTCTTCTTTTTCTTCTTTTTCTTCTTTTTCTTCTTTTTCTTCTTTTTCTTCTTTTTCTTCTTTTTCTTCTTTTTTTCCTTATTTTTTATATTCTTCTTTTTTCTTCTATTTCATTTTATTCTTCTTATTCTTCTTATTTATCTTATTCTTCTTTTTTTTTTCTATTTTATTCTTATTCTTCTTATACATCTTATTCTTCATTATTTTTGTTATTCATCTTATTCTTCTATTTTTCTTATTCTTCTTATTCATCATCTTCTACTTATTCTTCTTATTATTCTTATTCTTCTTATTCAATATATACTACATATTTTTTTTCTTCAAATTATCCCAAGTCTTCTTTTTATTATTAGTCTTCTTATTCAATATATCCTACACATTTTTTTTCTTCAAATTATCTCGTCTTCTTTTTTATTATTAATTTTCTTATTCTTTTTATTCTTCTTATTCTATTTATTCTTCTTATTCTTGCTATTTATTTTATTCTTTTAATTCTTTTTATTCTTCTTATTTAACATATTCTACTTATTCTTCTGATTTTTTTTATTCTTTTTATTTTTTTTATTCTTTTTATTCTCATTATTATTCTTATTCTTATTCATATTATTCTTTTTATTCAACATATTCAATTTATTTTTCTTATTCTTATTATTATTTTTTGTCTTTTTTTTATTCTTATTCTTCTTAAAATTTATTTTTCTTTTTCTTCTTTTTCTCCTTTTTCATCTAATTTTTCATATTCTTCTTATTACTTTTTATTCTATTTATTTTTCTTTTTTTTATTCTTATTTATTTTTTTCTTATTATTCTTCTTATTATTTTTATTCTTTTTATTCTTCTTATTTTTCTTATTCTTCTAATTATTATTATTATTCTTCTTCTTATTCTTCTTATACTTCTTATTTTTCTTATTCTTCATGTTCTTATTATTCTTATTATTCTTATTATTCATTTTATCTTTCTTATTCTTCTTATACTTCTTATTTGTCTTATTCTTCATGTTCTTATTATTCTTATTATTCGTTTTATCTTTCATATTCTTTTTATTCTTATTATTCTTCTTATTCGTATTATTCTTCTTATTCTCTTTATTCTTTTTTCTTAATTTTTTATTCTTCTTATTTTACTGATTCAACTTATTCTTTTTATATTTATAAATTCTTATCATTCTTTTTATTCTTCTTTTTTTTTTCTTTTTTTTTTCTTATTTTTCTTATTCTTCTTTAATTCTTATTCTTCATTTTCCTTCTTATTATTCTTAGTCATCTAATTCTCCTTTTAATTCATTTTTTGTTATTCTTTATATTATTTTTATTATTCTTATTCTTCTTATTCTTATTATTCTTCTTAGTCTTCTCATTCTCTTCTTAATTTTTCTTCTTATTCTTCAAAATTCTTCTTCTTGTTCTTATTCTTCAAAATTCTTCTTCTTGTTCTTATTCTTTAAAATTCTTCTTCTTGTTCTTATTCTTCAAAATTCTTCTTCTTGTTCTTATTCTTTAAAATTCTTCTTCTTGTTCTTATTCTTCAAAATTCTTCTTCTTGTTCTTATTCTTCAAAATTCTTCTTCTTGTTCTTATTCTTCAAAATTCTTCTTCTTGTTCTTATTCTTCAAAATTCTTATTCTTCAAAATTCTTCTTCTTGTTCTTATTCTTCAAAATTATTCTTCTTGTTCTTATTCTTCAAAATTCTTCTTACACTTTTTTTTCTTATTCTTTTTATTCTTCTTATTCTACTTATTCTTCTTATTCAAAATATTCTACATATTCTTCATATTATTTTGTCATCTTTTTATTTCTATCATTCTTATTCTTCTTATTTTTATTTTTATTCTTTTTCTTCTTTTTCTTCTTGTTCTTTTTAATTCTTCTTATTTTTCTTATTCTTCTTATTCTTATTATTCAAAATATTATACTTATTCTTCATATTTTTTGGATTTTTTTTTATTTTTATCCTTCTTATTCTTCTTATTTTTTTTTTCTTCTTATTCTTCTTTTTCTTATTTTCTTCCTATTTTTCTTTTTTTTTCCAATTCTTCTCATTCTTTTTCTTCTCATCCTTCTTATCCTTCTTATACTTCTTATTCTACTTATTCTTCTTATTATTCTTTTTATTTTTTATTACAAGAAAAATCCCAAATAACCAGGGACAATTCCCCAGCCAAACGGGGGGTTTTTTATCATAACTAGGATCTAGCGACACATTAAGGATGAAAGATTTCCCAATCTAATGTGCTCATCTCTAAAAATTAGATGGGGAAAGAGTCCCTAGCTAAAAAATTTTAGCTACAGAAATATCCTTATCTAAAATAATAATATCCCTAGCTAAATTAGCAACCTAAATGGGAATTTTCGTCGCTAAACAAATATATCTACAGATATTTTGCCAATCTAAAGTGCTCGTCGCAAAAAATTAGCGAGGAAAATAGTCCCTAGCAAAAAATTTTAACGACCAGAAAATCCCTAGCTAAAATAATAATTCCCTAGCTAAAATAGTAAATCAAAAATCTCTATCTAATTTAGCAAGAAAAAATCCCTAGCTAAATTAGCCGAGTAAAATTCACTAGTAATTTTATTCCAAAACTATTTTCAGAATTTTATTTTTTTTCAAATTATTTAATTAGATTATTTAATATTTTTATTTTTAATTGAATAAAAACATAAACTATAAATGATAATTTATAATTAACAAAAAATAAAATCATTTAATAAATTATTCTGATTCAATATTTTACATCAAATTCATCAATTTATATACCAACAATGCATAAAGTATAATCTTTTCATGCATTAACATTGCTTTCTCTCCTTCAACTCCCCTGATCACCATCTTTCGGCTACGGCAAAGCTGTCAGAGTCGTGGTGCGTCATGTCTAGTAAAAAAATCCTTTCACTTTTAGAAGCTTCATATTGGGAACAATGCAGTATCATATCTGTACGAAATTTTAACTTATCAATCAAATAAAAATAAATAAATAAATAAAATTATGTTTTAATAAATATATAATATTGTAGTATATATTTTTCATATATACTGTTGTGTATATGTATATATATAGTAGCATTTCACTAGTTATATAATTACTACAGTATATGTACATATAAATTGCAGCAATTCACAAGTTACATTTATACTGAGTACATATATACTCTATATATATGTACATATATACTACAGTGTATATGTATACACTAGTATATATGTATATCAGTATATGTACCTATATATTGATATATATGTACAAGTATTTATATGTACATATATACTCTGTATATGTACATATATACATGTATACATATACAATGTAGTGTATATGTATACACTATTATATTTGTATATGAATATATATACCGGCATACATGTAAAAGTATTTACATGTATATATATACTCAGTATATGTACATACACACTGTAGTGTATATGTACATATATGTGTATACATATACATTGCAGTGTTTATGTACACATATATGTACATGTATGTACATATATTCTAATTAATACTTGTACATATATACTAGTGTACATGTACATATGCACTGTAGTATATATGTACATATATACCAGTGTATAAATATACACTACATTATGTGTGTACATATACACTGTAGTGTATTTGTACATATACTACAGTGTATATATGTACATATACTACAATGTATATTTACATAGACATATATACTGGTAAATACTTGTGTGTGTGTGTGTGTGCGCGCGCGCGCGTACAGGTATAAATGTACAAGTATTTGTATTAAAGTAGAGCGTAAACACCTAACATAGAGCATGAATATCAAACATTTATATATTCTGTAATAAGCATAAAAAAAGGAAAGTACACTTATCAAGGGCTGCAAAAATTATCTTTATTTATTTGAAATTGCATCAAGCCTGGAAACACAAGGCACAAGAAATTTATAACTAGATTTTACATGATAAAAGTTCAATACATACATACATATAGTGCATAAATTATAATCTATCCATTAAATTGACATTGTTTTCTCTCCCCATTTCCTCCAGTCACCATTTTTCTACTGCGACAAAGTTGTCCTAGTATCTGTGCATCATGTCTAGTAAAAAATCCCTTCACTTATAAAAGATTCATATGGGGAACAATGCGGTACCATATCTATATGAAATTTAAACTAATCTATCAAATCAAAATAAATAAATAAAAAAAATTATATTTTGATAAATATATAATACTGTAATATATATGTACATATATATTGTAGTGTATATGTTCATATATACTAGCATATCACTACTTACATATATTACAGCAGTATATGTCCATATAAACTACAGTATTATATGTACATATATACTGAGCACATATATACTCAGTATATGCATACTACGTTAATGCACGAAAAAGTTGTTTTAATGAAAGAAACTTTTTTTCTTGTTGATGAAAGAAATGTTTGTCAGTCGTTACAACTTGTTTAAACCACCCTCTTGACTTCGCCAAACTTGAATTAGTTCCTGGTGGTCTGGTTTTGACTTCTACAATTGATTCAGAGCGACTTCTCTCTCTCTGCTCCTGTATGAACACATTAATTTCGAAAGCAATTAATGTAACTCTTTTCGAAAGCAAAAGTAACTAGCTAGAGCATTTTTATACAAGTTTACCTCTCATAATATTGAAAAATGAACTTTGTGGGTTTCCAAAAGCTGGCATATCAGATCAGCATCCTGAACGCAAACATTCAATACTATTCAGAAATTAATAGAGATTCAGAAGAACAAAATTTAAGCATGTCACAATAAAAGTTGGAAATCTTCAATTCCATTATGCAATGAAATTCTCATACTATACCATGCAAGCAGTCACAACAATTTGGATTATTATTAGGAAGTCTATGCAATAGACGAATAAAAGACATTATCGCATGCTCACCTTCCCCCGACACATTAGAATCGGACAGAATGACCTGTAACACGGCCAATGTAATGCTAGAAATACCTTATTGAAGAAGATAAAAAGGCCTGAAACTAAATGCTTAGACTACCTCTATATCGTGCGAGAACACGGAGATAGAGTTCAAACCTTCAAATCCTTCCACCCAACATCATGCTTCATTCTCGAACAAATATATTGTCGGAGTGCCTTGGACACCTCGTGCATAAATATAGTTCCTTGTGTGATAACGTTGGAGTCTGAAACTTCAGATTCCTGCTTTGGAACAAGGGGTTTACCTTCTATTTCATATTCTGTCTCAACCTCGCTTCCTCAGTTTCCTGATCAGCATAAAATCAAAAAATCACCCAAGTACAGCCAAATAAAGTATACAAAAAAGTTTCCAATGTAAGATGGGTAGGGAGGAACAGGAGAAGCGTAGGAGGGAGAAGAACCCCGCGGCAATTTCATAATCTTTTGTTGTTAGGAAGCATCTTCTTTGTTGTTGAATCATTTTAGTGCGGGATACATGACTTGCATTGGTAAACAATGCACGATGATGACTAGACCAGCCCGAGCATTTATATTTTCAAACATGCGTGAGTGTGTGTAAATGGGTGTGTATGAATGTACATGTCTACAAATAAATATATACACCCACTTATGTATACACTCTATATACGCACGTATATAGTCAGTATATATGTACGTATATACTCGGTATATACATACGTATATACTCAATATATAAGTACGTATATACCAAGTATATATGCATGTATATACTATAGTATATAAGTACATATATACTGAGTATATACATATATGCTGTAATATATACGCACATATATACTCGGTATATACGCACATATATACTCGGTATATACACACATATATACTCGGTATATACACACATATATACTCGGTATATACGTACATATATAATCGGTATATACGTACGAATATAATCAATATAAACATACATATATACTATAGTATATAAGTACGTATATACCAAGTATATATGTACTTATATACTATAGTATATATATGTGTGTGTGTGTGTGTGTGTGTGTGTGTGTGTGTGTGTGTATACTAAGTATATACATACATACATACTCAATATATACAAATATATATACTCGGTATATACGTACATATATGCTCAATATATACGTACATATATAAAGCAGTATATATGTATGAATATACTACAGTATTATATGTATGTAAATATAATCATATAGTCTTAGATGACACACACATGTGCTTACATGCAAATACACATATCATCAAAGACAACATAAAAAAATAAACTAGGGCTTAAAAATACACATATAGGTCTCAGGCATGGTAAGCATGTTCTAGTTCTTTGTCCTCTAGTACTCCACGCAGATAGAGAACATTATTACACATACGCATAGAGCATAACATAATACATTTACAAACTAATAAATAACACAACATATCACTGATAAATAGATAAACTAGCACATGCAACACCAACTACCATTTGTTAAAAATTTCACACTATGAGATAATCATGAGCTTAATTTTAAATTACCAAATCAAGATTACTCTAAGATTTCCAGTGAACTACCCAACAAAATATTCTTCTGTGTTGCACAGCTTCACGCATCAGTCCATGAATAATTATAAGAAAGTTAAAAAATATCAAATAAAAGATAAATAAAAATTAAATGACAATATACTACATGATATTGAATTTTTGCATATCTCTAGGTTCATATAGGAATCCACCAAAGCAAGAAAACTTAAGAAACAAAGAAAAAAAAATGTGAAAAAAATACAAAACACAGGAGGGTGTTGATCTGCATGAAATAAGAGTGTCAAGAACAAACTTGTATTTGCATAGGACCAGAATTTTTTTATTCATCTCACAGATTCAGAAGCTAATATACTATTCCTAGCACCAAAAGGACCAGCCAAGAATTTTACATACTTATTATATACTATAACTCTACCCAATATATTTGGGTACACAAACAAATTCACAAATATATAAAAATTATAATTATAGATATGAACAAACACAAATATGTGTTGATAGTCAAACATCTTCAACAAATATCTAAAAAATGTCCAGCAATATTGTTTAGAGAGAGAGAGAGGAGGGAGGGAGGAAAGGAGGGAGAGAGAGTGGAGATAGGGAGGGAGGGAGGGAGAGAGAGAGAGAGGGAGGGAGGGGAGAGAGAGGGGGTTAGAAACAGTGGGAGAAAAGGAGAGAGGGGGAGAGAGAAAGAGGGTGGAGAAAAGGAGAGATGGAGAGAGAGAGAGAGAGATGAGGAAGAGAGAGGGGAGGGAGAGAGAGGAGAGAGGATAAAAAAGAACCAAACATAAAATAATTTTAGAAATTAATTATTATTTGGTTTGCTTGAGTTTTTCTAGAATAGCTAGTTTTTTATGATAACTACAATTGATTGTAATTAATTGTATAGCTAGTTTTTTAAATATTAACAAATTTATTTTGTTTGTGAGAAATGCAACTCAGCTGAAGTCATTGGTAGTAAAAGAGGAACATAGCCAGAATTTTGGGAGTTGCCATGTTTTCAGGTACTGGGAAATACTGAAAAAGGGTCTCAAGAAATTAAGCAAACAGAACTTGTTTTCAAGCAAGTATCCAATTTTATTGCGGGCCTCTAATGCTCTGGAGCATTAAATGGAACCACAATCAAATGCACGCCATGATATATAAATATATAAAACAAAAAAGGAAAAGAATAACATATTATTATATATTTATTTAAATTTGTAAATCAACACTAAACAACATTGATCTAAATATTTAAAACATATTTGGAAGGGTAGTAAAAGGATTATTTTGTGCCTCTATAAATATGATGAACCTAATCCACATACAGTTGCAGAAAACAATGCATGGTGATTAGAGAAAGAAGTACATAATATAGTGAAGAATAAAGTCAATAACATGGTGGAGATCGAGATGATCAAACAAAAAAAAAACATTAAAAGCTGATTGAACCTGGAAACAACTGTAGAGGGCATTGCGAGAGCATTACCCACATGCAAATTTCCAATGAAGTCTCAAAATAAACACTGCAACACGAAGAAGATACCATCCAAGCCACCATCACTGCTTGGCACAAAAGCTCGGGTAGTGAAGAAAGGCGGATTCCTCTTCCATTTCAGAACCAAATTAGAGCTTTAACTTGAATAAATATCCAAATCTTTATTGCTTACGGATCATGATAAAGGTAGGATTAGCCGAGGCTTTGAAAAAATTAAAAAGATTTGTCGAATGGAAATAGGTTAATTTAAAACCTGTCTGGAAACGTGTATTCCCTGGGAAATCTCAGATTGTAGAACTCAAAACCCCTAATTCGATTTTTAAACAATACTAGTTACTAAATTAGAGCCCTAGACAGCGAACGGAGTCTGGATAATCTAAGGACAAGTACTATCATACTATACGGAAAGAAACCCAACCAGCCAGAGCGGATGCTAGGTTTGGATGAGGAGTTTCAACGTGGATCATCATCTCTCTGAACAGAACTTGCCGTTCTACCAGATAAAGAAGCCAACAGATTCAGATGACCAGGAAGATAGTTTCTGAGCCTAGTAGTGGATGCCTCACCGAAGAGCGAGCCATGGTGAGTGACAATGGCTGATGGAAATCGCTTCTACTGTTAGGTTTCGTTTTGATTTTTTCATGTAAAGAGAGAGAGGTTGATGGCGCTAGTCAGAGACTTGGAGTTGTCACATGACAACAAGAAACATTTTTTGAAGTAATATAAGTCTGTTAATGTTTTATTTTTTAATTATCAAAACATTTAATAAACAATAAATATATATAAAACATAAATACTTAATAAATTATTTTCAACAAATTTTTATGCATATAGCAAGGCACACATGAAAAACAAACACCTTGCAACTTTTAATTATCAAATTAATTAAACAATAAAAATATAAATAAATTTTAAAAATATATGTTTAGCCTTTCAATTAGAAAAAAAAAACCATGGCTACAAAATTTATAAACTTCATATTACAAGGCAGAAATGAAAAGATAATTGGTCTAGAGGTGTCAAACGGGCCGGGACAGGCCTGCCCGGCCCATTTTTTTAGGGCACGATCATGCTTCCGTGCCGGGGCCGGGCACGGCACGGCTACTATACCGTGCCGTGCCTTGCTGGGCCCACTCGGGCTTGCATGTCCGTACAGGTCGGGATTCGGGGGGACCACGGGTCGGGTCGAATCAGACCTGACCTGCGGTCTTTTTTGCGGGAGGGGCCATCGTGGGGTCGAGCTCACAGGATAAACCCGTGCCGGTGTGCCGTGCCGCGGGCCGAACCGTGCCAGGTCAGGCACGACACGGCACAAGCCAGGCACGGCACAGCACGGCTCGTGCCTAACCCGGGCACGAAATTTTTCCGTGCCGGGCCGGCCGGCCCGGTTGACACCTCTAGATTGGTCTCTAACCCACTCTCCTAAGAATTATAAATACTCTTTATGTTAAAAATTATATAAATATATATATTTTATGGTTATATATTTTTAAGAATTCATAGAAATTTTTATGAAGATAATATGAAATAATTTTAAAGGCATAAAATTTAATATTATTTGATGTCATTTATATTCTAATTCTAAAAACTACTTAAAGCAAAAGATTATTTAATAATATATATATATTTAATATTTTAATAAAATTTTTTTAATTCTTATAAATTTTAGCAAGGTAAACATCTATGTATTTATTTTAATTATCAATTTATTTTCTTTTAAATTTAATGAAAATTTTTTAATTTTTTTTATAATTCAAGATTTTAAAATTTTGTAGTAATTATTTTGTTAAAGTTTCCTATAAGCATTAAATATTATTTTTATCCTTAAAATAATATTAATATTTACAAGTTTATACATTTATTCAAATATTTTTATACATATTTTTTAGTTAATCATACAATGAATAATTTTAGCTTTTTATTAGTTGAAATTTTAATGTATGTTCTTTTATTTTTTAAAATATCTTTGCAAATTATTTTAATTATAAAATTAATTATTTAATGTATTATTTTAATACAAAATTTTAAGTTTCTTAATTAAAAAATTTAGAAAAATTTTTTGTATAATTTTTAAAAAAATTTATAATTATTAAAATATTTATCTTAATTAGGCCATATTAATATATATATTTTTTGTATTTATATATTTTTTAAATTATTTATTTATAATATCCTATTTTTATAATTTGACGAGAAGAATATGTCTTTCAAGGATCGCTCATCTATAGATCATGAAATATATAAGCTTTTCTGATATAATATTTATCTAAATATTAGAAAAAAAATGTTTATTAGAAAATATAAAATATAATGTTTGTTAGAATATTTGTTGTAGGTTGCTCCCGTAGTCCCGTTTAGCTTCTCCTCTCTTCGTCGTTGAAAGATATCACAAATTTTATGCTTAATGTCTTATCATTTTTTTTAACGAAAACTATAAATACAATAAATAAAGATACAAAAATATAAATTAAACTAAAATTATAAAAAATAAATAATTAAAATAAAAAAAAATGAAATAGATTTTTATTTAACCATAAATGATATTATTTCATAAATAAATAATATAATATAATATAATAATAAAGTATTTCTTATATATATATTTTATGGTTATAAATTTTTAAGAATTCAATTTATTTTTTATTAATAATATGAAATAATTATAAATGCATACATTTTGAATCTTTTAGTCATTATAAAATTGAATCTTTGAAATGTTCATTTAATGACCATACTTAGATATTTATTTTTTAAATAATCAAATTTTTTTTATGTTATTAAAATACATGTGTATTAATCTTTAAATATAAATTTATTTTCTTTTTAATTTTATAAAAAAATTGAATTTTTTTTATAATTCAATATTTTCTGATCTTTTTGTCATTATTTTTTTAAATAATTTTTATAATCATTAAATTATTTTATGATAATAAGAATAATATTGATATTTACATGTTTATTCGTTAATTCATATATTTTTATAAATTTTTTTATTTAATCAAATAAGTGTTTATTTTAGTTTTTTATTAGTAGTACTTTTTTTATGTTATTTTATTAATTAAAATATTTTCAAAAAAATTATAATTAAATAATAAATTATATTATTTTTTTAATACAAATATTTAAATATCATAATTAAAAATTTTAGAAAAATATTATGTATTGTATTTTAATTAATTTATAATCAAAAAAGTAGTTATTTTAGTCTTATTTAATATAAATTTCTATTTGTATATATATATTTATAAAATTTTTTATTTATAATATCCTATTTTTATAATTATATGAGGAGATTGTGTGTTTCAAGCATCGCTCATCCATAGACCATGACATATCTTTAATATAAAAAATTAAATAAGTAATTAAAATAAATAATTTTAAAAAATATTTAATTATTAAAAATTAGTGACATAAATTATCACTAGGCCAAATATCTAGGAAAAAATCCCCAGCTAAATGCATATATTTTGAGAAAATAAAAATTTAAGGAATAATCACTTCTAATCTTTTATAAAATTGTAAAAAATATAAATGCATATAATTATTAAGGGACGAAATTTGTCTTAATCTAATTAGCTAGAAAAGTTTCATCGCTAAATCCATCATTATTTTACTAGTTTTTAATTTTGTGGAATCTATGAAAAATTAGTGACGTATTATTTCTGGATCAGATTAGCTAGGGAAATTCTGTCGCTAATTTCATCATTATATTCCAGGTGTAATTAGCTAGGGAAATTCCGTCGTAAATCCGTCATTATATTCCGGGTGTAACTAGCTAGGGAAATTCCGTCGTAAATCCGTCATTATATTCCGGGTGTAACTAGCTAGGGAAATTACATCGCTAAATCTATCGCTATATTCTAGGTTTAATTAGCCAGGAAAATTACGTCGCTAAATCTATCGCTATATTCTCAGTGTAATTATCTAGGTAAATTCTATCTCTTAATCCGTTGCTATATTTCGGGTGTAATTAGCTTGTGAAATTCCATCGCTAAATCTGCTGCTATATCTCATATATAATTAGCTAGAAAAATTTTATCGCTATTTTTGTGCCTTTTTTTGTGTGGACATTTATGAAAAAAGAGTGAAGGAAAATTTTCAATAGGAAAATTCCATCACTAATTCGTCACAAATTTTTATTTAATTATAAATTCAAAAATTCCATGCTATTTTGTAGCTAATTCCTCGCTATTTAGCTAGGGATTGATCCCCAGCTAAATTTCTCTAGCTAACTCGATATTTTCGTGTAGTATTTATTATTATTATTATTCTTCTTCTTATTCTTTTTATTCTTCATATTATTCTTCCTACACCTCTTATTCTTATTTATTCTTCTTATTCTTCACATTTATCTTATTCTTTTTATTCTTATTATTATTATTATCATTATTATTATTCTTCTTCTTTTTCTTCTTTTTCTTCTTAGTCTTTTTATTCTTCTAATTTTTTTAAGTATTCTTTTCTTATTATTCTTTTTATTTTTGTTATTCTTCTTATTCTTTTTATTCTTATTATTCTTCTTATTTTTATTATTCTTATTATTCTTCTTATTTTACTTATTCTTCTTATTTTTTTATTCTTTTTTATTCTTTTATTTCATCTTATTCAACTTATTCTTCTTATTATTCATGTTCTTTTTTTTCTTCTATTTTCTTCTTATTCTTCTTATTCTTCTTATTCTTCTTATTCTTCTTATTCTTCTTATTCTTCTTATTCTTCTTATTCTTCTTATTCTTCATATTCTTCATATTCTTCATATTCTTCATATTCTTCATATTCTTCTTATTTTTCATATTCTTCATATTCTTCTTATTCTTCATATTCTTCTTATTCTTCATATTTTTCATATTCTTCTTATTCTTCAAATTCTTCTTATTCTTCATATTCTTCTTATTCTTCATATTCTTCTTATTCTTCATATTCTTCTTATTCTTCATATTCTTCTTATTCTTCATATTCTTCTTATTCTTCATATTCTTCTTATTCTTCATATTCTTCTTATTCTTCACATTCTTCTTATTCTTCTTATTCTTCATTATTTTTTTTATTCTTCTTATTCTTATATTCTTTTTTATTCTTATTATTTTTATTATTCATCACCCTCTTCTAATTATTCTTATTATTCTTATTATTCTTATTATTCTTATTCTTCTTGTTATTCTTTTTTTTTTCTTATTCTTCTTATTCTTTTTATTCTTCTTATTCTTCTTATTCTTATTATTCTTCTTATTCTTCTTATTATTCCTATTCTTCCTATTCTTCCTATTCTTCTTTTTCTTCTTATTCTTGTTATTCTTCTTAATCTTTTTATTTTTATTCTTATTATTCTTCTTATTCAACATATTATACTTATTCTTCTTATTCTTCATATTATTTTTAGTCTTCTTCTTGTTTTTATTCTTCTTTTTCTTTTTATTCTTCATATTTTTTTATTCTTCTAATTCTTATTCTTCTTATTCAACATATTCTAGTTATTCTTCTGATTATTATTATTATTATTATTATTATTATTCTTATTCTTATTCTTTTTATTCAACATATTCAATATACTGTTCTTATTATTCTCTTTGTTTTTAGTATTTTTTTATTCTTATTCTTCTTAATATTTTATTCTTCTTATTCATCTTATTTTTTTTATTATATTTATTCTTCTTATTCTTTTTATTTTTCTTATTCTTTGTATTATTCTTATTCTTTGTATTATTCTTATTCTTCGTATTCTTATTTTACTTCTTATTATTTTATTATTCTAATTCTTATTATTATTCATATTCATATTCTTCTTATTATTCTTATTATTCTTATTTTTCTTATTCTTTTTATTATTCTTATTCTTCTTATTCTTATTCTTATTTTTTTTATTTTTCTCATTCTTATTTTTTTTAATTTGTTTTATTATTATAATAGCCCTCTCTTTCGGGCAGAGTAATACCACTGTTTACAAACTAAATACTAACATTTACCCTCTTACACCCCTTTTTAAAAAAAGAATTACAATACATAATATAGATATCAAGCAACTCTAAATTTTCCTTCATTATTTAGCTCTCTATATGATGGACTTGTGATCCACAATTGTTTTTGAATCTGGCCCTTCTGCTATCCCTTATTCTATTTATGCATGCCTGCTTGTGAAAATCTTTTTAGCCAGTTGCTACTTTTCAATCTCTAATTATCTGTTTGTAGTTGTCTTCATAGCTCCTTGTTGCTCATATTCCTGATTGCTTACCACATTTCTCCTTCTACAATGCTTTGTTCCAAGGCTCCACTTGTCACTCTTCAACCCTAACTACATATATTGACCCATCAAAGCCACTTACATACACTGTACTAAACAATAGTATAGCCTCTTGAGTGAAACTGACCGTGTTACCTTTACAGTCAGCATAGATTGCACGGCAGAAACTGACTTTCAGCCAGTAACTATTTGCCAACTCTAAAATATCCTTCATTACAGACACCTTAACAGTTACTAAAATTCATACTCTTACACTATACATTCCTTAATCATCACAAAAATTGACTGTGTTACCATTACAGTCAACTTAACAGACTAGGCTTCACCTATTCAGCCATAGGATATCCTTCTGTTATTGACTTTTAAGCATCATCAAGCTTCTTACCACATTATCTTCTGCCTTAGTTGACCGGTACATAACCAATAAGACAGCAAAACCACAGCAAGTACAAATAGAAAAATTGCCATCCATAACCAGCCTAATCACCCCTCAGGACCAGGGTGAGTGTAAATTTTTTTTGTGATATCTTTCTATGTTGATATCCTTCTCCATTTTAAAGCTGCATTTATATTGTTCAATAACTTGCAAAACAACAAACAAACCATGCAACAAACATATGGTATTGTTCTCCCTACAACCCTATTCCTTTTATGTAACATTTTCATAACCCTTTCCCACCCTTATTACATCTAAATCTGTGGTAGAGTAGTTTCTGCCCCTCCTCCAATCCCTTCACATAAAACTACAAAAGAGAACACAAGATTCCTTTTGGAACAGTAATATGACCTTTACCTATTAGTTTCCACAACATTAATTCACAAAACAAAACACAAAAAGCCTCTGCAATCTGTATCAGTCCACCATAACCAAAAGATCCACTTACCACTTACTCTCCTTTCCTCCCTCTTTCAATTCCTAGGTATGGGGTTCCAAACCTATCCAATATAGCTAATCCTTTTAGTCTACCTGGCTTATTTTCTTCCTCAAACTCATTTACCCCTTTAAGTAATCCTAACCTGGCTAGAATGTTGGCGAGAGCATTTGCCTTCCTGTATATGTGTGATATGCTCGCATTTAGTTCTTCCATAATGTTTATTATAAGTTCGATCTCCTCTTCATGCCTCCATAGCACTATTCTTCTAGTGGCTATCCATGAGTAAGGAAGAATTACTTGAACTTGTGAGCTTTTTAATCTAGTCTCTTTACAAATCAGTAATCCTTTTTTTAGTGCACAGATTTCTGAGTGTAGAGCCGATAAAGCATTAAGAGACATAGTGAAAGCTTTCAAAATTCTACCATGTGAATTCCTTATTATCCTCTCCCTCCTACAGCCCCCATGTCCCTACTAAAACTTATGTCCGTATTTAAAGCTAGCTTTCCTACTGGAGGCTTATTCAATCTTGTAATCTTTATGCCTTGTGATTTCTTACTATATAATGAAGTCCCTATGTATTTTTAATGTCTCATTCCACTTCTAGATTTTCTACTCTAACAGGCTTTGTGGCTGAGATATTCCCAATTGCTCTCCTAATATCTTTTAATATATCTATTGCATTCATATGTATTCCATCGAATCTGTTCATATTTCTTGCTTTCCATAAGCATAAGATGATAACATGTGGTAGATTTTGGATAAGCCATTTGTGGGTTTTTCTTTTAAAGTATGCTTTTCACTAACTTTTTATTCTATCCACTAAGCCCAATTTTTTGACACTGATCTGCATGGACCTTTCTAACTCCTTCCATACTTTTGCTGTATTTTTTCTGTCGAGAATAAATGCTCTGTAGATTCGACTGCCACCAAGCAGCATTCGCATCAAGATACCAGCCTTATTACTTTTTTTTGTACATTGAAGTCCACCGGTATAGCATTTTAGAGTACTTTCCATGTTAGCAATCTCATTTTTTGTGGGATGTCACTTTTCCAGACCCAAATAATAGGTTGTGGAGATTTTTTTTTTCTTATCAGTTCCTTCACCGATTTTATTGTGAAGTTTCCTTGTGGTGTGAGTGTTCATTTCTAACTGTTCATTTGCAAACTCGAATATGATTCCACTACTTCATTCAATTTTATCAGAAATTTCCAATTCCTCGATTTGTTTCTTTTTTCAATGAAATTATCCCATCCATATTTAGCTCTCATAAATTTTGCCCATAAGCTTTGATTTTTTTTAACCTCCACCATCCTTTACAATCCCATGCCTTAACAATGTCCTTAAAACTCATTATGCCTAAACTACTTCATCTTTTGAGTGACATATATCATTCAAACTTTTCCAGTGAAGCTTTCTTCTACCCTCTTTATTGCCCCATAGAAAATTAGCCATTTTTGTTTCTAATATTTTTATAAATATTTTTGGGGGATGAATGATAAACAGATAGTGAACCAAGGTGCTTTGAAGCATGTGAGAGATTAGAGTTATCCTTCCTCCAAAGCTTAGTAAGTCCTCTTTCCTTCCTACCATTATTCTTCTCATTTTATCTAGACGAAAACTTAGGTATTCTTCTCTTACTCTACCCTCATATATGGGGTAGCCCATGTATTTTAAAGCTCCCATGTTCTGCATGAAACTAGTGATATTTTTAACCTTTTGAGCCACTTAAACTGAAGTTTTCGAAGCTAACATGAACTGACACTTAATTTTATTCATCGTTTGCCCAGTTTCCATTTCAAATGTCTACTACAATAGATCCATTAAATTAACTATCGAGCTACTACTGATATTTGTAAAAATTATCAAATCATCCGCATAAGTTAAGCAGCCTATTCAATGGGCATTTTTTGGATGCCTGAAATATATTATTTTACCTTCCGACATTCTCCTATTAAGATTTCGAATCAGCAACTCGAGATATTTATCGAATAATAGTGGAGACAAAGGGTTCTAGTTGTCTTAAACCTTTTCTTGGCTTAAGCTCCTCTCCTTTTTTCCCATTCACAATAATTTTTACCCATGCGCTAGAGAAGCATCTATATATTAAATCAATGCATAATTCTGAGAAGTCTAGTCTTCTCATGGAAACATAGAGAGTATCCCACTACACTCTATCAAAAGCCTTAATTAAATCCAATTTGGCCACCAGATTATGTTCTCTAGTTTTAACTGCTATTTCTCTTATCATTTCAAAAGCTAAATTAATGTTTTCTACCATTAACCTATTTTTGAAAAAACTCAATTGTTCTTGAGATATTATTCATGGTAACAAGATGCTTAATCTAATTTGAAGAATTTTGGCCAGAATCTTGTAAATTACATTAGATAAGCTAATTGGTCTAAAATCTTCACATTTCTATGGAGACTTATTTTTTGGAATTAGCTCAAAAAAATGAGTTTACCCATGATTTTGGTATATCAGCACCTGCAAAAATGCATGAAATTGCGAGTACCAGATCATTTTTAATGATATACTAGCATGTCTAGAAAAAAAATTATTCCAGCCATCCAACCCTACCGTGCTTCTTTATCTAAACTAAAAACAACATTTTAATTTTTCTTCCTCTAGAATGTTCACCATCCTTTGATTTTCCTCATTTGTGATAATAATGTTAAGTTCCTTCATTAATGTACTCTATGTAGAAAATGCTCACATAGATGGCTCTTGAAAAAAGCTTCAAAGAGGGTGCCTATTTCTTATTCACTTTCCATCCATGTTCCCTCGCCATTCCTTATACCTTTAATCTTGTTTTTTTTTTGATATTTTATTACACTTATGTTATATAAAAGTTTTGTGTTTTTATCACCTTCTGTGAGCCATATTATTTTTGCTCGCTATTTCCAAAACTTCCTCCATGTGCAAACTCAGTCTCAGGTCTCCCTTAGCTTTGCATAAGTTTTGCCCAGTCTCTTCATTTTGGTTGATTTCATATTCTGGTTCTAGTTTCTCCATATCTTCTTCCTCCTTAATTTAATTTTTCAAAAGCCCAACATCTTTTCTATTTCATGTTAGTAAGCTGTTCTTTAACCTGCACATATTAGCTGTTAGAATCTGGATTGGTCTTCCTGAGACTGGCTCTTCCCACTAATCCCTCACTATGTTATCAAAGTCTTTATACTATATCCACATATTCTAAAATTTAAAGCTACTAGTAATCTTTTGATTTTTATGTAGGGTTAATGTAGTGGGCTATGGTCTGAACAAGTTATGTTCCAGTGTCTTAGCCCTGTGGTCCCATGTGAGAGAAGCCACTTAACATTATACACTAGCCTATCTAGCCTTGCCCATATCACTCCCCTCTTTTGCTAGTTATTACACCAGGTATAGCTCAATTCTATGTAATCTACCTCAAGCCGATTAATCCTGGCTAAAATGTCATTGAATTGATTCATAGCCAACGGATCTAGGGGTCTGCCTCTTTTTTTTCCAGGGCACTTCAAATCACATTAAAATCTCTTCCAATGATACATGGAGTGTCTTTTAGTGCTATGTCTTCCATTTCTTTCCATAATTCTAATCTATTTTTCTTAGCATTTTGGCATAAACTACCGATATTATCTCTTCTAGTTTTTTATTTATTTTTAAGTGAACTACCTGCTCCGTATCCTTTAAAATTTTTATGCCATGTTTATTATTCTACATAATCCAGAGTTTACTATTTAAGTTCGCAAACTCATTCTTAAATCCTAAAAGTTTACTATATTTGCCGATCTATCCTTTTCTAACATTGGTTCCACAATTACTATTAAGGAGATTTTATAAGTTTGTATTAAATTTTTAACTTGTTCACTGAGGGGTTGTTTGCCGCTCCCCTTATGTCTTGTTTAAGTATTTCTTCCTATTTATTAGCTACTTCAATGCACTAGTAGTAAATTGTGAAAGCTCCTTATATCTTGGGAGCTACCATAGTTGTAGTGTCATTTGTTTTATGACTTCAATAGTCTCATTTTTGGTGAATTTATCATGTCCTCCTCATATAACTTTAAGTCATCCATTACCTAACTTGGATCCCCCTCATGTGATTTATCCTTATCCAGAAGAGGATAGTTGAATATATCTGAGTCGTCTTCTAGAAAATCCAGATCTTCGTCAATCCAGCTGTAGTCCTCTTCATGCTCATTTAAAATCCTCCTAGATTTATTTCTCTTATCTCACTTCTTCTTACCTTTCACCTCCACCCATTCCCCCTTATTTTCCTCTACTGCCCAATCCTCTTCTATCCCTAGACTATTCTTTTCCTCTGTTTTTTTTATCGAATACCCCTGCCTCTACCCCCTCCTCCCTACTCACCATTACCTCCTTCTCTAGTCCCTCCTCTAGACTTTCCCTTTCCTCAACCCTTATGCCTCTTGGACTGCCCCCCGGGGCCCCTTTGTTATCCCTCCTATCCCATTTCTTTCCCCCTTCCCTCCCTCTATCTTCTTGCCCCTTCTCCCTTCTCTACTCACCTTGTCCTATTTTGTGCTTCCCCATATCATGCCTAATCCTTCTGCAACTGGAGCAATAAGGTGGCACATTCTCGGGCAGGATGGGTTGCCAAAACACATCCTTCTGCCCTACATCCTCATTACCTATCCATAACGTAGATGGTAGATATGTAAATAAGTTAAATTCAATACATACCCGAGCATTGATTGGCCGAGTAATGGTTGCAGTCACCTCATCCCGTAACTTAGATTTGCCCAAGCACGAGACAATAGCATGTAGAGAGTACTTGTTATAAAGATATAATAGAAGATTAGGGAAAGAGAACCAAACTGGGGGCAATTGGGTCCTCTTCGAGGGGGCTGAAGTTTTTTTACCATTTTAGTATGCGCATAGGATAACCATGGAGCTTGAGAATTGGTTGTTTTGAGCAGTAATGGGGATTTCTTTCTCTAAAATTGATATTTTCTCTCTCTAGAAGTTTATAGCATTTTTGAAAGCAGAAGAAGCTTCTTATTCTTCTTATTCTTCTTTCTTATTCTCTTATCCTTTATATTCTTCTTATTCTTCTTATCCTTTATATTCTTCTTATTCTTCTAATTCTTCTTATTCTTTTAATACTTCTTATTTTGTTTATTTTTCTTATTTTTTTATTCTTTCTTATTCTTCATATTATTTTTATTATTTTTATTCTTTTTATTTTTTTTATTCTTCTTATTCTTTTTATTTTTTTTATTCTTCTTATTCTTTTTATTCTTTTTATTCTTTTTATTCTTTTTATTCTTCTTAGTCTTCTTATTCTTTTTTTTATTCTTATTCTTCTTATTCTATTTATTCTTCTTACTATTCTAATTATTTGTATTCTTTTTAGTCTTCTTATTATTCGTAATTTTCTTATTCTTCTAATTCTCTTATACTTCCTATTCTTTTAATTCTTCTAATTCTTCATATACTTTTTTATTCTTCTGTCTTCTTATTCTACTTATTTTTCTTATTCTTCTTATTCTTCTTATTCATTTTATACTTCTTTATCATTATATTCTTTTTATTCTTTTTATTCATCTTATACTTCTTTAGCATTATTTTTTTCTTATTCTTCTTTTTTTTATTAATTATTTTATTCTACTTTTTTTTCTTATTCTTCTTATACTTCTTATTTTTTTTTATTCTTCTTATTCTTATTATTCTTATTATTCTTATTATTCTTATTATTTTTATTCTTCTTATTCTACTTATTTTTTTTATTTTTATTCTTTTTATTCTTCATATTCTTTTTATTCTTCATATTCTTTTTATTCTTCTTATTTTATTTATTCAACTTATTTTTCTTATTTTTCTATTCTTTTTTTTTTCTTTTCATTCTTCATTTTCATCATATCATTCTTATTCTTTTTTTAAGGTTTATTTTATTAATATTAACTCACTCTTTTGGCGGAGGAATACCATTTTTACAATTTTATATCCTTCTATCCTTTACCCTTTTACAACCTCAATTCTACCCTCTGCTCAAAATACTCTTAAGGTAACATTGCAACTATCTCTAAGAACATGGTATCTACTATCCAACTCAAAATTGAACCAATTTAGCTCTAGCTTCTATTGTGCATGGCAGAGGTTCTACTATTTTTTTACTTTCAGTGTACATTTCCTCATATAGCTTCTTTTCTGTAGCTATCTTTCCAGTTTCCTTGAGAACCTCTATTTTCCTCCATCTCTTCTGCACCATCTACTCTACCCTTTGACTTGCACTTTTACTGCCAATAGATCCCTATGTTTTTCTACTCTATCTATGTCACCTTTATTCAGCTCTCTTTCACAACCTGCCAACCTCCAACTCAATCTATTCCTCTCTTAGGCTCCACTCCTCTGCCTTAAGCCTTATATACTTTCAAAAATCTTCTAATTCCTTAGCTTTAAGCCTAAATCTGCTTCTATATCCTTTACTATCTCACTAATAAGACTTAGCATGCTTTTCCAGCTAGCCTCTGCACTTTATAAATTAAAACCAACATATATATATATATATCACATCCACGAGCCATTTCCTCATTTCCCATTTCCTCCCCTCATTATGCATATATTCTGCTCCAACTTAAAAGCCTTCCTTTCTATACTCTATTCTCTGATTTGTCTAGCTAGCCTCCTCCTCCTTTAGTTTGCATCTGCCTGCTTCTATCCTCCTCCTATGAGACAACTTGTTATCTGCACATAATAGTAAACAACATCTATCTACACATAACATCAATTATAGCATATAATAGGTACATCAATCCTTCATTAGCCATATTACTCCTACCCACCCTCTGTTCCTATTGTTGACCTTCTTCTACATAAGAATAAACAGGCCCATACAACTAAAACCCTATTTTCTACCCATTACCCCTTCGCACCTGAAACTAGAGAACAGAAAATGCAGAAAGGAAGCATCAACAGAACGTGCTGCATTTTCCCATGCTTTTTGTCCTTGCTGCTCCAACTTCTATAGGGATTGATTTTTCTATTCTTTCGGCCATGTAAATCTTCTTTCTTTTGGTTCTTTGCCCCAGCTTATTTGATAGCCTTGCTTGACTTCGCTATTGTGCCTCCCTTCTTTTATAAGAATATACGCCTTGCTCTTCGCTTGGGCACTTTCTTCCCATCTTACCATGTCTAAGTGCTTAAACACATACAGCCAAAACTTATAATAATTAGCCATAACATTAGCAATATCTTATAATAAATACAATGCAAACAACATCATAGCCTCCCCTCAGGACTAGGGAGACTTTTGAGTTTCCTCGAAAATTTATGCCTACACTATAATAATAGCAATTCGCATTATATATCTTTCTACCTCCCCATTTCCCCCTTACTCTTCCTATTTTATTGCTATTTATTTTTTTGAACTCTAATATTGGAAAATCCTATTCCATCTAACCTAACTAATCCTTTAAATTTATTTGGGATATTACTCCTGTCAAATTCTTGGTAGCCTTTCCTAACACATGTTTCAGTTAGCTTGTCTACCAATGTATTTGCCTCTCTAAATGTGTTTGTTGTTTTACCATTCAACTCTGTTAATAAATTCTTGATTTTTTAATTTCCCCTTCAAATCTCTGTATTTCTATTTTCTTTATGGCAAGGTCTACCAACAAACTTTAGTCTACTTGTACTCGTATATTTTGAAATCTATTCTCTTTACATATTTGTAGCCCTTTATGCAAGGCAATGATCTCTGCCTGCAAGGCTGAGGAGGTCAACCCTCTCATAGTAAAGGCTTTTATGACCCTTCATTCTTCATCTTTAATTGCTCCTCTTCCCCCTCCCACTCCCATATCTCATTTGAAGCTCTCATCTATTTTAAGGGCTAGTATGCCTTGGGGTGGCATGCTCCAAGCAAAGATTTTTAAATCTGGCAATTTCTTTATAATTGTTGTAAGCCCCCATGTCCTCTTAACATTCTCCTCCCTGCCCTTTTCGGAGACTCTTATCGAATTACAGGTTGTATTAAACAAACTTTATCTTTTTATTTCCTCTAATATGTTCTTTGTATTCATTGGAATGTTCTCAAACCAACTTATGTTCCTAACTTTTTATAGGCACTATAGTGCTATGTGAGGTATGTGGGTTCTAATCCATCTCGATAGTTTATTCTTTTTCTGCTCATACCTCTAGTTTATTAATCTAGTCTTGACATTTGTCTCACTCTCCTCAATGTTCTCTTCTGCTTCTAGCTTATTCCATATCTCTGTGGCTATCTTTCCTATCGAAAACAAATGATCGATGCTTTTTATAGCCATGAAGCAGCATTCACATCTAGATGTTACCATTATACCTTTAATTTGAATATTATTATCCAGTGGGATGACATTAGACAGGAGTCTCCATATGAAGATGTTTATCTTTTGCGGGATTTCCTTTTCTAATGCACATTTAAAAATTTCTTGAGAGTGTTTTTTATTTCTCACTAAGTTTTTTGCACTCCCTAAAGTAAATCTTCCTTGTGCATTCAAGGTCCATTTCTACCTGCTCTTAGTTAGGATCACGTGATTCTCTACAATACCCTATTGCTCAATCCCATCGCTAAATTTCCTATTTTTCTTGAGCGAAATTTACGAAAATATCTCATCGCTAATTCGTTACTAAATCCGTAGCTAAATTCCCCGCTTTTCTTGAACAGAATTTTTGAAAATATTTCATCGTTAATCCGTCGCTAATCCATTGCAAATATTTATTTCAATGAAAATACATAAATCCCTTGATATTCCCTAGCTAATATCTCACAATTTAGCTAGGGATTGATCCCTAGCTAAATGAACATTTTCTTGTAGTGCATCTAGTCCACAATTAAGTTGGAAGAGAAGGTATTGACTTAGGTGGGATCAAGTTTAGAACAAAAGTTGTTATTTCTAATATTTATCTATAGTAGGAATTATTCATATCTGAATAACTCATCATTGCTCTCATTATGTTTATAAGAGTTACATTCTCTCTTTCTACCACATCATTTTGTTGTGGATATAAAATGTAGACAATAACAATATAATCTCATGATCTAGCAAGTAGTTCCTAAACTCACAAATAGTATTCGTCTATGATCATATCATATTATCTTGAAATATGTATTGAGATGCTTCTCCATTTCTAACTTATGCTCTTTGAATTTCTTAAAGGGTTTCAAATTATGGTATATTAAATAAATATATTCATACCTCGAGTAATTATCCATAAATATGATGAAGTACAAAAAGTCACCTCTTGTTTGGATAGTCATGGGTCCACATAGAATAAAATGAACCCATTCTAACTATTCTTTTGCTCTAAAGCACTTATCCAAAAAAAGCCACTAGGTCATTTTTTCTTCTAAATAAGATTTATAGGTTAGAAGTATTTCCATTCCAATGAACCCAAAGTTCATCTTTAACAAATTTGGATATCTATTTTAGATTATTTGACCTAGGCACAAGTGCCAAAGATAAATCTAGTTCATTTAGGAAAGTTAATTTCTCCTACATGGAAAGGTGTTAATATTATGTAGTGAAGGAGGGCTAAGATTAATAAGATAAAGATTATCTTTTAATTCCCTAGAATAGATAAATATTTATTCAAATAGATAATTACAGAATAATTGAATAAAAAATAAAATTCATTGTTAACCAAATTAAAAACATAAATTAAATTTCTTCTGATGGAAGATACATAAAAATAATCTTTCAAAATTAAAATTATATCTCTTTGAAAATGAAGATAGTAATCTTTCACTATTATCCCCAACACTTTTATAATATTCCCCATGTGAAGATCAACTTTACCATTACTTAGTTATTTGATTTCCTAGAATTACTACAAAGAATTATAAACATGATTAGAGCCTCTCATATCTACATACCAATTATTATTTATTGGTAGATACTACTACTAAATATGTCTCAACTACTAGTAAAAAAGATTTATCTTGAAAATTCTCATTCTTGAGAAAAATCGGATACTACTTCTAATGTCCTGACTATTTGCAATGAAAATATTTATTTTTTGGCTTTTTTTTACTCACACTTGTGAATTAGGAGCTGACTAGGGAATATGAACATGTTTCTAAGATTTATTTTTCTTCTTACCTTTCAATTTAGAAGAAGTTTTTATAGCAACAAAACCTCAAGATAGTTTCTTAATAAGACTCTAATTTGATACCAATTCTTTAAGCAATTATGCCAATGTCAAATTAAGTTTATTTATATTATAATTTAGGTGATATTTCTTATATGAATTCTTTAGTGACTTAAAAATAATATTGATATAAGAATCTACATCAATCTTAGCTCCAATCATTTTTATTTCATTTAGAAAATCAATCATTTTTAGAACATGATCTCTTACTGGGGTATTTTTATTAATCATAGTATTCATCAAATCTCTCATAGCCTTTTGTCTAGAAAAAATAAGTTTGATTCCTAAATATTTTTTTGATATTAGATATCATATCATAGGTAATAGCCATGGATTGATGTTAATATTGAAGTATATTTGACATAAAACTAAGATATAACTTTTTGATATCTCATCAACTTTCACCAATTTCTCTTAAGGTATAATTTCTTGTTCGATTGCTTGATCATGAGGTATGCTAGAGTAAAGATTTATGAGTAAAAAGATATAGTTCTTAGTAGCTAAAATAATATCATCATTTTTTTTTCAATCTATGTAATTGGTTACATCAATTTTATTTTCCGAGTATAATTAGTGAAAGTTATTTTATAAACCTAAAAAAAATATAACGAGCCAATTAGCTTTGAATTCTATTTCGAGTGTTGGTTCCCTCTACTAATTCTCAAGTAAATTCATCATTAGTCTGATACATTGTGAACATCATGCCTTAATAGAAGGATGTCTATACCCATCATTTTTTAGACATACAGATTCATGTTAATCTTGTTGTTTAGGAAACAAGTAATGTCAAATAAGACTAAACAAATAACTTAGCTATGATCTTATTACTAGTAGTTGTGACTCAGCTAGAAAGAATATTATTATTTATAATTAAGTGTACACCATCATATAATTCTAGGTTAATTATTATTTGGTGAATTCTTCGAATGGTGAAGTTGTCCTTTTTAACAATCCTCCAAACTAACTCATTATAGTTTGTGCTAGGTAGACATATGAGTCAATCAGTCAGATAAAGAGATGATACCAAAAACAACATGTTAACTAACTTGAAAAACTCACAAAATAGCGATAAAGACTATGATATTCATTATCGTTGGATTTCCTAGCCCACTTAGTTATTTTAAAAGATTGAGGGTTTTAGTAAAATAGGATTGCTAATTCCATTGAGAACTATTTATCTTGAAATAAGAATTTAAATGTATTTTTTCTTATTAAATTAGTGGTCTGCAATTTGAATGTATGTATGAGTGCTACATAATTATCTACTATTCACTACATGCTCCACCATTGTCTTCATCCTACATGGTGGGCTCCATGTCCACCATGGCTGCCATTTACCATTGTGTGCTCTATCATGGTCACCATCCTCTATGGCAGGATTCATCGTGGTCACCATTTGCCACTACATGCTTTATCATGGTCACATTCCTCCTCTATTTTATCCACTACACTCACTGTTCGCCACTACATGCTCCACCATGATTGCCATCCTCTGCTACTAGATCCACCACAATTATTTTTCACAAATACATGCTTGATGCTCATTTGTGATCATCATTCATCAGTAATTTATATAAGTCTATGCCTCCTCAAAAGGAGATCACAAAAACTTCTAGAACACTTCCTTAAACAAAAAATCACATATGATAAATGAAAAAAATACAACCCAACAATTAACAAGCATTTTCACATCCTTAAGCACATCCAAACGCATCATTCAAATGCATAAATAGCTAGGTCATATGTTGTTTAACAGAGGTTAGATGCCTACGTCACAATCAAGGACATTTCCTTATTCTCTATCTATACTAAAACCCAATTTAATTATATTTAATATCATAGTCTTACTCAGATATCATTGTTAGAGGCCGAAATGAATTATGAAGAAAATTGCATGTATCATATTCATTTAAAGTTATAAATCTTCTTAGAAGTAAATCATTACAAGAATGCTTTAACAAGTACCTTAAAAACATGAATTTAGAGTTCTCCAAACTTGTTTTCCATGTCGCCTACTCCATCATCGTGAGGAAGGAGAGAAATATGAATTGCATTATAAAAAACACACGCATCAGATCACTTTGCAAAAGTGAGGTGACATGTCTTCTTTTTTTTATATTATTTAAATTATATTAAAGATTTACGTACACACACACACACATATAAATAATCAAGTAATTAATTCAATTGTATTTTATCTTAATAAATAAAATTAGTTAATATCATTTCAATCAAATTAATTATTTCAATTTTATACACATACATAATCGAAATAAATAAACTAAATATTTACTTATAATTTTAAACATTTCTTATGAAACTTGATTAGGCTATGGAATGGACTCTTAACACAAATAAGATTTTAAGCTTTCAATATGAATAAAATGCACCATAATTCACATTAATTATAATTCATACCACTATAAAATTATAATTATACTTTCTCACTTATTTTTAACAACTCATGTCATTTTTTATCCGACACATATTTAACTCCCGATATTAAGATTGTAGATACTTATAAAATGAATCGAATTATTGATAATTTAATTTAATCAATATTTTTATATATTACCTTGAGATCTTCCACTTAACTTATTAAATATGTTAGATCAAAATTCACATACATGATTTGATAATATCAAAACTTGTAAGCATCCTCAAGGGGGACATTAGCAATCTATTTTTATAGAATATGAATTACATAAATAATTAATATTTATCATATAATTGATACAATTTTCCAACTCTTTGAGTATATTGATCTAGTTATAAATCTCACAATTTATGAGTCAAACATTTAATAATAAGTATATGTATTTATCAATTACATCAAAATTAAAAGTATTACAATTTACAATAATTACAATATATTTTTATTTTATATGTTAGTATAAAATAACTACTCTGATTTGATCCGATTTAATATATTTAAGTGCGCTAGCATATTAAGTTAAAATAATATTATTTCTTGTAGTCAAAATAGACCTACTGAAATCATATGCTATAATATTATAGATAAAGTATCCAACCTTAACTATATTATGATCTTCTATACGCAAGCTACACTTTATATACTAAATCATCTATAATTTAAAATAAATGATGCATGTATATCTATTATAAATATAATCTAACCTCATTGTCATTTAAAATAAATCCAAAATATATCAAACAAACAACTAGGGGAAAAAACAAATAAAAATGGATTTCAATATAAAATACTTCCAAATTCATGGTGATGTATTATTTTTTAATATAAATATGATTTTTTGATGCTAATATAGACTAGATAAAGGTACTCTAAGATTGATGGATTTAAATAAATCAAGTGCTAGATATTTTTCATTTGATGTGTCCAAAATCCAAATCACAAGCAAATTTTTTTTGAGCCCCAAATAAGCAAATATTAAATATGTTTGCTTTGGGGTATACAAACATAATTTTTAATTTATTTTAAGATATATAAGTTTTAAAAACCCCCATTTAAAGATATATATATTTTTTGACAAAATTAATAATAAATTTTTTAAAATATGTGAGCTGCACAATCTTCTGCAAGATGCCGGGCCGGGGCAATGCCCATGATCTAGATTATTTTATGAAAATTCCCCAAATAAAATATATTGAATCGGGATGAAACAGTATTTCGTGGCATTTGTAGTTCTGTCAATTCGTCCTCCTCTAAACTCTCGTCGAGAAACACAGCCTCCGGTTCTCATTTCTATCAACATCGGTCAAAAACTTTCCTCTCGTATCCATTTCTCCTGATATTCAAGCCAAATCCGTGTCTTCTCAATATGTTAATTGCTAGTCGATTCATTTAACTGAAATTCTCGTTGTTGGTGTTTGATTACATTATCTTAATGGTTCTGATCGGATTTAGATCCAAAAAATTGGGACTAGCAGTGGAAGAGTTTTGATATTCGATTTATGAAGACGATAACAATTTGAAATTAACAGGACGATGCCAGGATTAGCAAAGAGAAACGAGCAGCTGGGTAATGCTAATGGATTCTGGGCTAAACATCGATATGGCATTAGTTTCAATCAGCTCCAGAAGGTGATTGTTTTGTTTGATTGTTTTTTGATATTCTTTTTGACGTTTTCTTAATTTGTAGTTTCTCTTTGAGTTTAAATATAATGATATTTGATATGTGGTTTTTTGAAACTTAAAGCTGCTTAATTGTCTGAACTATATAAGCGTATGAATTCCTCTATTTTTTGTTTGAATTTGTCTTCCCATTTAATATTTCGTGTCATTAGTTTTGGCACACTAATTTGTGTTTTTCCTATTTGCTTCTTATATAAGCATTGTCATTTCAATTATGATTTATTCGAACAAAATGTGATTTATTCGAATTCAATTGGGGAATATTGAGAGATTCATCTTAAGTAATCTTGAAAAACATGTTTATAAGTTTTTGAATGTTTAAAAAATTGTGATTTATTCGAACAGATTGCAGTTGGAATCAATTAACAGTTGGCCAATGCTTTCAATCTATTTCTATTCTGAATTGTTATTAGTGTAGAAGATAGGGGAGATTCTTTTTTAGTAAATATGTCATTTCCTATGTCTTGTCTTAGATTTTGATTTCATCTCCAATGAATTTGGACGGGTGTAATCTAGGATCATTCAGTATATGTGAGAAATACCTCTGCTAAGGGCATGAAATTTGATTGTGAGTGCTTGGGTTATAGAAGATGTTGTGGTTGTTGATTAATCTTGAGGCTATTGGTAAAAGGTTTGTAATATCGCTAACTATTAATTGTAATTATGGATTTCATTTGGAATTTTATAGGTTTTGATGCTTTGTATTTTCTTTGTATTAATAAAATAATATATGTGCATGTGTAATACACACACACACACACACATAAGTATTCATTATCATCATGCCCATTTGATGTATTTATTTAAATAAATATAGAAATGTAAATAAATGAATTTCTTTTTTTAATACATGTACAAGGCGAATATGCACAATAGAACAATCATGTCTCATGGGAGATTGCATCAATGTATGAGATAGAGAATGAGGTGCGGTCACCATTGAAGACTAAACTTTTGCCTTGGTACGACAAGGATGAGACTTTGAGTATAGGGAAGTATGCTGGTAGAAATTTCTCAGGGCGTATAAACAACTCATTTATAGGCATCTCATCTATACAACAAAGATCAAAAAATCAAATGAAATTTAGTAATAATCTCAATGATTCTCAATAATGTTTTTGATTTGATGCATACATAAGTCATGGACTAAGTTTTTAAGAGAAAAAATAAATTGAAGTTCAAAGATATTCATGAAAATATATGCCAATTGGTTTTTGGTAAGTACATGAATTTTGAAAATTTAATTATCTTCAATTTTATTCTTAATAAAATATTATACGAGGTCAATATTTTTTATTGTCTCATAAAAATTCTATTTGATTTAATGTGTTATAATTTGACTATCATGATAAATAGTGATAATACATAAAATAGATATTGATCTTTTTAATAACTATATGATATATTGTCGTTCTCAAGGAGTCATGATCATAACTCTATATACTATTCTCTATGTATGTTTTATTTGAAAATTATTTCATATAATTTAATTTTTCAAAATAATAGATTATTTATAAATCAAATTATAAAATATTGTAATATTTTTTCTTTAATGACTAAAATTTAACTCGAATTAGAATAATTGATTAGTGATGAATCTTGCTAAACATAAAAAGAATTTTCAAGTTTGTGTCTTATATATATTTATATAAGGATGCATAAAATAGTATCAAGTTTCATGTGAATTTATTTATAAAAATTTGAGAAAAAATAACAATGATGGTAATATATATAATATCAAATTTATTCATAGTCTGCATTTTTAATATATATATATAAAATCAAAAAATAAAAATGACTTGGATTATGAGTATACTTATGTACTAGGTGCTCAATTACAAAAAAATAGAAGATAATAAAAATTTAAATACATAAACCTATTATAATGTTAAGTTGATACATATATATTCTAAATATTAAGCTTGGAAGATAAATTAATTTATGATCCACTCTATATTTTAGTGAATATATTTGCTAGTTTATTTGAAATAGATACATAGATATTCATAATGAAAATAGTTTATTTTATTTTTGTTGGATGCACTTGATATATATTTTCTTTACTAAAAAATATATTGAAAGTAAAATGTCATAATGTTTGATTTTTTCAAAATATGATAGTAGTATGTAAAATATGTTTCATCTCCTAAAAAAGAATTTTATTTTAAAGATTAATTAAAAAAGGTGTATTTGTTGGTTTTTGGAAAAAATTTTAAAAGAAAGTTATTAAAAAAGAAATAATGTCATAATTAAATTATTTAAAAAATTAGCTCAGATAATTGATTTTGTATAAATTCATGGATGTACATTTCATGTAACAGTGCAATGAAAATGTCATTGAAAATGTTATATTTAAAAAAAGTTCGTACATAGTAAATCAGATTTTTGCTTAGTGTGGATTTTGAATGTTCTTATTTCGACAGTTTTATCTTAAAAATTTAGAAAGATTACGTATGATGAATATTTAATATTTATAAAAATAATATTGTTATAGTAATAAAATTTGACTAAAAAAACAATTTTCTATAATATAGTTATTAGTTTTCAATATGTCTATACAAGAGGTATAACTAATTGATAAAATAGGTGTAATATTTAGATTTTTAATGATAGGCATGATAGTTTTAGGGAAGAGCCTGATAAATAGCTAAGCTATTTCTTGGAATATAGACATTAACAACTCTCTTGAGAGTATCGTGTAATCCCACAATGGTCACACCCACACAAGATTTTCTTTCTTTATTTTTATTTTCTTTTTCTTTATTTGTTAGATGAATTTTGTGTGACTAGTTTTACCAGTATACTTTAAATGCATATTATGGTGGATATCCAATGTAAAAATACAGTGAATTAAAAGTTGAGTTTTAAGACTAGAATTAAATATTTTCATTATTCTGCCTCAATAATATAAATACACACACACACACACACACATATTAATATGTGTTATCTAAAAAATAAAAATAACTTGGATTATGAGTATGATTATATACTAGGTATTCCATTACATAAATATATTATGAAGTTGGTACATACATAATTTAAACATTGAGCTTGGAAGATACAATACTTTGTGATTGACTTCATATATTTGATCTTTGTAATATATTTTCTAGTTAATTTGTAATAGACACGTTGACATTACTAATGAAAATATTTTATTTCTTCTAATGAATACATTAATAGTCAACTAATGAATTGGAAATAAAATATAATAATGTTTGATTAATGATTGTAGGATATAAAATATATATTTTCCCTTAAAAAATATATAATTTAAAGAAGCATGAAGTTAATTAATGGTATAACTTGATACTTATGCAATTTATGTGATATCTACTTTTTGTTTTTTAATCTTTTCAATAAATAAGATTTCTTCTTTAGGAAAGTAAAAAGCACTAGTGGATCTTAACATGATCAAGATTGCTCAAAAATATTATAGAACTAGGTGGCTTTATATGTTGAAAAATACAATGAACAATATCCAAATGTGCCTTTGTAGTATAATATTGAAATTATGTTGATAATTAATTTGGTTTACAATCTATTATAAATAGTGGAATCATCCAAAATATTTGTATTATAAATTAACTTTGTTCTCGTATTAATTATATAATCAATTGATACATGACATGAAAATCTAAACTTTAAAAGATGTTCAAAATATTTGTTTTTTTGAGTCTAGATATTCAAAATATTTCTTATGCCCAGCTGTGCCACCAGCCACCATATTGTGTCCGACATGACATGCTCCATCTGTCTAGGCTGTGCTGTCCTGGCATGGCTTCGAGGGAGGCAGTCCTGATATGGCCTTGCACTGCCTGAAAACTTTGCTGAGGCATTTGCTGTGCCAAGCCGTGTCTGGTTGGATTCATGCCACATAAAATCTATCGTGACTGGGCCATGCTTGATTTAGATCCTAGGTTGGGCCTATGGCTAACCCAAGCTAGCTTGGGTTAGCCCCCGCAGGCATCACTTCAGTCAACAGGCTACTGGCTTTTGCCTATTGCAGATTTTCACTGCAACATCACTACATCTTCAAGATACCATAACAGAAACCACCATAGAAACTACCATGAATACACTGCACCACTATGACATCACCATTGCCCAACTAGTGAAACAACACTACACAATATTCACACCACTACAGAAGCAAACGCATAAAGATAAACCACACCACCATGGAATTTATGGTGCTGCCTTTTACATGTGCCAAATGTCTTAGCTTGCAATAGTAAACACTGATATATGGTGTGCCACTATCCATGTCACCTTGTGCTGCTCACTTTTGGACTTCATAGTATTCCATTGATTCTAAAGATGCCTAATGCCATGTTAAGGTTGGAAGAAATTGAGGAACGAGAAGAGGAGAGAGAAAGGAAAGGGAGAAAATATTTTTTTTATGAATTTCAAAAAAAATATAACATAATAAGTATATATTCAAATAGGCTAGATCATATATCATGTGGTCTAGTACGAACAAAATATAGAAAATTCAAAAAAATTCAACATAAATAAAATTAAATCTCGACAAATATAATTGGCCATTATATAGAATTTTATTATTTATTTGATTAGTTTTAAGAATTATTTCACTATGTAGATTTTTCTAGGTGACATACTCAATTTTCAAGACTTAAAAACTTAGCAAGGAAGAGTTTCCTACATGAGTAGAGATTTATGAAAATGTGATTTAGGTCTCGATTGCCAATAATAGTAGCTTTGATGATATATGATATATTAGTCATATGACAAACACATACTCAATTTCTTGTAATAGAGGTAGAGGGGGCAATATTGGATTGAGATTTTTTAACATATTTTATTGATAATGAGATAAAATAGAATTGGGACACTAGTTATAGTTTACCTCCTGAGTTGTTCTAGATATTGTTTCAAATTAAAAAGACCATGAACTAGGCTTCTTCATCTACTTTGGGGTCTCATAGAAATCTATCACTGATATTGTATTGATTATGAGAGATGAGCATATCAAAATTATTTCTAGAGTTGCTATAAGATGTTTTGGAGATTAAGTACTAAAGGTTACTTCATTATTGTTCTTGCTTCAAAATGTTGGGTAGTTGATTTTACGAGTCAACAGTTAGGTCACATGTAATTATTATTTATTATTGTACTTCATGTTTATCATATCCATGAGTTTTTTTTGTTTTGTAAAGGAATAAAATTTAAAGTGTTTTGATTTTTTTTTATAAAATAATTAAAGCTCATATGATTGTGATATTTAGATATTGTGAAATAAATATTCTAAACTATGTTTTATGTGAGTTTTATTAATATCTTAAGAAATATGAAATGATTAATAAATATTCTATGTTGGGATATTTGTCTAAGAGTAGTAACTAAGATGAAAAATAAATATTTAATTAAAAAAGCTAAGATATTTTTATTATAGAAATATATCTTTGATGCATTTGGAATTAGGTTATGATTATAAATTACATGATAAATCAAATATTTTTTTATTTTTGCTATTTACAATTCTTCATCCAAAAAGAAGCATGCATTATTTGCTAAGATTATTTTTGGATTTATATATTTTATTCATGACCTTTGTCCTGGAAGAGATATGATAATATATCAAGTGTTTTTTCTACATGAACTTTGTCTTGCAAGATATATAATAAATACTCATATTTAAAATGGGTACTAATGTTATTATTTTGAGGCAAAGTGAGTTATTGTTTGTGCTAACATAATTTTATTCAAGAATGAGTTATTCTTTAAGGAGATATATGTGAAAGATACATTTAACAAATACGTATTTAATTAAAATTAAAGTTTTAATTGCTATTAGAATTTAGTCACCTATAACCTTGGTGATCACTAAATCTATCTTTCATGAGACATTCTCATGAGATTTTAAGATTCATTTAATTATTTAACATGATGTAATTTTTGGAGAAAATGATGAAATTATTCATTAAAATATTTCATTAATTTTTTTTTTGATTTTGAAGGTTGTAAATAATATTATGGAGTCTTTTTATATAAAAGATTGAGAGATTGATATTACTCATAAAAATATAATTGGTAGGAGACTAAATATTTGAAAAATAATTTATATTAGAATTTATCAATATCAACTCTCATTGAAAAATTTGATACTTTTAAGAAAAAATAATTTGATATTTTTGATTATTTTGTAAAAATAATTAGATAAGTGTTCATTCAACATGTTATGTATCATGTATTTTATTTTTATTTTTATTTGAGTATCTTATTTTAGTTTTGTATTTTTTATTACACTTATGATTTTTTTTTTAGAAGAGCTTGTTTATTCATGATCACTACAAATCATGTTGGGTGAAATTTATACTATTATTGTTAATTAGGTTTGAAAACTTATATCTAGATTTTTAAAAAAATTAATAATTAAATCTAATTAAATGTTACCATGAAGATTGAATTTGATGGGAAGATAGATTTGCTAAAAGTCCAATTGGTTGTGATTTACTATTGAGACATTTTTTTTAGTGTTCAAGATGTTCTTAGATTATTTCTCGTTCTTTTAGCTATTAACAAATGTGTTGTGTATCACTTAAATATGAAAAATATAATTTTTTATAGGACTTAAGAGTTAACATGGTTAAGTCTAACTCTGATTCTCTTAAAAATTTTTAAAACAAAAAGAAAAAAATTAGCATAAGTCTCCAGATGATCGTGCTACAATGGGCTGGCCAAAACACATTAGCCTGGCCAGGCTTACCTGACTTGTGGTTTTAAAAAAAAAAGATTTTTAAAAATAAAAAAAAATTAGGATTTGGAGTTATAATAAAATTAGTCTGCTTCAATTGGTCAGATGGTCATCGAGAAAGTTATGGTCAAGCCAAAACATGTGGGATGATCATGATCTTAGCTATATTCATGTGTATATATGGTTGATGTAAAAATTTTGTTTTATTATAGTATATTATTGGATTAATATGTCTTTGTGATTATACTTGATTATGTATATATGGTTCAAGTTGTAAATTTGCATTATTTATGATTTATGTTTGACATTATTGTCAATGAAGATGATGAGATAGATTTCTCTATTGAGATCAATGGAGCTCTGTCGAGCTCCACGGTGGAGCTCGTGGAGCTCCATTGAGCTCTAACTAGCTCCATCATGGAGCTCCAGGAGTTTCGTTGAGTTTCATGTTTTTTTTTAACGTCTTGAGATATTTTATGACTGCTTCGCCTTGATGTGTGTCAAGGCATTAAAAAAATACTTTTAAAAATACTACTTTAAATCATGTTTTTTATTTATAGTCAAAAATATGTTGAGTGTAATCATCTACAAGATGTATTGTGGATTAGACACTTGTTTGAGGTGGTCACATTTTAAATTTGAGAGTAGTTATTTTGTTTTGTGATAGTCACTCAATACACTATATGGCTAATAAGTTGGTCATGAAAAGATAAATCATATTGCGGTAATTTGTCATTTGATTCCAAAGAAAATGCCAATCATATGGTAGTTTGGATGATTAGGTGCTGAAAGTGCAAACTTGGGATTGTGAGTTTGATCCCCACCAACTACTCCTTATCGTTGTTTTGAAGGAAACCAGTCTTTCTAAGGTCCTAGGTGCTTTGCTTTGGGCCCAATGTGGCTCGAAACTTTCACCTGCTATGTTATTAAAAAATTTGTTTTTTTGTTCAAAAAAAATTACAAAAAATTTATATCATAATAAATTACATATTTGTTAGAGAATAACTTGCAAATATCTTTTTGAAGGCTAAAAAATTTTTAGATTACTTTTTTTAAAGTTACGAGTGAGAGACATATCCACATTAGCTAATGGTGTTGTAGGATTATTATTTTTATTGGTTTTGCAGTGCAATATGTTAGAGTGATTACATCTAATTTTTTTACTTTCTCTCTCTCTATGATCTTAATGAAAACATTATGATATATCTTTATTTATTTATAATTTAAAGTTGAACATTTAAAAAACTAAAATCACATATCAGATTTTGATAATAATTAGTGTGATTTGATGATGGTCATTCTGATTATTTGTTATCTTGTCAAAATTGATAGATTTAGTCTTCAAGGCTTTGGTGTGCATATTTGATGAACTTGTTCTTGTTGATTTGTTATTCAATGTTATTTGAAACCAGCCAATTAAATTTGGAGGCTTAGAATGTCTCAACCTTCAAGATGCCCCTCAGAAAAAAAAATTCTTACTATTATACTTTATTCTTCTTACTAGGCTAGTACACTTGATTTTTTTTCTCATCTAAGTTGGTTGCGAATCAATGAAGATGTAATACATGTTATCTATTCTAATACAATTTGAAAACTTTGTTGTCATTTGGTAAAGTCTTGAATTTGTTATTTTAAAAATAAGTGCTAACAAAAAAATAATTTATAGTTTTTTTTTCAAAAATTAAAGATGCTATGTTTGATTAGTTTCAAATTTAAGATCTATTATACTTAAACAAAAATATTTGTTATTGTATCAAGACATGATATCTTTTTTGTATTTAATAATAATAATAATTATTATAAAGATATATGTAAGTACAAATCTAAAATGATAATATATAATATTTGTTATGCTATTTAATAAAATAGTTGTATAGCTTGGGGTAACTTAGATTGTCTTAAGAATGAATGATATGTGATTTATTTTTTATATTATATAAATTTTAAATATTTAATAAAAAAAGTTAAAATTAAAAATAATATCATTTTTTACGTTAATAATTTAAAATTTTATTAATTCATATAGATTTATTATTTTAAAAGAAAAATTATAATATTTAATTATATTTATATGAATTTCTTAAGTATTATTATAATTGTTTAAGAATTTTAATAACTTGAAAGATAATTTAATATAAATAGCATTCTAGCACCAACAACATTCTTCCATTTCATAATGTTTGGACAATATTTTGATAAGTCATAGGCCCAAGGATTGAGTCTTTGGTATCCCCATTTACAAGAATTTTAGATTGATTTTTCTACTCCTGCATGAATCCCATGTCGGAAGTTCATCAATGATGGACCACAAAAAACATCTATAAATACCCCTTTTCTTGAGAACTCTATGACATAGTTGATAATTGATTGGGCCCAAAGGTTTGACTTGTATTCTGATGGGCCAAAAGCAAAAAACTCATTGACAAGTAGTTAAATATTAAAGATAAAATATCAAAGTGAGTTATGGATATACTATTTTATGAACTGCTCAATTTGCTCAAAATTAGCCATTTTGGCTAGTTCTTTTGTGCATCTACCTTTTTGAGTGGCTTATGTTTGATTCATTGGTTTTTTTAGATTTAATAGCTATACCAAACCAGAATGGAGGCTAGTTGATGATCCAAGGTCAGAGTGATTAGTCTACTCCAGTTTACAAAACATTGATTATTTTAGGGCAATGTGTGATGCATTAACTTGAATTGTTTGTCTTCAATTTTTTTAAAGTATAAATTGATTGTTCGAAGGGCATATTATACAAAAAATTATGTAGTAAATTTTAAAAGATGCATCAAAATATTTAAAATAGATTGTTAAGTGGTTAGACAATCATAATGAGAATTTACTTTCAAAAATGGTTGAGCCATAGTTATTAAAGGTATACCTTAGGAGTGCCTAATGCCTAAGCACCTCCAAACTCAATCAAAAGCAACTCCTCTCGCCTTTAATGTCTCACATAAAGTATATTATTTTTGAATCTCCTTCTCACAAATTAATTATCCCAAAGCTTCCTTCTCAAATTATATTATTTTTGAAGTCATATCCTTTAATTCATGAAAATTATAGATAATATGTTTGATATATTAAAGTTTTATATATTTGATTGTTAAAATTTTATTATTTTATTTTAGAATTTTAAATATTTGCGATAATGAAAAATACTAATTACATTGGATTTTTATCTTTGATATCATTTACTTGATTATATTTTATTAATATATAAAAATTATATATAATATTTAATAAAACTATATTATATATATATATATATATATATATAAATATATATAAATATTATATATTAGATAGAATGTGTCTCAAAAAAAATTAGCACCTTAATTGCACCTTGCTTCTCAAGACCTCAAAAGATTTGGCGTCTTAGCTTTTTAAACCTTAAATAATTATAGGTTGAACATATGACTAATAGAACAAGTAGGAAAAAGAAAAAATTAGGCAAGAATAATTGAAGTGGTAAATTTACTAAAGAAACACTATGATAAGATATGTAGATGTGAATGTGTGTGTGTGTGTGTGTATGCATGTACACACACACAAGTCATTTGTGAAGGAAATTTTAAGCGTGGTGATAGGTAATTTCAAACACCTCATCTAACACAAGCAAGTGTCATCTCAAAGGTGTACCTTTTCATGCCATACAAGTTGAGTCATGCTTGTTTTTGGAAAAATAGTCCAAGATGTGTCTAAAATTTTCTAAATTAGTATTTTATAATATTCTTCAATACTAGTTACGTTTTACTCTTCTTTTGTATTAATAAAATAGGGATAATATTGTAATCTCAAAGTCATTCCTCTCATATCCTCAATATATATTATATTATATATTTCAAAAAAAAAAAAGAAGAAAAGAGAAGGTAAAAAACAATAATTTTTAGTACATAATAAATTTTTATTTATTTTTTATTTATTTATTTTTTGTAAGAATCTAAGTTAAATTAATAATTATTTATTTTTTATGGACAAGAATGATAGTGAAATTTTAAGTAAACTGAGATTTGTATAATGCAAAATGAGAGATCCCATATATTTTGTTTATATTTTATTTATAAGCAAAATGATGATGTCATGATGATTATATTTTATTTATATTTTGTGATATAATTGGTAAGTGAGGCATATATAAAATAATACATGACACTCAAAAAAGTGTTTAAAGTACCATGAACATATTAGGTAAGACAAATGATCATATGAATTTTAAAAAATTAAAACTAAAAATAAAAATATTATGATTTAAAAATTACGTATTTTATGATATAATCTTTAATGATAAAATTCAAAAGAAAATCAAATCACTCATGTGTCTAATGGAGGTAATAGCCAATATTTTAATACTAACATGTCATATATAAAGAGGCTAAATTCAAAATAAAAAATTTGATATTTTAATTCTTCACAATTGATCTAGATTTGATGGTTTAAATTTGATTAAAACAAATCATGTCAAATAATGTTAATAAAGTCATAAAAGAGAGTATGTGCATGCTAATTAATAAGTGAATATTTGATGTTATTTGTTTCTACATTATTATTTATTTTAATTTTTGACATATGGTTGAAGTGTTTGATTAGTTTGAGGTGGTAAAGAAGAAATTTAGTTTTTATGGGATAATAATTACTAATTTTTGTAGTGACCTTAATTAAACATTATATGGTTAAGTCTAAACAAGTAATTGTTCTATTATATAACATTTATTACAAGTAGTCATTAATCTTTATGATTGTAATTAAAAAAATATTAATTTTTGGTTTTTTTTATGTTTAATAAATATTTTTTAAAATTATTATTATTTTTTTTCAAAATTAATGAAGTACAATTTCACACGGAGATGTTATAATTAAAATAATTATATCTATGTTGGATTTCCTATAGTGTACATTATCTTCTTTTGATGATGTTAGAGGATTTTAGAAACTTTTCTAACATCTAGAAGATATTAAATAGAGTCATTTCACTTAATAATTATATAAATAAGTACTCATGAATGCTATTATTTTTTATATTGGTTCAATTGTACAAACAAAAAGGAAACGAGGATTGTTTTTACTTATCTAGATTAGTTGAATAATCCATGGATAAAAAATAGAAGAGAAGGGATGATATAATTATTATATTTTTATTTTGAAATATATATATTTTTACTTAAATAAGTTTTATCTTCTTATTCATGTTCTTGTGAGTTTTTATGAAAATGGAACAAATACAATGAAGTGATGAAAATTGTTAAAGTGAGGTGAGAGATATAGTTGCATAACATCGTACATGTAACTTGATAATTTTAAATCCTAAAATTATTCTATTAAAAATTAGAATTTAGAAAATTGAATTCAAGATTATTTAGGAATGAGTTTACATTAAGATCTGAAAAAAAAATGATCATTTGTTTGTTTATGTATGTTTTTAAAATTATTTTTATTTTATTTTTTATGTTATTTTATTTAATTTAATTTAATTTATTTTTTTTTGTATTTTTGTATTTTTTTTTGTTTTTATAGCAAGTATTTATAATAAAAGTTTGAAACCTCATATTTTAGCACATTTGTTTGTAAAAAAAATTACAACATATTTTTAAGATATAATTAATAAGTATCTATAATTCTCAAGTATTATAATATTCAAAGAAAATTACATATACATTTTTAAATTTGTATAAATTTATAGGGAGCTGAGAAATACATGACAATGTTAAAATTTCTCAACTATATAAGTGCCTTATTTGCATTATCATATATGTTAGGGTGTGCTTATTTATTTTGCAATTCTATAAGTGCAGATATACATATTGTTGTCTACACATATGCACACACACTATTTTAATATTAGGTAAAAAAATAATTGATTTATTAAGGACTAAAAATGTATATATATAATAATATAATGACAATTTTTATTGATTTTGAAGCTGAATTATAATTAATTTATTAAAGTAATTTTTATATTATTTTTTAATGATGTTTGTACTAGAAGGGTGTTTTTGTATATATCTGATTGTTTTTTTTAAATATTTAATAATATGTGTGTTTATTACCAATATATGATTATTAAATATAATTATATTATTTAAAATTTAAAAAAAATTGAAAAAAATTAAAAATGTTGTTCATCTCACATTATAAAGGATAAATAGATTTTTGAAAATGTTCATGGTTATCATTTGTATTGAAACTTCTAACAATTTGTGTCATGGTGAACATTATATTTTTTATAACTATGTATTTTTGTAGAATTAGTAGAAACAAATTAATATAAAATTGTAAGTGTAAAAACAAGAAGATATATTATGTATATACATGTATCTATATGTGTCTAAAAATTCAAAGACTATTATCAGATTGTTTGATTGAGTATAACCAATTTTTTTTTATTAGATATCAATATTTAGTGATTATTTGATCGTTAGATTTTGAAGAGACATAATGATATCAACATAATATAATTTTTATTGATTGAAAATATGCATGATAATTTTTTAAAAATAAATATGATAGGTGTTTGAAAAAAATATACCTCAATATTATGTTGATATCATTATAAATTTATATGAAATGGTGGTTAAAAATGTTAATCTAGTAGGTGAAATTTCAAATGAGCTTTTAGTTTCTGGACCACACAGAATATATTTGAAGATCATGCCATGTATATTAATTATTGATGAGTTGATAAAATATTTTTTTATGAAATTTTTGTTTCATGCTTTTTCAAATTATAAATTTAAGAAATACCAAAAATATAGGTTAGGACACTAATATTGATTTGAGATGATAGAAAATAAAGTTTTAAGATAAGTCATTCATAGGCAATGTATAGAATTATGGTCTATAGAGATAAAATTATATATGGAAAATAAAAATTATGAGATAGATAGAAATAGATATTGTGTTATTTCATATTGTGATATTTAAGGATGATATACATATAATATAATTTTGGAATTCATATATGAATATGAATAAGTGAAAGTTTTTCTGTAGACAATATTAGATTAGAAATATTTAAAAGATATTTGGGTGTTATATATATCAAAAAAAAAAGTATAGATAATTATGTTAAATAATTTGGTTATGTGAAAAAAGATTAAAAGTGATCATTCTTAGAAAATGTTTAAACTAGTAAGATAGTGAAAGGTGTAGGTAAAGATCTAAATAGGTGAAAATTTAAATGTAGATAATGCTGCAATACTTATAAGAACTTGATTTGAGTGGGGAACTTGTAGAAAAATTATATAACTTGACACATTAAATTTCATGTGATTCATTTTAAAATTTTAAAAGTAAACTTTGATTGTGATGATGGTATGATAGGTAAGATAATATGTATGATTTTATAATTAAATATAAAATCAAAATTTGGATGTTGTATCTTAGTGTCATGATAAGTGCATTCATCCAAAAATACAAAATAATAGGTTTGATATTTTTTAGATATGGTTTCTCATGATTTATGAAGATTAAGACTTATCGTGATATTTATCTCTCTCACATCTTGTTTGGCAGAAATCTTGTACATTGTATATAATCTTTTAATATTTCATTAATTTTTGGTGCTCTCAAAATAACATGTAGTTTATTCACACCTCATGTTTTTTGTATTGTTTTTTAGATTGTATTTTTTTATAAAGTTGCGTGATTAGAAAAATATTAATATACTATATGTGTGATAATAATATCTGAATAATTGATTATCAAAAAAGTTCTTGCGTTATATGTTAGTATTAGATGTCATGTCTTAATACGATGATAAATACCTTCATTAAAGTGTGATAGGTCAATAGTTAAAGACTCACTAGATATAATATTTCAAAGGTAAGGCTGTTAATATATTAACCTCTCACATATATTATACTAGGCAGAAGCCTTGTATGTTGGGTATGACCCATAATTTTTATAAAGACTTGTTTTTGTTTGTATTTAATTAGAATAATAGCCTGTATTTAATTTAGTATAATTTCTACTTTTATTTAATGTAAATATGGTTTTAAATTTTTATATATTTTTTATTTCTCAAAATATTATTTTTTAAAAATTTGATTTGTGTAGCTGATTTACCATGGGCTTATTCACGAGCTGAATCTCAACAGGTATGCTTGTTATGTTGTAATGAACCTTGCTCCTTTAATCATTTATTTTTTCTTGGATAAAGTTGTGAATTATAAGATTAGTTTCACATTTAAATATTGGTTATCTAAATTTCAATATTTAATATCATAATCAAGTAGTATATTTACCAGTAATAATATTTTTTTAGAGGTTAATCATTTAACAAAAATTAGCAGATGGAAAATTATTTTAAGGGTTAAAGTTAAACCTTAAAACATTGAGTGTAAGCAACCTTTTTGAAAGATATATAAATATCACAAAACTATTTTATCATGGTTTCTAACATATATCAACATGCTTAATTATGACTAGTAGGCATTATTTTACAAGTAAATAAACAACATCAATTCTATACTTAATATTTTACTGGTGTCCGAGGGACTAACTTTACATTTGAAAATTTCATAAATAGATATCATCATTCACTTTATGAGCATAAAATTTAAAAGTTACCCCAATTAAAAATCAATCATGATAAATTAACAATTTTTTTGGAATACAATCTGATTTCATTATTGAGAATGAAATTACAAAATCTTTTTTTTTACTATCAAGCATATTTTTTTTTAATGATGATGAAAGCCGCATTATTTAAAATTAAAAATGTATAAGTATTTTAAAATATTTAAAATAATCAATGATATTCTGTGGCCCAATTTAATTATTGTTTAGAAATATGGATCTAAAAGAATCATCAGAGAACTTAGAATATAGGTTTAGACATCAAAAATATGTTCATGTATTTATGAATGCACTTCAAAATTTTTCATGTGCTTTGTCATATTAAGTGCTGATCATGTTCACATCAAGAAGATTAGGTTCATTTTCAAATGAATCATTTTTTGGACATTATTTTGTTGATGAAAAAATAATAATTAAATATTCATTTTCAATTGAGTCTTCAACAAGTCATGTCTTTCTTATGCATGTGGTGAAATGTGGCATTCTCAAGATGTTCACAAAGGCATTATTATTTTTATTTGTTTTTTTAAGTTAAATTTTAATAAAGTTATTTACAATATTTTGATATTCTTAAAAATTTAGGTTTTTATTCTTTTTTTTTCCAATTTAAAAATACTAAGTTAACTTAAAATATTTTTCATTTTGTATCAAATTATTTATGTTAAAAATAATGGGAAACAAAAAATAAATCAATATGCAAATATTCTTTTTTAAAAAAATTGAAAAATAAATTCTTAGATAAGGGGAGTTACTTAAGGTCAGAAAGAGTCATTTTATCATTATTTTTATCAGTCTTATTTATATGAACTAAAATATAATTTGAGAAAGAAATTACTAATTTATATTAGTTTGATATTCAATGAAAAAAAGAACAAAATGATAAAATATGACAAATATTATGTCATGTATTTTTTCTTAAATATTTACGAAAATATATCCTATCTTTTATTTGATTGATATGGAATAAATAGTTTTGACAAAATATATTTTTGAAGTAGAATGAAATTAATGAAACAATCATAAAAAAATTTAATTAAAAAAATGGGTCTTTAATATGCGATGAAAATCATTGATACCAAATGGAATATTCATCGTACAAGATTTTTACATGCAAGTGAATTTTTTCAAATTCAAAACTCAGTAATGAAAAATTTGAAATTGAGATTTATGAGAAATTTATTGATAATAAGATGATAAAAGATTTTATGAAATAAGAATAAATTATAATAAAATTAAATTTATTTATAAATGCACAAAGTTTGTTTGAGATTAATTTAGTTATTAGAAAAAAAAAGTAAATCACTTGGTTAGTTATTTATGTTTATTTAATTTTGTAACAAAATCGAGCATTAAATCTCAAAAAAACTCAATGAAATATATTAATGTACAATGAAAATGTATAATTCTAAGGTTTGAATTGAAATTGCATATATGTTGAATATTTATATCCATAAAATATAAATAATAATAATAAAAAAATTAAACAATAACTATGGTAAGCATATAGAGTTAATGCTTACAGGAACATAAGTTATAATAATAGTTTTATCTTGAATTTTTATCCGATAAAGAAATAATTTATTTCTATATATATTGTCTACTCATAAAATTATATTAGTGGTTATATGTTTCATGGTATATTTGTTATTGTAGAGAATAATGATAGAAAAAAATGAGTATTCTCATTTTCCTTAAGAAGGTATTTGATCCAAAGTATCTCGTAGGTAATTGTTGTTATCCATATGAACTCTACCTCTATATTTGATGTCATACTAATTTTGTGTTATAATTTTTTAGAATACAAGATTATCTTATATAATCAGTATAGTTAATAAAAATATGAATATGTGGTTGATAGTAGGTGCTCATGAGCTTTCAAAGAAATTTCAAGGCCTGAAAATTTATTCACATATCTCATTATGTAAATAATTTTGTCAAGGTGAATATGCTATGAAAAATATAAAAAAATTCTTAACTATATGGATTATATAAGTTATATCCAGTGTAATAATATACAAATATTAAAATTTTCTTGTAGAAAAAAAAATGAATTGAGATCTTTAAAAAATTTTTATGAAGATAACTTTGAATTGATATACTATAAGAATGTATGCTATAACCATAATTTTATTTTGAATTTTTATTCTTGAAGAAGAAATAATTAACTTTTATATGTTTTGTTTATTTGTAAAATACTAGACTATAGACTGTATATCTTGTATTCTATCAATCATAATAGAAAATAGTTTGAGAAGAAAGTTAGTATATGACCTCGTTAAGAATATGTTTGATTCAAAATATATCACATATAATTATTATCATTATTATGAACACTATCATATTGAATCTCTAGATAATTATATGTTTCTTATTTTTTTAGCAGACAAAATTATTTTATAAAAAAATATAAAAATTTTTAGTCTATATCTTTTCAGTATAAATTGATAATCAACTTGAATATGAATACTCAATTAGCGTTATGTGCTTATGGCTACTAAAAAAAATTTCAAGGTCTGAAGATATTTTCACATATCTCAGTATGCGAATTACTACATCAGAGTGAATATGTTATAGAAAATTTGGAAATAATTAACTATATTGATGATATAAATTATATCTAGTTCGGTGAGAATTTTATATTTAATTTTTTTTTATAATAATCACATATGTAGTAGAGCTAATTGAATATATTTCATTAATATATGACACTAGTGAAATATATGTCGGTGCACATTTAGGAATGATAACATATATGGAAATGTTAACTGTATATTTCCTCTATGACAATATACTCATTCTCATGAAGTAAACAACTTTTATCCCAAGAAATTATTGATTCTTCAAAGTTTATTTGTCTGAAATTATGATTAAATATATTATTTAAGTGGAGCATTTCTTAATTAATCATTTCTGATAAACAATATCAATCAATCATTTAAACCTATTTGGAATTATAAAAAGAAATTTATAATATACAAGTATAATCCAAAAGAGGTGATTACTAGTGATAATCTTTTAAATCAAATATTGATAGACTATTTCAAGTCATACAATAAATAGTGTATAATCCTTATGAATTCTATTTTGACCGTTGAAGATAAACATCCTAATTGTATGTTCTGAATGTTTGGGTGCACTCCATTACAAAAGTTGTCTTAAGATGAAATAGATTTATATTTGGATTGATCATCACATGGAAAGCCTAACTACAACCATTAACGAATTATCTTGAAGATTGAGGTACTAATTTATAAGTCTTATTAGAGTAAAAGGTATTCATTTTTTTTTAAAAATTACTCATCATTCTATATGAGATAATACTCAAGGAGAAGACTTGTGTATCTTAATACAATCAAGATAAGTAATAAAAAAAATAAAAATAATGAGTACAATAATTCATATGAAATAAGATGTCGAGTATATTTTTTTAGAGATGAATTAGAAAAATAAAATAATAAAAGTTAGCAATAAGATTATTTGATTTTGTAGGAAACTCATTTATTTTGAATAAGATGTGTGTATCTTATTCTTTTATCATAGACTTCAAATCTTGCGTGGACAAATTTTTAGTCTTTAGTTTTTCCTGAGTTTGAACTAGAGTAAATTTGTGAATTACTAATTCATCATGATTTAAGGGAGATTTTCTTTTCTATGAAATCTCGTGATGTTTATAATTAATTTGATATGTACTTTATAGGAAAGTCATTATAGTGTGATCCAACATGTTCAAATGCATGTGTTGAGTGTCACTCTCTTTTGATTGAAGTCCTCAATGGGATTGGATAGAGGTAGGAAAAAGTAAAATACCTAGATATAAATTTTGGATCCTTATTTTTTCTAGGCTTGTTTAACAATGAATTATGTTATAAAAAAAAATACCTACTTGCACTAATAGTCAAACATCTTAGGTGAATAATATTTATATATTTTTTGAATATTATAATAATTAAGAAAAATATATTTTATCACTATAAGTATCAATATTCCATATTTATGGAGAGATCCTATACAAAATAAGTGCTCGCAAAGATTCCAAAATATACATTGAATAATTTCTTTTCAAAATGTAAGATCTAAAAGGAAACACAATGAGAAATAAAAAGAAAAAAAATATTTTGTTGATAATATATTATTTGGTTGAAACCAATTCTTCTCAATGAAGCTTTAAAATATATCTACCAAATATGATTGTTCAAACTATCTTAATAAAATATTTATTTTTTATTTTTACAATTCTATTATGTGGATATATGCTAGTATATAAAGAAAAATATATAATCTTGTGATTAGTATAATAAAATTTAAAATTATTAGACAAATACTGTCATGTATTATTACTCATAATATTTTTTTTTGTGTTTTTATAAATTGATTTTTATTTTTTTATAAATTGATTAAAACTTTTAGAAAATTTAACTTATAAAGAAATATAACTAAATAATATTATACTTTTCTAAAGATATATTTAATATTATGATTCAATATTTTCAACTTTGTTAGTGATAAGTGATTAAGTTAATTATAAATAAGTAATAAATTAATAATCTTCAAATATTTTGTATGATACTATATCAAAGAAGTAATAACATATAGACTATTTAAAAATTTTATAAAAAAATAAAATTTGTTAACTCACAACAAGAAGATTAATTAAACAACAAGAATAAATAAAATATGTAAAAAAAAATCAAATTGAATATTATCATAACTAATAATTTTTGATTATATATTATTGACTATTCTAATATTTATTGAACAAGAACAAAAAAGTATGATTATCTATAATATAATTCGATTCCTAAGTTGAAATTTTAAAATTCTGAATTAGAAAAATGAGGCATAATGTTTATAGTATCTGAAGACTGAAAAATATATCCTATTATCTTATTGACGAGGAATTATGTATATTTTTCTGCAATTAGCAGTCATGAAGAAAAAATTATGTGAGAATATTTGGATGACTTTGATAGTTAGCATACTCATCTTAATATTTTGTAATGCTCTTTTTCATCTCTAAAAATAGCTCTGTGGAATATATAAATTAGAGACAGGGCTACGAGCGGAACCATTGGAAAAATCAAAGAAATCTAAGGTTCTTTCTCTCTCTCTCTCTCTCTCTCTCCTTCTTCGTCTACATGGTATCAGAGGTACAAGTTGACATGGTCAACGCAACCATCGAAGAAGTTAATTTCGTCTCTCCCACGAACACGGGAAATGACTTCGGGATCACCCAGTTCGTTAAAACAAATTGAATCGAGCTGAACCCTTTGGTGGAATTTGTACGACTCGTAGCAAACCAGAATCGGCACACGAAGAGCATCCATGATCCTCGCAATGCATTTCGCTTCGACTGACCCCCAAATCCGGTGTACACTCCTATCACAACAAGGAATCATTTTCCCGTGGAAGACCTATTTAGTAGCAATTGTTTCCTAAGATGCCCTTGTCTTTTGGCCAGCGTTAACTCCATCTCTGCCTCCACAATCTTCCTTTCTAGATCCTTGCATCCCAAAACCAAGAGCTTGTCTTCCAAGGAAATTGAAAGTTGCCAGCAAGTTCCAATCCTCTTCCTTGTCATTCAGTGATCTAGGGTTTCCCGGGCAAAATCTAGGGTTTCAGGAACCCTATTCCTGAAACCCTGTTCAGGAACCATGTTCAGAAACCCTGCTCCTTGCCTCTTCAATCTTTCGAGTGCTGCCACGCCACAATCTGGAGCTGTACTAGGGCTCTTTTCAATCTGAAGTAGATATGACTGCTAAAACTTCCATTTTTTCCACTATTATATCCAGATCTCCTATGATTACTTCGGAGAAATTGGTTGGCAGTGACAATTATCTTTCCTGGTCAGCTTCTGTTGAACTATGGTTTATGGGTCAAGGATATGAGGATCACTTGGTTATACAGGAGACATATATCCCTGAGGTTGACCGCGTATAGTGGAGGAAGATAGATGCCTAGTTATGTAGTATATTGTGGTAATTAGTTGATCCTAAGGTTCTTCTTCATCTTCGGGCCTACAAAATTTGTTTTAAATTTTGGACTCAAGCTAAAGGATTATACACGAATGATATCTAGCGTCTTTACAAGACGGCTTCTGCTATTGTCCATCTCAGTCAACAAGACTTGGATCTATCTACTTATATTGGCCAGATTGCTTCTCTTAAGGAGAAGTTCTTGAATGTGATGCCTCTTACTTCTGATGTTGGGGCTCAACAAACACAGCTTGATAAGTTCTTCATGATCCTTACTCTTATTGGCCTCCGTCCGGATCTTGAGCTTGTCCGTGATCAGATTCTTGGCAGTTCATCAGTTCCGTTCTTGGATGATGTGTTTGCTCGCCTCCTTCGTATCTCGTCTACTCAGACTTTGCCATCTGATAGCACTTCAGATTCTTCTGTGTTAGTTTCTCACACTGCCACTCAAGGAGGCCGCAGAGGTAATCGAGGTAAGGGCCAACGTCCTCATTGCACTTATTGCAATAAACTTGGTCTCACTCGTGATCGTTGCTATCAGTTACATGGACGGCCTCTTCGCACCGCCCATATGGTCCAGTCCTCTGATTCTCAGCTGCCTCAGCCTCTGAGCTTCTCCGCATCTCAGGCATATCATGCTTCTGTTGCCTCTGTTGCCCAGCCTGGTAATACTTCTGCCTGCCTTACCTACACATATTCTCTTGGACCCTGAATTCTGGATTTTGGAGCTTCTGATCACATATCTGGTAATAAGGATCTTTTCTCCTCTATTTCTACTACCTCTGCTTTACCTACTGTTACCTTAGCTAATGATTCTCAAATTGTGGCTAAAGGTATTGGTTTGGCCCTTCCTCTACCTTCTCTACCTCTGACTTCTGTCCTTTATACTCCTAAATGTCCTTTTAATCTTATTTTCATCAGCAAAATTACTCGTACTCTTAATTGTTCTATTACCTTTTCTGATAAATTTGTGACCTTGTAGGACCGGAGTACGGGGAAGACGATTGGCATAGGACGTGAGTCTCAAGGCCTCTATCACCTCATCTCGAATTCATCTCCTGCAGTTTGCATTTCCACTGATGCTCCTCTTCTCATTCACAGTCGTTAGGGCCACCCTAGTCTCTACAAGTTCCAGAAGATGGTCCCTCGTTTTTCCACTTTGTCGTCGCTTTCGTGTGAGTCATGTCAGCTTGAGAAACATACTCGTCTCTCGTTCCCAAAACGTTTGGATAATCGGGCAAAGTCTTCTTTTGAGCTTGTCCACACTGATGTTTGGGGTCCTTGTCGGACTGCGTCTACTTTAGGATTTCAGTATTTTGTCACTTTTATTGATGACTATTCTCGATGTACTTGGTTATTTTTAATGAAAATCGAGCTGAGTTATTTTCTATTTTTCAGAAATTTTATGCTGAAATCCAGACCCAATTCAATATTTCTATTCGTGTGTTACGCAGTGATAATGCCAGAGAATATTTTTCATCCCCCTTTACGTCATTTATGTCTCATCATGAGATTCTTCATCAGTCTTCTTGTGCTCATACTCCTCAACAAAATGGGGTAGCTGAGCGCAAGAATCGACATCTTGTTGAGATAGCTCGTACTATCCTCCTCCATAGTAATGTTCTTCTTTATTTTTGGGGGGACACTGTTCTTACCGCTTGTTATTTGATTAATCGTATGCCTTTCTCTGTTTTACATAATCAGATTCCTCATTTCTTTCTCTTCTCTGACCAACCACTTTATTTTCTTCCTCCTCGTGTCTTTGGTTGTATTTGCTTTGTTCATATTCTCACTCATGGACAAGACAAGCTTTCAGCCAAAGCCATGAGGTGTCTCTTCTTGGGATATTCCAGACTTCAGAAGGGTTATCGTTGTTATTCTCTTGAGATTCATCGCTACTTTATCTCCGCTGATGTTACTTTCTTTGAGGACTCACCATTCTTTTCCACAACTTCTGAGTCTCTTCCTGTTTCTGCAGTCTTGCCCATTCTCATTGTCTCTTCACCTGATGTTGTGTCTCCTCGACCACTTCAGGTTTATTATCGTCGCCCTCGTGTCGATGCTCCTCTGTCATTTGCTGAGGCACCTACTGACTCACTTCCTATCCCTTCGGCTTCTCCTGCCCCGGCTCCACTCTCTCCTGATGACTTACCCATTGCTACTTAGAAAGGTAATCGCTCTACTCGTAATCCTCATCCTATTTATAATTTTTTGAGTTATCATCGATTATCTTCACCATATTCTACTTTTGTCTCTGCTATATCCTCTGTTTTTCTTTCAAAGAGCACTCATGAAGCTCTTTCCCATCCAGGCTGGCGACATGCAATGGTGGATGAAATGGCTGCTCTACACTCTAATGGCACTTGGGATCTTGTTGTTTTATCCTCTGGTAAATCTACAGTTGGTTGTCGTTGGGTCTATGCAATTAAGGTTGGTCATGATGGTCAGGTTGATCGCCTCAAGGCCCGCTTAGTTGCTAAAGGCTATACTCAGATTTATGGTTTTGATTATGCTGACACATTCTCCCCTGTTGCCAATATTGCTTCTGTTCGTCTGCTTCTCTCCATGGCTGCTATGTGTTCTGGCCTCTTTATCAGTTGGATATTAAAAATGCCTTCCTTCATGGTGATCTTGTCGAGGAAGTTTATATGGAGCAACCTCCTGGTTTTGTTGCTCAGGGGGAGTCTGGTCTAGTGTGTAAGTTATGCCGTTCTCTATATGACTTGAAACAATCTTCTCGAGCATGATTTAGTCATTTTAGTTCTGTTGTTCAAGAGTTTGGCATGCTTCGCACTACAGCAGACCATTCAGTTTTCTATCATCATAACTCCTTAGGGCAGTGTATTTATCTGGTTGTTTATGTGGATGACATTGTCATTACAGGTAGTGATCAGGATGGTATTCAGAAACTAAAGCAACATCTTTTTACTCATTTTCAGACCAAAGATTTGGGGAAACTCAAGTATTTCTTGGGAATTGAGATAGCTCAATCCAGTTCCGGTGTGGTCTTTTCCCAAAGGAAATATGCTTTAGACATCCTGAAAGACACCGGTATGTTAGATTGTAAACCGGTAGACACACCTATGGATCCAAATGTCAAACTTGTACCAGGACATGGGGAGCCTTTAGGAGACCCAGGGAGATATCGACGACTTGTAGGTAAATTGAACTATCTCACCATTACTCGTCCAGACATTTCTTTTCCAGTGAGTGCCGTTAGTCAATTCCTACAGTCACCATGTGATAGCCATTGGGATGCCGTAATCCGCATTCTTCGATATATCAAAAGTACACCAGGCCAAAGTGTGTTGTACGAGAACAAATGTCATACTCAGGTTGTTGGTTACACAGATGCAGATTGGGCTGGCTCACCCACAGATAGACGTTCCACTTCCGGGTACTGTGTTTTTATTGGAGGTAATCTAATATCTTGGAAGAGTAAGAAACAAGATGTAGTAGCAAGATCTAGTGCTGAAGCTGAGTATCGAGCTATGGCTTTGGCAACATGTGGACTCATATGGTTGAAACATCTTCTTCGAGAGTTGAGATTTGGAAAGGATGAAGAGATGAAACTCATCTGTGATAACTAAACCGCATTACATATTGCATCCAATCCAGTCTTTCATGAAAGGACGAAGCATATTGAAGTTGATTGTCACTTCATTAGAGAGAAGATCACATCAGGATGTATTACTACAAGTTTTGTTAATTCAGATGATCAACTAGCAGATATCTTCACTAAATCTCTCAGTCGTCTTAGGATTAAATACATTTGTAACAAGCTTGGTGCATATGACGTATATGCTCCAGCTTGAGGGGGAGTGTGGAATATATAAATCAGAGACAAGGCTACAAGCGGAACCATTGGAAAAATCAAAGAAATCTAAGGTTCTCTCTCTCTCTCTCTCTCTCTCTCGCTTTCTCTCCTTCTTCATCTACAAGCTCTTAATAATCTTTTTTTATTTGACTCATGTTATTGTAGTTTATATATTAAACTAAGGCTCTCATAATGCTACTTCTAGTATGTTTTATACTTTATTTGATTGACAATACATTGTCTCTTTCTCTCTCTCTACTAGGTCTCATTCTATCGTGTATATATTGAAAGAATTATGTGAGAATATTTGGTTGACTTTGATAGTTAGCATACTCACTTTAATATTTTGTAATGCTTGTTTTTCATCTCTAAAAATTATTCTTAATAAATCTTTTTTTATTTGACTTATGTTATTGTAGCTTCTATATTAAACTAAGGCTCTCATAATGTTACCTCTAGTATGATTGATACTTTTTTGATTGACAATATATGTTGAATGATGTCTCTCTCTCTCTCTCTCTGCTAGGTCTCATTCTATCTTGTATATATTTAAGTGATTGGTGATGTAACTTTGGTTTGGTGTGACACTTTCAATCACTCAAGAATTGATTATGAATTGTTGAAAAATTATCTATCACTGAGTATAGAAGCATAATATCAAGAAATTGTTCCATTTGAGTGAAGTAGGTAAAGTAAGTTAGTATATGTCACAATTTGACCTAGTTCTGTATTCCTTGAATAGTATCAAGGAATGTGATAATAATGACACTGTGTCATTTTTATCTTTATGCTTATGTTCTTGAAGATTGACATTCAATTTTTAGGACATACTTGAGAAGTAATATTTTCTGGCATGAGATGATATTTATCACAAGTTGATCTAGTTCATTACTGTTGATTCCAGATGAAACATGGTCTGGATGACTAATGACAAATCACTATTTAAGTTGACAGAGTTAGAAGTGGTGATAAAGTGAAGAGACTCTACTTGACATATTTTCATTGAGGGAGGAGAGGGCACTCTCAGTACAAATGTTGAGTTTTGTATCCCAATAAGTGACATATAATTACTTTGATTACATAAATTATTGTGCTGCTCACTAGATTCATTCAAGGGTTGCCAATAAATTTTCACCAATATAATTATAATTGCTAGATATGAGCACTTTAAACTTCTCAAAGATTGTCAGATTCCATCGGGAGTTTGAGTATTTTTGCCTTTTTTATTTTATTTTTTACGCATGATTTTTGAAAATTTATTTATGGACCTAAATCATATTATAAGTATTTATTTTTTATTCTCTTTTTTTTTTTGTTTTTTTATAGTTTTTATTTTATTTTATCATATTTAAGAATGCTGTTATGAGGATTGTTGTATTGGTTAGACCCTTTTTGTATATGTATTTCAAGGCATTGGGTTGTGGCTTAGATTGGTTGCTTGTCACAATGCATTCTTTTATTGAGCAATAGTTATTTGTGCTGTTTTAGTGAGACATCATTTTGTTATATTAATGATTATTACTCATGATAATACTAATAATTATTATATATATATATATATATATATGTATGTATAAGTTCATTCTTATTTTATGTAGATTTACTTGTTCAAAGTAAAAACTTAGATTTATATGGTTTTTATATATTTTCATAAAATAATTAAAATATATTTTGATTGATGTTAAATTATGAATGATATCATTCTTGAGAGAGTTTATTTTATATTTTGATCACATTATATTTCTTAAGTATTTTAATCTGACATAATATTTTAAAATGGGATAGTTAAAACAGAGAAAGAACATTCTATTGAAAAATCAGGACACTCATTTTATGTGCATATTATGCTATTCATTACTTTGTATTTGTGGATGTATGTGTTTAGTGTATTTCTTTTTGAAAAGAGAAAATGCTAATTTGTGTTTTTTTGATTGTATTTCTTGATTCTTTAAATGTCTAAAATTTTATTTTAACTCGTAAAATGATTATGAGTGTTGATTTGACCTTTGAAATGAGTTATTTTTCAAGATTTTTTCTCCTTGTAATCATCTAGGTGAGATATGAATACTGCTTCTGAGCTAGGTCATAGTGAAATTCTTCTAAGAATTTCGAAAACCCATGATAATAATTTACATTCTAGACATGAAAAGTTTTTCAAGTATTCTCTATCACAACTAGTCCGGGTTAGAATGTAAATTTGGCTGTAGGCCAAACTTGTGGTGATAATATAACTCGAACTTATTTTGTGAACTACTTAGATAATTTAAATTTTATTGTTCAAAATGTACTTGCGAAATATATTCATTGATGATAATTTAAATATCAGTGTATATATAAAGAAACTTTTTGGATTCAGTGTTTTTGGAAAATAGTGTATGTTGTAGACTGTGACAAGCTATGCATAGACTATAGAGGTGTTAAATAGGCCGTGTTGGGTCGAAATGACCCGATTTGGAAGATGGGTCGTGGTGGCCTGATACGCCTTAAAAATGGATAACCCGGTATGAACTAGTTGTAGGTGGCTTGATGGCAAACTGGGTCATGACGAGTTGGGTTGGGACTTGGGTCAGCAATGGACCATCGACTCAAGTTGGTCAAGGCATGTGCCTGGCACGAGCCCATGGCTAACCCATGTCATCTTGTGTTCATGTTAGACTAGCCAGGGCATGACATAATTTGGAAGACTAGTGCTGGCTTGATACTCCTAAAAATTGGGGTAGCTCAGCATGATCCGGTGGCTTGATCAACAAACTATTTCATGGCGAGTTGGGTTTGCTCATGAACGGACCCTGACTCGAGCTGGCTTCAGCCACATGCCGTGCTTGGCATGATTTCATGGATAACCCACAGCAGCCTGGGTTCCTGCCAAGTCTGCTCTTTTGGAGACGGGCAGCCTGGGTTTGTGTCATACTCTCACTCAAGACTAAGTTCGTGACATTAGGCAAATGGTTTTCCGTCGAAAGGATTGTGGTCATTTTGGAGACGGGCACAACTGACATGACTGTCAGACCTGGCTTGATCCATTGTTTTTTGAAAAAATAGCATTTGAATCTCATGCACCATAATTGTGTTGTAGATGGGCACAACTGACATGATTGTCAGACCTGGCTTGATCCATTGTTTTTTGAAAAAAATAGCATTTGAATCTCATGCACCATAATTGTGTTGTAGACGGGCACAACTGACATGACTGTCAGGCCCGACTTGATTTTTGTGACAATCAATCCTACAAAAAGATTCCTTGTATTTTTTGAATGCTTTATGAAAGAAATCAAGATATGGTATTACTCGTTATTCTATTTCTCAAATATTATATTACTCATTTTTTTTTTCCTTTTTTGTATTATAACTTGACAATGCCATTACACACTTTTATTATAGAGGCATTAGACTGTTCAAGATATCATTTAATTATATTGGATGAGATAAGTATAATTTTACTTCATCATATTCGGGAGCTTATATATAAACCTTCGGAAAAGTTTGTGGTATGGTGCTAGTTGGTATTCTCAATGAAAGCTAGTTACATGGATGTGTGGTGAATCTTTTGGATAATTTTATTTCTAAAGACCAAAATTTTCATGGTTATTTTCTTTCTCTTACATGGATGATTTATTTCTCAGTTGGACGTGAGAAATGAATTCATTCATCACAACTTATTGGTTTTTTGGGGTCCACCCAGCCATCGTGTCAAGTCATGCCACCCTGGTTTTCGAATTCGTTTCTGGCATGCCTCCAAAAGAAGGTTGCTCAGCTAGACCTGGAATGATGGCCCTCAGGCTGCTTAGGTCATGTTGGGTCTTGCTTGGCCGGCAGGCTGTACTGGCCCACCTAGTCTGAGTTGGTCCATGCTAGCTTGGTCTGGTTACCTGGGCCGCAACCTGCTCACACAAGCCGGCATGCCATCTCTTACCACATGTTTTGCAACATGCAGGCCCGACACCCTGACCCTGGCCAGACATGCCCCAAGACATTTTGCAGGCTGGTTCACTTCTGTTCCTGGTTTGGTGTGGACCCAACCGTGCTGGTACATGCTTGGGCCGAATTTTATCAACTGTCCATGGGCCTTGTTTTGTCCAAATGCCATGTTTTTCACCTCTATTCACGATTTATAGTTCTAGGAAAATAGGATGTGTGCAGACAATGAATTACCATGGGTCGAATTATTTTCGTAAATCTTAATTTATTAGATTTTAAATTCTTTGTCCTATACATGTATCTATTAACTCTTGTTTTATAGATGAGATTATAATGATAATATATTATAATGTTTGTGCATGTAGAAGATATTATCATTACAAGTAATGATGAGATATATGTTAATCTTAGATGACTTAGTTATTTTATTGATAATATGATGATTTATTGAGTATTCTTTTGCATCTCAAATTAGTGAGTTATCTACTAGGTGATTCTCTTAATGATTCCGAAACAAATATTACTTGTCATTCAAATTGATTTTTTTAATTCTCTCTCCACTCTCAGTTTATTCCCTATTATTTCTCGGCCCCCCCTATATATGAATCTTGATGTCTCAGGATCGAAACATACAAGACTTTATTCTAGCAGTATGAATAGAATGTTTAATAAAAATACTTTGGGGCACATATTCAATTTCTTGGGGATTGAACTTGTGTCCTTTGTTTTAGGTAGTCTTTTCTCATTACCAATTGAACTATCATACCGTTAGTATTATGACAAATTGGTTAATTTGATTAGATTAATGAAAATTATAAGAAAATTTAATCATTCCAAAATCATCATACTTGCTATTACTTATGTTTTTTGTCCTCTTTCTCAAATTCAAGTCATGCTATCTATTGACTTATATATGGGCCTTGAAGCTTCGGAGTCAGAGCATGTAAAAACTTCATCTCAACAACATGATATGTGATCTGACAAGCACTCCTGGGAAACGTATTCATCATGCCTAGGTCAAGAGTATTTATTACCTTTTGGATGATTTAATTCTAGTTGGGCTTCACCCATTATAAAACATAAGTATTTATTGATTTGTTTACATATATGTGATGAAATTCTATTTCATGAAATCATAAAAGATGGATAATACTTTTTAGAGATATGATAACAAAAATGATTTTTTACAAGTTCTATCATGATTTTTGATAGTGGGTAACATGAAATACATGGAATGAAAATATGTATTAGGATTATAATAGTGCATATTAAGAATATATATATATATATATATATATGGGTGTGTGTGTGTTTCATGTGTGGTTCAAAATAGAATGTCACAAGTGCTCACATATACTCGGTACTCCATTATAAGCAAAATAAAATGAATCCTATAGGTATTAAATGGGCTATGTTATGTCAGCTTGATTTGTTTTAGTGAGACATGACCATGCCATCGTGTTGTGTCAGACACGATATAAGAACCATAATGGTGGCTTGACTCACCATGGTTGGCCTGCAAGGTGTTGGACCATGTAAGACATGGCGTGGGTCGTGCTAACATGAACCAAATCATCTTTTTCTAATTTTTTGGTCTTTTGGGCTTAACTTTTAAATCATGATCATGATTTGATATTATATTTGGTTAGACTCAAATAAAAGATTAAACCCATTATTTTAATTTTAATAGTGAAATAAAAATATAATATGATGAATGTAAAATCATAATGAAATAAAAAATATATAAAAAATATAAATGATAATAATCACAATCTAAATATCAAATACATCAATAATACATAAATCATAATGAAATAAAAAAATAATAAAAATAAATAAGCATTAATACAGTATCACAATCACATGAATCAATAATTAGTATCTATGATATTGTAGTATTAATGCAAATGCAAATCATCATTATAAATACATCAGAAGATGTCTCTAATGCTTTTAATATTTTTGATCTCCATGTCACAAATGCCATATATACTAGGTACTATATTACAAGTAATTTAAAATGAATCTTAGAGGTGTCAAATGAGTTGTTCAATGTTAGCATGAACCATTTTAATGATGCATGATATCACTTTGCTGTGTTGGGCATAACACAAGAACCAGAATGGTGGTCAGGCATACCATGGTTGGGCGACAAAGTGTTGGGCCATGTTGGGCTTGGTGCCGGTTGTGATGGTTCGTGCCATCATGAACCAGATTATTTTTTCTAGTTGCTTTTTGGGTTTAATTTTTAAATTTGAATAAAATTTTAAATTGTGATTGTGACTTGATATAATGTCTGATTTGACTCAAATAAAAGATTTATTTTTTTTAATTTCAATAATGAAATAAAAAAATATTATGATGAATGCCTAAATTATAATGAAATAAAAAAATATGAAAATAGAAAACTATATAAGTACAATTTAAATATCAAAAATATTAATTAGTTCATAAATTATAATGAAATACAAAAATGATAAAAATAAATAAATGTTAGTAAAATATCATTATCACATGAATTAAGACTTATTAATCGATATTTGTGATATGGTAGTGTGGATGTATATATAGATCATTATTATCATGAATGCTTTTGAAGTTATTAATGCTCTCAATATTCTCAATATTTATATTTTATGAATCATCATTCATCATCTTTTATGTTTTATCTTTAATGCTCAATCTCAAATTTTCTTAGTTTTTTATGTATGTAAGTATCTCTATGATATTTGATGGCAATATTGATTTCCTATTTGAAATAATTTTGTCTGCCACAAAAAAAAATAAGATTTTGATGTTATATTAGATATTGAAGGGTTAATAAATCATGTGTCATATTAGATAGCATAAGATAGATGGATTTATATGATTTTTATTATATCAAGATATATAAATTCTTATTATTATCATGTGATATGATGAAATAATAATTGATATCTAAATATCAAAATAGTTTATTTCTATTTAATAAACTATCTTATTATTTGCTTTTAGTTAATTAAATGAAAAGTTTTCATCTTTGCATATGATATTCATATTCCTATTCAGAGTATGACTTTAATTTCTATACCTAATGTCGTGATATATAGATAAATTAGTGTACTTGGTTCATATACATGTTTAATAAGCTTAGAATCTATACAAATAACTAAATAATATAGAGTTGGAATGAAAGTTTAATATTTTCAATACTCAATTTTTATCACAACAATCATAACACTAAATGTAAGATGAACTCAATACTTATTAAACATGCTTCTCATATTACATATGATATATTATTATGATTAATCCATATATCAGTTGTCATCATGATTAATTATTAATTATTTTTTTAATTTATAATATTTTATTATGTTATTTTTACTTGTGAACTTAAGAATTCTGCTATAAGTAGGTTGAAAGTTGGTATGCATAATACTAATTACTCTAGGATCCTCAAAATTTATTTGGAAGTCTAATAATTATATTCAGTTTGATTATGTAATTCCTCCCAAAATTATTATGGTATGTGAAGGTGACCAATGAAGTTGAACTAAATTCAACTAAAAAGATTTCACTGCTAAGTTGAGTTTGTTTGAATCTAATATATCAAAATTTTTGGCGAATTAATCGGCATATCTCTTTAAGTGCCCAGTCGTGCACATACTCATAAATATATATATTTGTTAGTAATATATATATATATATATATATATATATATATATTATTTCTTCTTTGATATCCCTATAATTTTTATATTTATTTTATTTTAAAATGTATTTGTACTACTATGTTTATTTTAATTTTAATTTTTTAGATGACATAAAGTTGAGTTGATATCATTGAAAAAAATATAATTGTGATATTTGATCATTCTGTCGGATTATCATAATTATTTATTTTTATATTAATTTCATATTCTTTATTGTTAAATTAACTATGTAATATATATTTAAATATTTGTATTTATTAAATAATCTTTTCAACTAAAAAAAGTAAAACTCACAAAAAAAAATAAAGTTATTGAAGACTAATTTGTTGTAAAAATTATATCACTTTTAAAATATAATATTTAGGAAAGTTGCACAGACACATCACTATTTATCCTGTTTGCGTAAGTATAAATTATAAGTCATAATTTTTAAAGTAAATAATTTAATACATAATTACTTTAAAAAGAATAATATATTGAAGACTTGAAGTTTAAAGGATGAGAGGGAGGGAGAGCATAAAGGGGGGAGAGGGAGAGAAGGCATGGGGGAGTAGAAATTTAGAATGAAAATTCTAAATTTATTTTCTATTTATAGAGAATAAGAAATTTCTTGGTTTTATTTATTTTTAATTTTTCTTTTATCTTTTTAATTTTTCTTTTATCTTTTTTATTTTTTGTAGCAAGAATCATGATAGTCATTGGATTGTGACTAGTTATCGTTGTATCTAATATGATGGTTACTATTAAATTGACACTTTTTTTTAAAGTTCGACAAGGACAATGATAGGTTGTGATTGTTGATATCGTTGTCAGAGACTGTTGTGTGAAAATGCAATGGTTATTGGGACGGTGGACCCGTGCTTTCTGGCCAGATACGTGAGTTGTTCTTTGCCTGGCACGAGGTATAGCTAGCACCGGCTCAACACCCCACAGTCTAGGATCAGGCATGCTATTGGACTGTTTCGTGCTGGGCTTGATATGACTGAACCATGTTGTGTTGTGGGCTGTGTCCGCGTCATTCAACTCAGTTAACACCTCTAATAAATCTTAAGATTAAAAGTGTGGGTCTCTGTCTATGTGTTTATTATAAGGAAAATTTATACTTTCTTTTAGTCATGATGCTCATATTTTTGTGTATTTTATATTGCTTTTGTATGATTTATTGTATGCTTAATATTTTTTTTCTGATAGAAGCATTTTGAGTTGTTTTTCACTATAATATCAGGATGCATGAACTCATGTTTCTTTTCTTTAAATTTGTTCACTTGCCTTCAAAATGCAATATGCCATCAATTGGTCGGCAGAAAATAATTTTTTTTTCACTTTCATGTTGATCTTCAGTCTGTTATATATATTTACTAATAGAGGTCAAAACTTGATCAGATGATATGTACATTCATTAAAAGATAGTAGATTTCAAGTTTGAGATTCATCAGACGTAGTCTTTCTGATTTTTGTGGGTAAGTCTATCAAGATATTTACCTCTCATAAATATGGTGCTGAGCGAAATTATAAGAGCCTATGCATTGGGTATGATTTTTATATTTAATTAATGAAAAATTTCATTGTTTAGAACAACTCCCACAAATGTCCTTACTTTTTGTGGTATAGTATGTTGACCCCCCGTGGGTTAGTATGTTCTTGTTGGTGCTTTATGAAAAAAACTCTATTAATATTTATATATATTATATGATACAAAAATGAGTATTCATAATTTTAATTATATGTATGTTGACTTTTTTTGGCATTGAGTAATGATAACTTAGAAATGTGCTGTTTGTGTTCTTGGTACAGTTCTGGAGTGAACTTCCTCTACACCCTCGACATATGCTTCTCCGAGTTGACAAACAAAGTCTGTTTGGCCAAGCTCGCAAGAACATGTATTGTTCGAGATGCAACGGGCTATTGCTCGAAGGTTTTTTGCAGATTGTGATGCATGGCAAGTGCTTGCAGGATGGAGAAGGGGGCCTTCCTCTTTGCAAGAGAGCTGGAAATACTCACTACTATAGTGGATCAAATTTGACAAATGATTGCTCAGATGACATTCAAGATCCATCTGTTCATCCATGGGGTGGTCTCACAATTACTTGTGATGGCTCTTTAACATTGCTAAACTGTTATTTATATTCAAAATCTCTTGGTGGAATTCAGAAAGTGAGTGCTTTTTTACAGTTATCTTTTATATTTTGGTTGTTGATATTCTGTTTGATATCAGGTCTTTGATAGTGCACGAGCTAGGGAACGAGAGCGAGAACTGCTTTATCCTGATGCTTGTGGTGGGGGAGGCCGTGGTTGGATAAGCCATGGGATGGCAAGTTATGGTAGGGGGCATGGAATAAGAGAAGCATGTGCCTTGCACACTGCTAGTCTTTCTTGTGACACATTAGTGGATTTCTGGTCAGCACTTGGGGAAGAAACCCGCCATTCCCTTTTAAGAATGAAAGAAGAGGATTTTATTGAGAGGCTTATGTACAGGTGTGTTTGGATTTCCGTTCATCCTATTGATATGTTCTATGCAACCTTTTATCTGCTTATTGGATTAGATGATAATGCAAATAGGTTGCCATTGATACTTATATATGTGCACGTTGGTTCGAATATGATGGGACAATTTTAAAAGTAAAATGATCCGGAGAGAGAAACTGAAAGGGTGGGGGATGAGGGGAGAAGTGGGAGCTGGAGAGGGCGAGGGAAAGGGTGAGCGAGAGGGATTTCAGCTATAAAAAAAATGGTAAATGAATGTGGTTGCCCTTATTGACTAGACACAAATTTGCCACACTAAAGATTCTGTTACATCATATCTGCAATCTGTTTTGACAGTTCCTCCTCTGTGGAGGGAACCTAGTCCTTGGAAACCACATTTTTTTATATGTAGCTTAACCATGCGCTATTGGTGCTCATTGAATGAGCACTTGGTGGATTTTTTGATTCCAGGAATTGGTCTTGGTGGCATGAATGCGATGGTGGACCTAATTTGATTTTTTATGTCTGGATGGTCATCATTATTGATAGGGTGTAGAGATGTCAAATGAGCTGGGGTGGCTTGCATGCCACTCAAGCCAGGCTATGGGCTATCCATGCATGCCTCATGAGACCTATGTCTTGAATATAATGAAATGCAAGCTTTAGCACATTTACGTGTGATCTTAGACTTATGTCTAACTCATTTTGCTCGTCTCACATAAGTGAATCATGTCAATAAGCTAAATAAGATATATGTAAAAGTTATAAATGATTATGAAACTTTTGAATTGCATCATATGAAGACGCTTCTTATATAAAGAGTGCCTAAATCTTTAATGGTTGAGTTCGTGTTAAGTATTATGTCTTGCATCTTATGAAATACAAAGAAAAATTGTAGATAAGTCTAGCATATTAATTAGACTTGGGTCTCAAAATGTTTTTGGATATATATTGGATATTCTAAGATATTTTTGGAAATTTCTAGGATCTCCATAAAAGAGGTACTTTTTTTTTTTTTGGGTTATGATCTGTCAAAATGATTAGGTTATCACAATTCTCATATTGAATTTGATAATGTATTCATCACATTTTCACGGTAAAATTTGATTATATCTTCTTAAAATTATTATAATATCTTAGTTGGTTTTCAAATTGCTTTACTATCAAGTTACTCATTTTATTTTATTAAATATTGTTGTTTTGAAATGTAATATTATTGGTTGATAATAATAATAATATAACCTGCCAAAATAAATGTTACATCTTTATCATATGAAATTTCAGCTCTAATGGTGGCCAAATGAGACTTGCTTGGAGTATTATTATTTTGATCTTTTTGAAATGATTTTAATATACATACATGAAAGATTAAATGAACCTTAAGATTTGAGGATAAATTCAACAAATAGACTATCATGCTTATTTTATGTTGTACGTAAAAGGTTAATTATTTTATCATATTAAAATCTTGTAAACTTCTCTGCTGAAATATTAAGTGTAATCTTATAAGTACCAAGTTGTCTATGACTCTACATGATATTGTAAATCTTGTCTTTTGTTGTGTTCATTTCTTAGATTATTTGACTGTTTTGTTCAGATAAATTCTAGTTAAGTCAATTTGTTATTGTCACTTCATGATAAATTGATATGTTATTAGGTTTAAACCTATGTATCCTATTGTAATGGAGTTTGACATCAAAGTTGTCACTTCATGATTTATTATAATTTCTCTTTGCCATAAGTTGTAGGGAAATTATATTGCACTTATCAATTGTGATCAATTTCTATTTTGTTGCACTGTAAAATGTTATAAAAATATTGTTGGTCAAATAATTTTCATCTCATATTGTTCACTTGTTTGAGGTAAACATAGGGGTGTCAAGTGGGCAGGGTGGTTTGGGCAAGATATGAGGCATGACCCGATAGAGTCGTGCCTGGCCCGGCTTGACACGGTCCATAACTGGGCCTCAACATGGGTCGTGCCTGTTGGGCTAGAGGCTATTGTGCCTCATGCTAGGATAGGAATGATATACGTGCTTGGCTTGTTGCTACGGTCCATCAGCATTGTGAGGATGACCCTGGATTGGGAATGGGTCATGAGTCACAAAAAAATTGGGTTATCAGATTTATATGTTCTAGTTGTGCCCGAACCTATTTTTTAAAATAACTAGATGTTTTTTTAATCATTTATTTATATTTATCTATCATATCTACATAGCACTCTTCATGGTGACTAGTCATCAGTGTGTGGTGGCGGTGGATGGTGTATTTGGTGGTGTTGTTAAAGGTATCAAATGGCTTGGCTTGACAAGTTTTAGGTGGCCCAATTGGGCCACCATGCCGTGCTTGGCCTGACACGACTTTATCACAGCAGGCTTGACATGGCTTGATAGCTAGGCTGTGATGAAACCATGTTGGGCTGGGCTCTGACATGCTAGTTTTGGCTCATCTGGGCCGGGTAGGAAGTTGATTTTGCCCATTGGACTGGGTTTGGGTTGGGTTTAGGCCTACTTCGGGCTAATTTTAAATTTTTTAATTATTTTAATTCACAATATTAAAAATATTATAAAATTTAAAAATTAATTATTTAATTATATACTTAAAAAAGTTAGTTTATTATAATAAATAATTAAAATTTAAAAATTTAATATGTATGAATTAATAAAACTTAAATATTAATACAAAACAATGTAAATTATAAAAAATTAATATTTAAGAATCAAGCATCAAACTCAAATCAATATCATAAAAAAAATAAATAAAGATAAAAACAATGTAAATGAGTAAATTCAATATTAGACATCAGTGTTTTAATCTGTCAATCATCAATGTCATCAATCATCAAATCGTTATCAATTTCTTTGCTTATGCTGTAGTCCCAGCACGATTTTAGATATCAAAATTCGAATCATTCCAATCATTCATGAATGTTAATGCCTCAATAATATCTGGTCATAATTTTGATATTTTATCCTAAATAATATTAACTACAACAGAGAAAGTAGATTTCGATATTATATTCGATACCAGAGGAGTCAGTAGATCCTATGCTATCTTAGTTAGCACGAGATATGCTGACTTATATGATTTTCACTATTGTAATATATCAAGATTTTTATTATCAGAATGTAATAGAATAGAGTAATAATCAGTATCTAAATATCAAGATAACTAGTTCATATTCGATGGTCTTCCCAATCGTTTCTCTCTCACTACGTGAATAGAAAAGTCATCATCTATGAATATAGTATTCATATTTGTACTCGAAGTCTTACTAATACTACAATATATCTAGTATCGTAGTATGTAAAGAGCCTAGTCAATTTCTGGTGAATGAACACTTTAGGTGGGTCTTCATGGTTTATGCATGAGAATATGTATGTAAAAATATTCTCTACTCCTTTCATTTTAATCCTATGATCCATGCAAGTAGCTAGATAATAAAGAGATGGAATGATAGATTAGTATTTTAAGTACTTAGCTTTTATCTCTAGAACCAAATTGCTTAGTGTTAGGCAATCTCGAAATTTTCTAAACATTCTATTATTATTGCATATATACCTAAGTGTAATGTAAGTGGTAAGAGTATAAACTAACGAATAAATACTATCGTATCATAAAAAATATTTAGGAATATTATACATGAAATTTTTATAGCCCAATCAGTGTCTTTAATATTAAATTCGTCAATCTTATAATTAACATAGATAATCTCAGATAATCATAATATTTATTTATTTAATGTCCATTTAGAATTTACATAGTAGACGGTGAGACATGAATAAGATGCATTATCATGACTAGTCTAGATATTGGACGTCAGTGACACCACTCAACTATATTCTCTATATTTATTAAATATATTTTTTTCTAACTTATGATATTTTAGTATGTTGTTCCTAGATATGAACTTGAGAATTTTATGATATGTAGGCTAAAAATATGTATGCATGATATTTAATACTCTTGGATACACCGAAAACTTAATCAGAAGACTCATTGTGGTGATTAGTTTGACTATGTTTTTCTTCTCTAACTCGTTGCGGTATATGAAATGGATAAATTTTGAGACTGAATTGGATTCAGTTACAAAAATTCTACCTTTGAGTTGAGTTTGTATAAAATCTAATGTATCATATTTTTTGGTGCATAATTTGACATGTCTCTCAAGGTGTTCAGTCGCACACGAACTCATACAGTTAAAATTTTTTAATAATATTTATACTGTGCTGATTTTTATTGGTATTCTTAGTATTTTTTTATTTTATTATATTAAAGTGAGTTTAAATTACAAATGTTCTTTTAGTTTTTTATTTTTCAGATGTTTGGGTTATGGTTACCAGAGAAATTAAAGTTTCAACAATCTTGGACCTTTCGTAAGGTTTTTGTTATCTAAAATATAATTAATTTTATTTTCGTTATTATAATTATTATTTATTATTTTTTTTATTTTTTATTTTTTATATTTAACTTTGGAATTAGGATTAGGAGATGAGAGAGAATAAGATTTTAAAATTTAAAACTTAAAAATTAATAAATAAAAAAATATCAATAAATCATAATACATAAATTTTGTGTTTTTTTGATGTCTGCACCGCATGCACATCATAATCAACACCACATCCGAGTCTCGAAAGGCAAAATGTCGAAAGCCTGAAATCAAAATCAAGAACTAGAAAGAGAAAGAGAGATTTTTGTTTTGAAAACATAAATCTTAGAATGGGAGTGAGGATTTATAGATTAAGAAAATATAATTATTAATTTTTTTTTGATTTTTTATAATTTTCTTAATTAAAAAATAGGCAGAAATTTTAGGACTGCCAGATGCTGCCCCATAGTCATTGGAGACAAAATTCAATGGGTTAGATTTGAATTTTTAAATTTTTTCTTGGATAGTTGGGTTAATTTGATCGTCTAATTGATCGGAACGGTCATTGGCTCTAGAAGCTTTGGTTTCTGAAACAATTGGGCTTGCTTAGATCCGGGGTTGGTGAAAAATGACTATGGGTTGTGTTACAAGCTCGACGAAATTTTGGATCCGTTGGGCATCAGGCTTTGCGGTGGTGATTGGTCGGGACTTGGGGCATTGCTCTGTTTGTGCCAAGAATGCGTGGCCACGAGCCATGGTACTCGGCCGTGCCTGGCCTGGCACGTGGCTCAATTTACCTTGGCATGGCACGAGCATGAGTCTTTATCATGCCTGGCTTGGCTTTGCTGGGCAGGGCACAAACCTAGCATGATCCGGGATATAGGTGTCAAACGGGCCGGGCCGGCCCGGCCCGGCACGAGGCACGGCACGGTTCGGCTGTGCCTGGGCCGGCCCGGCACGATAAAAAACGTGCCCGGGCCCGTGCCGGGCCCGGCCGAACAAACCACGTGCCGTGCCTGGCCCGGCACGACTCGTGCCTTGGCACGGCACGTCGGCCCGCGTGCCTGAGTCGTGACTCGTGAGTCGCGACTCACGAGTCACGAGTCACGAGTCACGACTCACGGTCACGACTCACTGAGTCGTGACTCGTGACCCAACCGGGCCCCGCCCCCGGTAAAAAGACCGCGGGTTGGGTCCAAACAGACCCGACCCGCCCCGCCCCGCCTGCCCTGCCTTGACGTGCGCCCGTGCCCGAGCGGGCCGGCACGGCACGGCCTTGCCGTGCCCACGGGCCGTGCCGTGCCCGAATTTTAAAAACCGTGCCGTGCCGGGCACGGCACGGCAGCACGGCTGGGCACGTGAAAAACGGGCCGTGCCGTGCTGGGCCGGCCCGTTTGACACCTCTAATCCGGGATGACATGAGATGATATGGTATGTTAGGCACGAGTTTACTCAGAATCGTGCTGGTTATGCCATGTCGGGCTGACTCTGACATACTATTAGTTGTGCCTTAATGAGCACCACATGACTTCTATGTTATGTCATACCTAACACGACACGGTGGTCTGATTGGGCCACCCAAAAAAGAGGTCATGCTGGTATGACACAACTAGTCTGACACCTCTAGGTGAATTTTAGTAAATATTTAAAATTGACTTTATTTACATTATTAATTTTATCTAAATCTACTCATTATTTTTTGTTCTTATTGCTAATTTTTTTTTGAGAAATACCTCATGGATGTTGAACTCCATGGGGTGGGTGAGTCGGGGGCTGTCGGATTGGTTCCAAACACCAGAGAGGGTATCTGACATATTTGTAAAAATAATGTTTGATCATTTGTTATTTTTTTTATAAATTATTTTTTAAGGTTAATATTTGTAAGGATAATTATTATTATTTTATTATATCATGTCATGTCCTTATCGTATTTATATTTTGATTTTTTAAAATTTATCGCTCCCATGTCCCCCCAAGATAGAGAGAGAGCCTTGTTTATTAGTAACCAAGATCATATCAAGTGTCAAAATTCTAAAATATTGACTAGACTTGGGGTTTGTGAAGTCGCCTTTAAGGTTCGATTATTTAGAATGCACATAGGATAGAGAGAAGAAAAGTTGGAAATGAAAAGTAAAGATAAAAAAATATTTTTAATTGAGACATATTTAACTGATCATCTCTTATAATTAAAATATTATTGATATATATATATATTAAATATTATATACGTACCTTTGTATATATGTTGAAAGAAACAAATATAGCATGACACATCTCAAAACTAAATATAGTAAGTATAAAAAAAATATATTAAATCATGCTCAAGGAAATTACTTTTGGTCATATGTTTTCTTTTGCAATCTTCATACCATACTTATGCTCTCATAAATTGTGGATCCTTGTGGTTTTAATGAATATTTGTCTCTAGAATATTATAAGTGAATGTATTTTTTATATCTTGCTGATACATAATAATTATTTTTGCCACATAAGAGAAAATATCCCAATAGATATGTATAAAATATTTTACCATCGTCCTATATTTGAGTTGATCAATCTTTTATGCTCGTCTCTAGTTTTTATTATATATTCCAAAGTTGAAAATGTTCAAATATATCCTTGATATATCAAAGATATATCTAATTTCTGTGGTTAGAACGTAACATAGAGTACAAAAATATCTATTGATCAATAAATTTATAATTATCATTAAAAATCTGTGATATATCATAAATATATTGACAATCATGAATATATCTATATATGTGATATATTCATATTTTTATGAAAGTTAATATTTAATAATTTTATGGTATATTTGGATAAAAAAAACACATGTGATATATTCATATATAATTATGATGTATTTAGTCACATTTAAATATTTTCATCTTATTTATTATTTATATTGGAATTAAATTAAAATTATATTTTTAATAAATTTGAATAGTATAGAGATTTATATTTAAATAATTTTTTGCTATATATATTTATACAATAAGTTAATAATATTAATTTTTAATATTGTTTATATATTAAAGTATAATTAAAAATAATGTTAGCTTTACATTCAATAAATCTAAGTAACATAAATATTTATATTTAAATAAAATTTTTAATATATTTATCATAAGTAAATAATATTACAAAACTAATATTTCCTATTCGTCAACATAATATAATTTTATTTTATATTATAAATTATATAATACACATTAATTATTTTATTATTACTTTAAAATAGTTATTTAATTTTATTTTTATAAAAATATTATTTTTTGATATTTTATATCAAAATATCAATGGATATATCTTAATATGTCTAGCTATATTCATTAATCAAGGTATCGATATTTCTATGATATTTAATATTTTTGTCCTTGGTACATACCCATATACATTTCACTTTACTACAGATCTATTTGTTAATTTTTGGATGAGATTTCATGTATAATTAGATGAGATCACATTCAATTCTTTATTGCATGTCATCATCCTAAATGATTAAGTATCCTAAAAAGAATATTATGATTTTGTAACTATTAATTGAAGATAAAAGGTAGAATATTTAATATCAAAATATGAATAAGAAAGTACTCAAGAAAAAGTATATATAGTAGACCACATAATTAGTTCTTTCTGTAATATAATGGAAGATCAAAATCATTATTCTGAATGGATCAATTGATACGATAAAAAATTCATATGGAATGGAATGTGAACATGTTCATTTTTAATTCTCTTCCTTCCTCACAAAATCTCATATATTGTGTCTATGGAGGTGTCAAATGGCCTGGCCCGGCCCATTTTTTGAGCACGAGCGTGCCTTCGTGCCGTGCTGTGCCTGGCCCGCTCGGGCCTGGCCTGGCCGTACGGTTTGGGCATCGTGGGACCGCAGGTCGGGTCAAATCAGACCTGACCCGTGGTCTTTTTTGCTGGAAGGGCGATCGCGGGGTCGGGCTCGGGGGACACTCGACACGGGACGAACCTGTGCCGGTGTGCCGTGCCACAGGCCGAACCATGCCGGGTCAGGCATGGCATGGCACGACACGGCTCGTGCCTAACCCGGGCACATGATTTTCCCGTGCCGGGCTAGCCCGGCCCGGTTGACACCCCTATGTGTCTAGTGAGATATTTACATTAGTCTCCTCTTCTAAGCACGCTATCCCTTGGGGAATAATAGTTGGATAATGAAATGAGTTTACTATTACAATATTTGAAGACTGAAGGTATATTCTCTTGAATCGAGTTCTTATAATAAGATTTTTTTCAAAGAATACGACACTATAACTTTTGATAATTTTTTTAAGACTCTGATGAGTAATACTTATACTCCTTATGAGTACTATAATACCCAACAAAGCACACATGCATCTATCTTCTTTTTGCTTAGAGAAAAATTTTGAACAAAATAAATATATCTAAAAATCTTAGTTTGAAGGTGAAAAAGTATATTTGGGATATAAACTAGAATGAAATATGGATCGAGAGAATATATGACAACATTCAGTTGATTGAAAGTTAATTGTTAACACTATTTTTTTCTAAAAATAGTTAGATACATTTTTATAAAACAATAATATTCTAGTTATCTCAATTATATATTAATTTTTTTCTTTTAGCCATCTCATTGTGTACAGGAGCAACATCGCAAGATATTTGATCATCTTGTATTTCTCAAAGAAACAAAAAAATTGATAAGAAGTCTATTTTAATGTATTATTATTTTTTAATATTTGAATATTATATTAAAACTGAGCCTTTATTTTTCATAAAATTTTGTTAAAATAAAAAAATAGAATTTTTTTTTCTTAAATATTATTAACTATGTAAATCGAGTTTAATTATTAACAAAGGTAACAAAATATCTTTAATTATCATATGTGGTCGTCATGCATGTCTTATAAATCTTTGAGTGGATTAGATATAATGGATCCTTTCTAGTACCCCTTTGATGTGTCATATAGGAACATCTAATATATTTTTTTTTAAAATACATACTTGACAATCAATTAACATCACTCATCTAATAATTAGCTCTATAATTTTTAGTTTTTTCAAAGAAGGATATCTTAATTGAGAATGAATTACTAGTAAATTAAAAATATATATGTACAAGGACTCATGTGAGTCGATAAAAATAAATATAATTTATCTTGCTCAATCTTTAGGGAAATCATTCGTATTGTCTAATGATTCTTTATAAAAATACTAGAAAAAGAATAAGCAACATCACATCCTTGTTGTTTCATAAAATAACTATCAAAAAAATAATTATGATGAAATACTGATACATATAAAATACGTACTAAAAGAAACAAATCTTGCTTGATTAGAGAGTTATTCCATTGCAGCAGTTGCAGAGTTAGTAGTGATGGTGGAATTTTCATCTTCAGGTAAGAAGAAATAATTGTAGTTAATTCTGATGAGCAAATCAGACAGGTGAGGGAAATCACCCATGTTAAGCTAGAAATATATCACTTGTAAATACCAAAACCTGTATGTATAAATCTGAATGGCATATATAAAAGTCAAATTAATGGGTCATTAAAATTTATTGTCATATGAGTTGATAAACTTGAGTATAATGGGGTCAGTTTGATGAAATGAATTCAATTCCGCTTTTGTAACATGTTAAATGTTTAATTACAATCTTTCGTGTGGAAATGAACTACTTAATTGGCAATAGTAATGCAATGACCGTTCTAGTTTATTAATCAACATTATTAGCATTAGCCTAGATATTGAATTTATCATAGTAATGAAAAAGGTTCATGGTTGTTAAATGAATACATAACATGCTGTCATTTAGGCGAGGCACACCTCTTTTACCACACGTTGAAGTCAGTTAAAACATGCATTTTACGGAAAACTTTTTTTAAAAATTAACATTTAACTTTTATTTAATAAAATAAGAATGCAAACAAAAAAAAAACAACACATTTATCTTATATCATTTTCCTCTCCTCTTATTCTTTTATATTTCTATTCAATATTTTAAAAATTTAAGGAATTTGTAAGAATTAAAAAAAAATATTGTATCCACAAACTATATAAATAATTTTTTATTTATTCTTTTTTATAATAAAATTTAGTCACTTAATTTTGGTTATAAATGTTATTCAAATACTGATTTGAAACTATTATGTTTGGCAAGGGATTGGGACGTCAAACAAGTTGTATCGGATCAGCACGAACCAATTTTTTAGCCAAATCAGACTATCGTGCTCGTCTGGCATAGCCTGTTGGCCTGATAGTGATATCTTGTAGTATTCATTGAAAGCCAAACTTCTTGCTAAAAAAATATCTTTTTACTGTGATCTCGCACTTTTTCTTTATTACATGAGGTAGATGCATGCCTTCTATATGATTATCTATCTTAGTCAGATATAATTGTATGCTATTCCCCAGGTTTGACAGCAAGAGGTTTTGTAGAGATTGCAGAAGGAATGTTATTCGTGAATTCAAGGACCTAAAGGATCTTAAGCGCATGAGGCGTGAGCCTCAATGCACCAGCTGGTTTTGTGTTCCTGATACTGCCTTCCATTATGAGGTTTTGTTTAGTTTTTTTTATTTTTTTGTATATTTTTCAATTTGTCTGGGCCTAAAACTAGCAATTTAAATAGCAAACGTGGTTCAGAGTTGTCAAAATACTATTAGCAGGTGATGGGGCCTTTTCTGTAACCCTGAAATCTATGAAACTGCCATTGAAGTTGTTTTTGATTTCTTTAACATGGTGCTAATAACTTGAGAAGATGAAGAAAATCTCTTTAAACCAAACAGTGCATTATTGAATGCAATTGATATTTCTTCATGATGCTTTCAGATTTGTAAGGATAGAGTTCAAGCTGATTGGAAGGAGACTTTTGATGATGCACTTGACATCTATCATCATTTTGAATGGGCAATTGGAAGTGCAGAAGGAAAATGTGACATTCTTGAATTTGAAAATGTGGGCTTGAATAGAAGTGCTCAAGCTAGTGGCTTAGATCTCAGTGGTTTGAGCACATGTTTCATCACCCTGAGGGCTTGGAAAGTTGATGGCCGCTGGGTTGATCATTCTGTAAAAGCTCATGCATTGAAAGGCCACCAGTGTTTGCATTACCGGCTATTGGTCAGTGATGGTTTTGTGACAATAACTGCTGGAGAAAGTATTAGAAGCTTTTTTGAGCATGCTGAAGAGGCTGATGAAGATGAGGTATTTCACGTACTTCCCATCTTATTTCATCACTCCTACTTTCAGCACATGCATCATGTCTGGCTTTCTGAACTGATGGAAAATTTTACAATGAATTGGAGAAATAAGACCCACAACCATTTTCATTACCAACCCTTAATTTTTCTTTCTAATTTACTGCCCTCTAAACTAATTCTACATGAACTTTGCTTGCCCATCATAATCCTGGAAACTTAAATAAAATTAAGTTTTTTTTTGTCTTTTGGCATGAGCCAACAATCACAGTGAAATTTTTTTTTTTTCATTATTTTGTTCTTATTTATTGAATATTATAATGGCTAATGATAATATTGACAATTTTGTTCTTTCAAGATTGTTAGTTATGAAAATATTAAATTTAATTTTTATTTCTTTCTCATATTCTAGATATTACTGGTTGTTTAGTTAATTTGTTTTTTTTTTTTTTTGAGTTTTATTTTTGGCAACTTAACTATAATTTTATTTTCTCTTTCACTAGTTTTATTTGTAAGAACATAATATTTCAAGTAAGATTTTATTTGAGATTATGCAAAGTGATTAATTTCTTCATGCTTTTATAGTTTGCTATTTCAATAAATATTTGAATTATATTGATCTATTATTTTTATATTATTGATTTGGTCACTTATTTTTGACTAAGTTGATAATATTGGGTCCTAATGTTGTACATATCTTTAAACTAGAGCGCTATGCGTGTCAATTAGGAAATCATGTTAGAGTTTTCTATCATGCTTATGATTTCTATATTAACGATAACTCACTTGATCTGATATGATATGTACTTTTTTAAATATATATGTTTTATTTTGTTATTTTTTTTTTATTTTAAATCATAGATTTTTAATTATATTTTAGTTATTTTATAAAATAATATAAAATTAATTTTATAAAAACATTAGTTATATAAAAATTTTGGAGTGGTAATATATTAGGTACATGTTGGATAATTTTAAAATTTATTGTATTAATCACGTGATCATTCATCAAATTTCATGTGCTAGCACTTCTCACAAAATAAGATTATAGAAAAGAAAATTCAATATATGATTAAAATAACTCAAATACTTCTTTGTGAATGGAAGATTAAATATTTTATAAAAGATACTATGTTAATCGTAAATGATCTTTTTAACTAAATATCTTTTTTATTATTTTTTATATTGTGTCCTTACTTTTATTATCTTGTATCATAAATAAATATTATTTAGCTTGTTCCCAAAATTGTTGAGAATAATTTATTTGTCAAAGTATCTTTCTAGATTACATTGATATGACACCTAGGGCATTTAAGTGTATGTTTCATGATTATTCAAGTACTAAAAAAATATATAAATATTATTTACTAGAGTTTAATAGATTATTAGTACATATTGATATTATTTATTTTTTAGCAAGTTTGAAAAGAATAAGATTTTGAAAGATATATTTAGATCTATTATTGCTTTATTTCTATCTAGTCTTTCTTGGGTCTCTAATCAAGAGAATGTTATCTATTAGTTATAACTAAATTTATTATTTACACTATGATGATATTTTTATGGTTTCATCATGTGTACTAAGTATAAATTATATTGATTATGAAAAGTAAGGTTTTCAAGAGGAGAAATTCTCTCTCAAATCTAGATGTTTTAATACTTCATGAGTCTACTCTTGTTTCGATTCATAATGAACACAAGATTAAGGGACTTGACTAAAATTATGTAGGCAACCTATTCAAAGCATAAAAGAGTATCCTAGAAGATAGATAAGTAGGTATTTCTTGTGATCTTTATATTTCTATCTCTCTTAGAAAGAAATGGATGAGTTATACATATACTCATATTATATCTCATACATATTATTTTACTCATATTTTCTTACTTTTTTTAAATTCGTTATTTTTTTTATGTTAATAAAATATCAAGGTTTATTTCTGAGATATTCCCTTATTTAGAATAGTGTTAAATAATATTGGAAGAAATAAATATCTTTCATTCTAAAGATAATTTGTTACAAGTGCATTGATTTTTGAGAAGATCTATTAGATGGTGATAAGTATTCACTGTGAAAATTGATCAAGGTGATAAGGTAAATCACTAAAAGATAAGACATATTAAGAGATGATTCACATAATTGTTTTTTGTGAATAATTAGGATATTTTATTTTAGATAGTCTAAATAATTTTTGTTTGAGTTTTTTTTTATTGAAAATATTTTACAAATAGATGATATATTAATTTTATATAAATAATATTCTTTTTTTATTGTGATCCTTAATAATAGATATATATGTGAGATTTTCATGGTAATTACCTAGGTTTATAATAGAAAGTTCACTTTTATTTGTAGATTACTAAAGATAATGTTTAGCATAAAATAGAAAGTTTGCCTTTTGGTTTAAATAAATGTGTTATAATTTTTTTTGATAAACACAACTAATAAATTGATTTTTTTTATTGTATGCGTAAATGATATTTTTTTTACTAGTGACGATGAGTTGTCAATCACATAATTTAAGTAGTATATTTAGTCAAAATTTCAAATGAAAGTTTTTTGGAGGTTCAAATATTTTATTGAGATATAATCTTCTTACCATATGAGAGATTATGTTTCATGGAGGAGTTATATGGTTGATAATCCTATACACATTAATTTTGGGATTATGTTACTGTGAATATTTTGATTGAGTTAGATATTAATATCTTATTTGATATGATTTTATTAATTAATTTTATTATGTATAAGAGAATTATATAAAATATTAATTGTTTAATTATAATTAGAGCAAATATTATTTATGCAATCAATATAGTTCATTATTATTTAGATTTCTATAATATGTTTATCTAAATATAACTCTTTTCATATTGTATGAGAAAAAATACCCAAGTCTTCGGATTTTTTATAATAATCATGGACATTAATATTTGATTAGATATTCATGTTAGAGTTAGAATCAGCTTGTATTGAGATGAGATTGATTCATAGTTATTTAAAGTGCAAGGCACACCATGGCGCCAAAGCTATTTGGGGCATTGAGGCGCAAGGTGCATTTGAGACACAAGTTTTTTTATTTGAGGCACACTCAATCTAATAGAAATAAAAATTATATATTTTACTAAATATTTTCCTAAATTTTTTTCTAATAATAAAATATAATAAAGTAAAGATCGTCAAACATAAAAATCAAATATTAATAGTATTCCTATCATCCAAATATTCTTAGTTCCAAAACAAAATAACTAATATTATTAGTAATTCTCATTATCACAAAAATTTAAAATTTTAAAATAAAATAAAAACTCGATTATCTAAATCTAAATTAAGAAAGTAATCATTCATGTCATCATTAATTTTTCACTCTCTCTCTTTTTTATCTCTCTTCTGATGAATAAATTATTTCTTTATTTTCATTAATCAAAGTATGAATAAGAATATGTTTAGAGCTAGATATTCTTAACTTTGGTTTTGATATTGGTGTTTGTGTTTTACTTGGTTTAGCTATTATATAAATCCTAAGCTCCTCAGCTCCACTAACTCTTGCAACATCATCTCATATTAAATCATTACATTAAAATTTCAAATCATTTTTTGTAGCACCTTTATTTCTAATTTTTCTCTTCAATCATTTATTGCTATCATCAATTTTTTTCAAGATAATGGGATCAATGGTATGATGTCAGTATATCTTTTCATCAAGATTCGGTTATACTTAATGTACACAAAATCATTCAAGTATTGATGGTTCAATCTATTTTTCCCCTTATTATGAATCTACAAAAATAAATATTTTTTGTGATTATATTTCAATATTTTAGTTTTGTTAATCTAAGTTTTATTAAAGAATGTTGTAGGGAGCTTAAAGGCATAAATTTAATTATATATAATTATTTTAGTAACTTACATTCTCAAAGATAGTCAAATTTTTTTTACAACTTAATTCACTACATGTTATGTTGAGAATCTTTAATGTAAGCTTTTATAAACTTTGAGTACTTGATCCAAATATACCCTATCATTCAATTACAATTAATATAAATATTTTATTAGTTGAAATATTTTATCTATTTTAACTAAATATATTTAATAATTTTAATGTACTAATTAACAAAATTAAAGGACTAATCTGAAGATTTAGTCTTCTTTATTTTAATAGCAAACTCATTATCAAAAAGGTGTCGAGCATGCATGTGTAAGTTTAGTTGTGATATAATTATATTTTGTTCTTTTTTGTTTTTCATTAATTTCAATATGTAACTACATACTTCTTAAAAGTATTTTAAATTTAGGTCTACTCCTAATTCTTTTGTATCATAATAGAATTATGAGTTCAAAAAATACTCAGTTAAATATAAATGTCGATGAAGTTGAACTTTTCACCTCCTATCAATGATTTTTATTGATTTTCTGGAGGGATTTTCGGGAGGGGGGTGGAGGGGGTTTCGGGAGGGATTTTCGGGAGGGGGGAAAAAGGTTCTGGACGGGGGAGGGGGGAGGGGAGAGAGGGGGTTAGAGGTTTAATTTTTTTTTAAATTAATTTAAAAAACAGAATTTTAAATTATTTTAAAATACTGTATATTATATTATTTTAAAATACTGTATTTTAAATTATTTTAAAATACTGTATTTTAAATTATTTTAAAATACTGTATTTTAAATTATTTTAAAATACTGTATTTTAAATTATTTTAAAATACTATATTTAAAATATATGTTAGAGAGAGTTAGAAGCTGTAACGGGAGGGGGCAGGGGTTAGAGGGCTTAAATATATTTTTTTTATATTTTAATTATTATTGTTTATTTAATATATATACAAAATATAATAAACAAATAATTTATTTTAATTTTATTTAAGCCCTCTAAATTTCTATTTATCAAAATATCTTAGCATTTTTTTTATTTATCTAAATTTATGTTAATGGATAATATTTATATTTAATTTTTTTTTCATGCCGTGTCCTAGCCGTATCCGTATCCTAGTTTTTTGAAATTTGTCGTGTCCCCGTATCCTGCCGTGTCGTATCCCCGTGTCTGTATCCGTGTCCGTGCAACATTGATATCAACGAATGAGCTTTTTTAGGACTCTTAAGTGAGCCAAGTAACCTGTTCTACAACTTTTATAGTCAATCAGTGTGCTTCATAATTCAGGTTGTAAGCTTTAACATGTATCTGAACTGTTTTTTCTTCTTGCGATGAGAACAAGTCATTGAATCTCTAAATTTATTATTTTTCAATTTATCTCTTCAATATGAAATTGCAAAGTCTGATATTGGGCAATGACTAGCAATTTGTGTATCTTTTGTTACTGGTAGTCAAGGTTTGTTTCTAAAAGAGTAAAAATGGAAGATTTCTCTAAATTGAACTCTCTATTTAGTAGATGTAACATAATATATTTGTATTGCCAAAAAAATTCTGAAACTTATCAAATAACTAATAAATTTATATTTAATGATTAAATTTCATATTGCTTTACAAAGGCACACCCAAGTAATTGAGAGGTCATCTCAATTTATATAAAGAAACTGAAAAATACAATTTTGTAACTAAATCAAACTTTTATATGAGCTGCAAGTTGTAAAAACTTTAGAAATATTAGTATTATTTGCCTGATACATCAATACTAGAAGTTTAGTATCAATCACATCTCATCCCCATCTCTTATTTTTATTATTCATGGATCTATTATTAAATAATCAAGTGTTTCTCAACTCAAAAAATATAGCAATTCTCATTGAGGAAGCTCACTCAATACAAAAATAATTGTTCAGTTTTTATTGACTAATAATGATCACTCTATTTCTAGTCATTATCATCATCATAAAAAATACACTAGGCTAGACAAAGGTGAGGAAAGCTACAAAAAAAATTAGGTCAACCATATCTGCTGAATATTATGTAGAGTTTATCAAGTTTGTTATGATTTAAATGTAAAAAAATAATCACACTTGTAGGTACGAAAAAGTAGTATCTCTCAATGTTATGATTTAAATGTAAATTGTGGTATGTTCAATAAATTAATCAAAAAAAATCTTAGCATTGAATTTAGGATTTTGGTACCTAATTGTAAAAATGCTAAAAGCTATTCAAAATGATTTATGATCAAAAGGATCAAGAGGTGGTGGATGTTAGTTGTGGCTGTTGGCATATGGCCATGGTGATTAATTTACTAAATAAAAATTGATATTATGTTCAAGTTAGAAAATGAATAAAAAATATATTATTACTATTACAAATCAACAAAGAAAATAAAATTGTAATAATTCTCAATTAAAAATATCATATAAATATGTCCTTATTACCAAGCAAAAGGGTTAGTGCAATCCAAATATTGGGTACGCTCAAATTATAAAATAAAAATAAAATAAGCATATATAATGCAAGATGCAACACCTCCCTTTAAGTTTATATTTATAAATCAATAATATCAAACTTAGAGAAAAGAATAGTAAGATGAATTTCTCCAACATTTTGTGAAAATGTCTACTTAGTATTTTGTTGTTTTAATATATACTATAATAATGATTTCTTTTTTGAATTTTTTTATAGGAGAAATAATTTACATGTATATGTTTTGTCAACTTATGAATATTATTAAAATTTTAATTATATGTCTCACTATCTGACTGTCTTGATAAAAAGTAATAGAGAAAGAAAGTGAAATACTAGTTTTCTTTGAGTATGCAACATATCTAAAGTATCTCATAAGTTATTGTGGACATAATTTTGAATATTATTTTTATACTGAATCTCGAAATGATTATTTCTTTTACTTTTTTAAGACATGAGATAAAATTTCAAAAAAAAAATATAAATTTTATCGTAAATTTTTATAGTGCATGTTGGTGAATGTTTGACTAATTGTAAGTATTTATGATTCATGAAAGAGATTAAAAGTTATAGATTTTTTCACTTGTCTTAGTATGTATAGAGTTGCATCAAAATGATTTTATTGAAGAGAATTCAGGAAATGATAAATAATATTGACTATATGTTAATCTAATCTGATTATAATCATATAGTTAATTTTTCATATCATTTTCTTATAAGTGATAGAGTTAATTATAAATGTCATTCATAGAATAAATAATATTTATTTTAAAAAGTACTCTAGTCTTTCATGGTCTTTCATTATTAATAATGCATAATAAATTCATTGAGTTGTGATTTTTAACTCGTTATCTCATTTAATAAAAATATCATTCACATAAATAATCAAGAAAATTATTTTATCATTTGTGTCATTTTGAAAAAATAAAAAAAGTTTGTAATATATATATAAAATACAAGTGAGATGATTTCCTGTAAAAATCTCACAAATAAATTTTTAATTATTATTTTAGGTAATATAATATTTTTCATAATTTATAAATTTTATATGATTATGCTGCTTGAAACTTAGATAGTTGATCCATATATATATATATCCATCAATGAAATCTTGCAAGAGATAAAATAATAATTCCAGTGGCTATCTCAGCTACAAGAGAAAAAATGTTTTGGTAGTTAACACAAAATATTTGAATTAAATTTTTTGTTATAAGTTTTTTCTTAAGATGATAAATCTTTTTATTTGGTTATGTTATTATAATAAATATTTATTTGTAACTAATAATAAATATTTTTGAATATTATAATATAATTTCATAAGTCTTATTAGAGTAAAGTGTATCCATTTTTTTTATGGTCTGACATCATTTTAGATGAGAAAATGTCTCTTAAGAAGATTTTGGTATGCTAGTATCATCAAGAGATTTAATAAAAAAAATAAAAGAAGAAACAAAGTAAAAGTATGACAAAATTTATTAAATTGAGTATATAGTACAATTTTTTTATTCTATCTAAATAGCTATCAAAAGATCAAAATTAAAGGGATATCTTTTTTGGTATGCTCATCTAATTTCTTGATAAGTTCATCTTCGGTTTGAGTAGGTTAAGTATATATCTTTATCTTTTAGTATTGATTCTAAGTTTTAAGTGATCAAGTTTACTAATTATTAACTCAATATAAGTCTGTACAGATGAATAATGATTGACAACTATGTTAATTGAGTTTGAAGGAGATATCCCTACCTAGGAAATCTCATTCTTTTCAGACTCAACATGACATAAATTTATTGATATACTTGTTGACTTCATAGGTAGTTGATGAGTGACGAGGATAAACATGCTCATATGTAATAGATGAGTGACTATCTACTAATTGGTAGTTTGAGTATGACTTCATGTTAAGAAGGAATGATAATGGATCTAGGTGTAATATTTAGATTCATATTTTTTTAGATTTGTTCAAATTTGAGTTATGGTAACAAAAATATCTACCCTCAATACAATTTTATTAGTCTATGGTAAAAAAATTATTTATCCTCTGTGTATTATAGTATTGAATGAAGACACATTTCAAGGCATCTGATGCAAACATATTTCATTTTGGAGAGTGATCAATGATAAAATAAGTTTATTAAAAAACTCAGGGAGATAAGTTAAATAACCTATTTTTAAGATATAGGATTTGAAATAGTATATGTTGAAAAAGGATTAAAGAGAAAAATTGAATGATGACATAGTTTGTGATTATAATTGTATTTTGTCAAAAATAGTCTAGAATATTATTTTGTTGCAGAAATGACATAATTATCTTAATCATGTATTTATTCTTTCTATATATTATCTCATTTGTTTTAGATATATCAGCTTATGAAGTTTGATATATTATCTCATGATACAGATAGTAAGTGATGAATTAATATGACATATATTTTAATATATTATGAATTATTATTTTTTAATTTTTTAATATTTTAGTCAAATTAATTTTTAATTATTTAATAAAAAATTTGAAAAATAAAAAAATTATGATATATCTTGAAAGAGATATATTCATATATATATTTTAGTAAAATAATTAATAAAAGTATTCAAATACCTAAATTACTCATTGGTCACATCTTTATTATGTCTTTATTTGTTTAATTATATTAAATTAAATAAGTCTCTTTTAAAGTTATACTAGTGCGTAGGATAGGAAAGTCGAAGACTCAAAATATTCTTATGATTATGATAATTTTTTTTTTAAATTTGGTCAGTAATTAGTTATCAAGTTGAAAATACATAAGTAAATAATTAAACACGCCCAAATAATTAAAATAAAATCTTAGCATAAAAGAGAATATATTATCTAGCAAGCTCAATCTCAAATAAAATTTTCATCATAATTTTATGATTTTATAAATAAAATTTTATTAGAAATAAAAATAAAGTCATAATTAAAGAAAAAAATAAAATTATAATAATAAAATACTTAATAAAAATATCATACAAACATATCCCTATTAAATTAGAAGAAAAATTAGGCCTTAGGGTATTCCACAGGATGGATGCTCTCATTAAAAATCATAGAATAAAAATAAAATAATCATAAATAAACAAGCAATAACAATTACTTTCATCAATATCATGATATGTATACATGATGAAAAATTAGATGTTAGCACTTCTTTATAAACTAGGAATATTTACTGTACAATAAAAGTAGTAGAATAATATTCTTGGAAATTATTCATTGGAACAACCCTTCAAGCACGAAGAAAAAACAATAAACACATTGAAGAAAATTTTTTTGTTCTTATCCATTCAAACTGAGGAGCAGCAAAGAGATGGAAATTCTCAAGTAATAATCATGCTCCCGTTGTTGTCCAATCAGTATGGTGTGCTCAACTGGTTCCAATATCAAAATGATGACCATTTGTATTTGAAAAATCTCAACAAAATTACACAAACATATACAATATCAGAACACAATCCTCAAATGGTGTTGCAACTCACATTAGTTGACCACAACTTTTTTTTGTGATGGTTGTGGGTGTTTGGACTAACTTACCCACTTTTACCATTCTCACGAGGAGGCATATATTTTTTCTGATTCTACCTCTCTGTAAGTCTGAGTAGGTACATCAATTAGCCTTGGTTCACAGCTGAGATTCGAACCCAAGTCCTCATGGATAAACAACATTTATGGAGCCTGGTCGAGCCACCGGAACTAACCAGTGGGGATGTGCATACACTAGTTCTTTTTTTTTTTTTTTTTGATAAGTGCATACATGTGCTCTTTTTTTGAGTAAGTGCATACGGATAAACAATATTATAGGTCACGTCATTATATGTTGGTTCTGTTGGTAATAACAAACTCAGGGTTGCAGTTTACATGGAGTATTTAACTTCGAGTACTACTTGTGGATAGGGAGCAACTCTCATCCACACTTACCCAGAGGTGAAATTGGGAGGAAATGATCAGTTCCATTAGGATTAGGAAATGATCACTAATAATCCTAATCATAGTAGTGGTGAAAAAAGTTTGTACGATAACCTTAAAAGTTCTAAATTATCCTCAAGTGCTAGTGTGAAATTATATATGTCATACATCCTCAAGTTTGAATGATCAGTTCCATATCTTGGTGTTGCATAATAATTCTATACAAGAATATTCTAGAAGCAAATCCTACATATATATATATATACACATATATATCTATCTATCTATCTATAATTATTCTAATTCCACCTACAATGATAGTGTCATACATTAATGATAATAATCATTTTATGTTATGGTAATAATAATAAATAATGTGTGTGTGTGTGTGTAGTTAATACATGAGGTTCTCATTGAATGTGAGATTTGTGAAAAAATTACTATTTTAATAATTCTACTCTAGAAAATTAGAGATGTCATGCTTGATGAGTCTTGAACTCGAGACTTATCATGCTAGAACGAAAATACTTATCATCGTATTAAAACACAATTATTAATAACAAATAATATAAAACAAAATAAAAGTATAATATTTTGGGCACCACATAAAATTTCTCCATAAAAAATTACAATATAATAGCATGCACAAACAGTCTTCAAATGTGAACCTATAGCTAATCCATTATTGGCCTTTTATTGTCTCATACCTGATTATGAGAACCTTGCTTGGGCAAATATGTGCTCGATATAATTTTGGAATCTTGCCTTCACCAATTTTTTATACATGTTCACCTATCAGGATGATGACTCCATGGACAGAGATGTGAGTGAGCTTGATGCTGAATGCTCTCGCCCTCAAAAACATGCAAAGAGTCCAGAACTTGCTCGAGAATTTCTCTTAGATGCAGCCACAATTATTTTTAAGGAACAGGCATGCTCTTAATCAATTTTTTTTTCTCTTTTTTGGGTTACTAATTCAAAAGGATATCTTTCAGAACCAGATGAATTTTTGAACCACAACCAAACCTTCCAAGATGTTCAAGGTCCATGATTTGGAAAATCAGAATGCATGTTGGGTTGCCTCTATGTGTTGGTTCAATTGGCAAGGGTAGTTTCTAAGAATGTTGTCTATCTGTCAGGTCCTGGGTTCAATTCCCAACTATGAACCAAGGCCAATGCACTTGCCGGGTCTTATCTGAAGGTGGAACTAGGGTCTTGGATGTTCATGAACTGTTCTAGCTAAATTATCTCTTGTGATTTTATAAATACTATCACACTGGATCTCATAAGAATTTTTAAATTAAATGTGTTTGAGCAAGAATACTATTGGGATCATATGAGAAGGCTTTATTTTGAATGTGTATATTGGAGGTCATGTCTTGGTTCAATGACAAGTCTATTCTTTTAAGCATGGTAAGTCTTGGATTTGAGACTCATCAGACACAGTCTCTAATTTTTAGGGGTAAGATTATTGAGATATTAAATTTTTCCAGATCACAATCAAAAATACGACCTCAAGCTCTATATTTTGTGAAAGAGTGTGTTTTCTTGTGAAAAAACCATAGTTTGAACAAGCTAATTTTGATTTCTTCATTTGTTGTTGTTGTTGTTGATGTCTAAGTTAATATGGAATGATTGCATGAGTTTGCATTTGGAGCTGAATGTGTCTGCAACCCCTCAGGTTGAAAAGGCTTTCCGTGAAGGAACAGCACGTCAGAACGCACACAGCATATTTGTCTATCTCGCACTTCAACTACTAGAAGAGCGTCTTCATGTCGCCTGCAAAGAAGTGATAACATTGGAAAAGCAGGTCCTACAAAGAATGTCTTGGTTCGCCATAAAAAAGCATGGCAATCAAACTTTTTGTGTGTTCATATAATGCTTTCTTCCTGCAGAAAATGCTTATTGAAGAGGAAGAAAAGGAAAAACGAGAAGAAGAAGAACGCAGAGAGAGGCGGAGGATAAGGGAGAGAGAGAAAAAGCTTCGTAGAAAAGAGAGATTGTCAAAAGGAAAAGATAGAGATAAAGAAAAGTTCACCGAATCAGATGAGAGCCTTCCTGCTTCTGAGGTTATTATGGATGAAGTGTCTGTGATTCATGAAGAAGATAATAAAGATACTGATGATGGGGATCTGGTAGGTGAGATATGCGAACCCTCGACCAATCCTGATGGGGGGGAGGTTCTTTGCATGGCAGTTGAGACCGACTCTGCCATGGCTGAGCAATCAAAACCGTCGTGCTGGAGAAGGAAGCCTGCAGAAGAAGTACCAGTCAACCTTCACTCAGTGTCACGGAGTAGGCCAATGACTGGAGATGCTGCGAGATCCAAGATGAGACATGCGGGGGACTGCGGTGTCGATGCTTCATGGGGGGGCACGAATGGATCAAATAGGCACTTTACTAGGACAATTGGGTCCAAGCCCATTGGCCGAAACAGCAGCACCAAGCTGATGGAGAAGCTGCGCAGCCCTGGGATTCGACTGAGTGAGAGATACGTGCGATCCTGTAGCTGTAGCCAGCAGTCCGAATACAGACCAAGAGCTGCACCGCACGTCCCCTCCTTGATGAGAGTTGGGAGAGAGAGCAAGTGTGTCGGCAGGGCAGAATCATATCACAGCGAGAAAGCCAAGGGCACGGCAAGTAGCTTGTGCAGGAGAGGGATGGTTCATTTGAGGAAAGTTTGGGAGCCAATGGAATCACAAACAAAATGCCACCCGCCCAGTTCATCAGGAAAAGCCAATTTGGGTGAGGGTGCCAGAGATTCAAACGAACTGGAAAGAAGAAAACCCATCTTCTCCACTCAGATCTCAGATTCCATCACAGTCGGCAATTCGAGTTCTGATAATTGCTCTTCCTGCATCAGCGAGGCAGACTGCAACACTGCATCTTCTACACACAGAAATCATGACTCCTCTTCTCTGTCGGACTCTGAAGATGCCAACCCACCACCACCATTACAATGTGCTCAGAGTTGTAGTGTTGGTAAATCATTGGCATCTCCACCAAGTCTGAATGTTTCTGAAAGTTCACCTGCCAAAATTGCCCAAAATCCTACTTTTGGGATGCCAGCTCTCGGCAATGGTTCGTTCCACCAGGATGAAGCGTTCAAATCTGCTTCAGCTGTGCCAAGCCAGAATCTCCAGTTTCCATCTACTTTCCATGCTTCTCCTGCAATGAGTTACTACTGTCATCAAAATCAACTTCCATGGCGCCCATCTCCTCCTCCTCCTGCTGCTGTTGCTGCTGCAAATGCTAACGCCCTGTTTCCACAGCTTAACCATCTATATCCAACCCCAGTTGGCTATTGCCTCAATGCTGGTAGCTCCCACTTGTACATGCACTATGATCCTGTGCCCCATCATCTGCCTGCTGCTCCTGTGCTAGGTCCCAGCCTGGTTCCCCTTTATCATCAACCCTTGATCGCTCCTGTTCCCTTGAACCCGACCATGGCAAACCAGCCTTCTACTATGCTCAACCGAGAACTGCAGCTGCCTCTGCCGCCCATTGTGGTGCACCATCCTGAGTCTGTTCCAAGTCCTCAAGCTGGCCAAGCTGCTGATAGACCAGGCTGTCGGATTCAGATTGAAAGTCCCAACTTCTCCTTGTTCCACTTTGCTGGACCCGTAGCCTTCTCTGCAGGGTCGAAACAGAGTGCTTCTGTGCGGTCAAATTCTCTGACTGATGGAGAGTTCTGTTCCAAAACTTCTTGGGATAAGAGCATGTGTGACTCTGCTTGTGCTAAGGAGAGTATTGCTGCTGAATATAACTTGTTTGCTGCTAGCAGCATTAACTTTTCCTTGTTCTGATGTGATTGGCTGCTGCTGCTGCTTTGGGACGAGAGGAAGTCAATATTTGATCCTTGGGGTTGGTCGTTTGTAATTTGGTTAATTATTAATTAATTTGGTCAGCTTTTGATGTGAGAGAAACTTAAGTGTTGTATAATGCATCAAGGCTTTCTGCATGACCTGAACTTATCTCTTAATTGTTGTTGATGGATCATTCGTTAATAATGGCTTGTATCTTGTTTTCATTGTATTGGCCCTTGTTAGGAATTAGTAATAACAAATGATTCAAAAATGTGTTTTGATTGTTTTTGGAGTAGCCTAGTGGATATACGAGGTCTTCGTTGAAAAAGGTCAAACAGTTGCTGTTCAGAATTTATTGAGATTGATTAAATTATTGGAGCTTGGTGTCGATTAATCTTGAAAGCTGCTAACCATTCTCTTTTCCAAGGATTAGAAAATTAAGATGGTATGATTAGTCATTGAGGCTAATATTGTACTTGTGTTTTGTACTAACATTGTACTCGTATTTTGTCCTAATATTGTACTAATATTTAGTTCATTAAGAAATAAATATGGCTGATTACATAGTAAGTTCAAAGTACAATATGTTTGTATGAGAATAGTATAGGGATAATTGACTACCTGAGAAGTCTTTGTGTTGCATGTTAACACAAGAGGACATATGTTGATGTGATGCCAAATAATTTTGTTTAAGGATGGGTGATCATGGGTTTCATGGATAAGACTGTCAATTACCTAGGAAGTTTTGCAAACATAGCCTCTTTAAATTCTTAGCAATAAGTATGTCGAGATAGTATTCTCTCTCAGATCTTATGCTAAAATGAAAAGCTTGTACGTTGTTTACAATGTAAGGAATTAATATGTCTAATGTTTTACTCAAAATAGTCATTAAAGATTACTAATGTATTTGCAGAACTTTTTGTGATAAAAAAAGTGGGTTTTGGAGAAAATAAGTGAACTAAGACGACCAATATGATGCTTAAGTCTATTTTTCATTATTTTGTTGGTGGCAAAAACATGCTCTATTTTCGCTATTCCTTTATGATTGAGCAACTATGGTGATTAACGATGATTTGTGATGAAATCATCTCACAAATGAAATCATATCACAAATGAAGTCATCTCACAAATGAAGGAATCTCACAAATAAAGGCATCTCACAAATGAAGGCATCTCACAAATGAAGTCATCTCACAAATGAAATCATCTCACAAAAGCTTAAAAAAAAAAAAAAGAAACGTAAACACTACTTGTAGCAGCTTGTAATCTAATTGATTTTTCCATATGTGATCATGCTTGAACCTTGCTTTTTGATTCGCATGACAATATGGAGGATGTATTCATTATCTCTCATGATAAATTGTGTGTTATGTCTTTATAAATGTGAAATAGGAAGCATTTCTATTTGCGTATATGAAGTTGAACACGTATCAGCATTGTCCACCTCTCTGTAATAAGAATTGTGGTTTTTGCTATAATGTATATTTATATTAGAATATTTTGAGATATGTTGTTTATCCACATTGTTTGGAATTGGAAAATGTTTTTTTGTTTAATCTAAAGACATGATTTCCAGTGTATTATTGAGAGATTTTATTCTACATCTTGAATGATAAAGTTGGCTTGGTATTTTTAGATTTATGATTTTGTTTGTACCTTTTTGGTATGAGATATTAAAATGTATTGAAAGAATTTTTAAAGAATATTTTTAGGCATCTTCATTGATTTTCTATTTTTATTCAAATCAAACCTCCTAATAAGACTGATAAAGAGTGATCATTGCATGATAGACAGAGACAAGTAGGTAGATATATCATATAATGTGTTGATAATAATGTTTTGAATCATGTTATTGAAGAAAAATATGAGAAAAATATGAGAAAAATATGAGAAAAATAAGATGGGCTTAATAATGTTATTGCTCTATTGAGATTCCGTGGTTACATCCTCATGAAAGAAATATAAGGGTTATGAAACTTGGGCAGCCTTCCTGGCTCTTGGTAAACCATTAGAATATTTCTTGTGAATTCTTTCTCATATAAAAATTTGACCATTGAAATTATAATAAGCAGTGACTTAGGTGAGGAGATCATGAGAAAATGGGGCCCCATTCCTACGACTGAAAGTGGTCAGCTCACACAAGTGAAAAAGGAATGATAGAAGTGTCTCATCTAAATAAACTTCTTAATTTTGACTAATCACCTTCAACAATATGGGAGGTAGGGTAGGTCTTATGTGATCATTTATGTGCATTTGGCTGTAAATTTTTTCATTTTCTTCACATACCTAAAGGTGAGAGGCCCAAACTTAATTATACCCTATCAATATAATCTCTATATTTTTTTGATACAATCCATTATAACTATCAAATCATCTGCCAAGCATTGCTCTCAAGGCTATGTCATGATTGTTGATCTGAGTTAGGGTGTCAATGAGTGAACATAAGAAGGAATGGATAGAAGTCATGTTAGAGTAATGAAAAGCATTGTGTGAAAATGACACATATGGCCAAGCTATCCTTGCTAAAGGAAGGAAAGCTTTAAGGAATTGGTATTTGTTTAGGTTGAAACATCAATAGTCCCCATCACCTAGATTTGTGGATGAATTAGTTGTCAAAATATTTCACCAATAAATAAGTATAGATTATCATGATACATTCCCTTTTGTTCTTGCCATCAAATTTTTTTATATTCATGTTGTCATAAGTTTGGCTGACAACCTAGATTTGGAAATGGAGAAAATGGATGAGAAAATAATCTTCCTTCCTAATGATTGGAGGAAAAGCTATATACATGAAGAAAGCAGAATGTTTTATTGTAGATAGAAAGGAACATTTTGTTAACGGCCTGAAAAAAATCTGTATAAGGATGAAAAAGGTTCCATGGCATCGATACCGTCATTGAAGGTCTCATATATATTTTAATACATCTACTAATCATTGTCTTTGTGCATTGGTCTTCTGAAAATGAATTTATAATTATGTTATTGGCATTGTATGTTATTTCCTAAACAACTCTAGTAGTAGACTTGGAATACTATATAATGAATTCAAAGGTACCTTCTTGGAATATATGGTTTGAAACATAGCTTTGAATGTAAAAGGCCTGAGCTTGATGGCATTAGATCTACTTCTAGATATCTCACCACTTGTGCTAAGGGTGCATTAGAACTAAATTTCGGTGAACTTCAAAAGCCTCATCACTTGTGCTAATATGACTAAAAGGTCCAATGTTGAAGCTAGGTTTTTCCAATAGTCTCAACTAATTTTCCTAAAAATCCTAAAATTAGGTGAACTTCATTAGTCTCACTTTAACATAAAAAAAAGAAAATTTCTAAGTGTATTGAAGAAAAATTGGCATAGTGTATATATTATAAAAATTTTACATGTAAGTGTGTTTGTAGCACTAGCCACCTTAAGAGGCAAACTGATTAATAAATCAAAAAAATATAGTGTATTAAATCTCATAAAAATTTAACTAAGTGGTAGTGCCTTTGAAGTTAGATATACTTCAACTTTATTGACCATCTTCATTTACCTCAAAAATTTGAGAGAAAAAATATTCCTAAATTGATTATTATCATTGATCTTCTAATTAGATTTGTGGAGAATTCTAGGATAGTTAATTTTATATAAATCTACTATCAACTTACTTATTATAGAATTCTTAGGTCTACTAGTACAAATGATATAATAAAATATTATAAATTAGAAAAATATTAAAAATTAATGAATTTAGGAAATATACTAGAGTAGTGTTCAAGACATCCTACATTTGGACTAGTCACGATGGTGCACAATTTGCATGCTTCACCACCCACTATATAGATTCTAAGTGGAAACTTAATAAAAAATTTTAGGATTTCATTAGATATTTCATCTTTATGATGACTCTGCAATATATGAGTGTATGAAAAGGATCTTCATTAAAAATTTTATTTAGAAAAAAATTTTTAGTATTATATTAGATAATATTTCAAAAAACAATATTGCCATTAATATATTTATCATAATCACTAGGTAAAAATTTTTATATTAGGTGCATATATCATATAATTAACCTAATAGTACAAGTAAGAATAAAAATTATTTTCCCAACTATTAAATGATAGTTTAACACTGTTTGCTAGCATGACTAAAAAAGAAAAAAATTATAAATAGATGTAAGATTTCATTAAAATTATTCCTACATGATGTTAGAGTTATGTGTTGACTACCAAAATATGATATCTAACTACGGTAATAGTAAGAGTCATAAACTTATTATAAATGATTCATACTATAATATAAGAATTTATTTTTTTGAAAAATTTAAAGATTTTTTATGATATGAAAAATATGTATTCGTCTGTGTACACTTCCATAATTTGCATTGTGTTTGGGTGAAAATGCACATTTTATGACATATTTACAAGTATATAAGATATCTTGTATTTAGTGTCATGACTGTTGAGATAAAATCCAAGTATTTAAAATATTAATCCTCTATTCTAACTTTATATTGTTTGGCCACTTGTATGGATTTTAGGATTAAGATATATGAAATAGGAAATATTTTAACATACATGTTAACATGCATGAACTAAACAAAAAATGAGAATATGATGGTTGGATTTATGAAAAATTAAATAACATATTTATATATTATGATTCTAAGTATGATATTAGTTGTGGGGAAGCTCTGGGTATGCACATAGACACAATATTCGAAAATGATAATTTTTTCATTCAATTAGTTATGAACAATTAATGAGGCAGTATATCAAATAGGAGCAAATTATCTTAGTACTTAGATATTAATTATTATTTCATCATACTGCATGATGATAATAAGAATTTGGATATTATGAGTTGGTAAAAATCATATGAATTCACATATCTCATGCTATCTAAGATGACATGTGATCTACCAATACCTTTAGTATCTAGCATAATATCAGAGTCTTTTTTCTATGGCTATCAATGTTATTTTATATATGATATCTAGATTTTGACCAAATATTATTGAAGTACTTTAATACTTGAAGACTAGGAAAATTCAAAATTGAGCATTCAAAATAAAGTAAAAGAGTTATTGATAGATGATAACTCATGAGACATCGATGATATTAAGGCCACAATTAGTTCTACCTTCAGGATTATATATGATGATCATAATTTAATTATGTACTACTACACTACAAACAAAATATGATATTAAGGGCTCACTTACAAAATATGATGCATATTTTTTTCATTTCTACTTCTTTTTATATACCATTTTTATGATTTTATATTTATGAGTGTTATTTCTTAATATTTATGTTATTGATTTTTTTAAAAAAAATTGTCATTCAAAATTTCAAATTTTATAATTTTTTTGTATGATATCTTGAGTCGAATATAAAACATTCTTAATTATTGATTTAATCCATTTACATTTATAATATAGGGTAATTTTTATTATTTTGAATTTTGATATATATATTTTTTCTAATAAAGATTCAAGATAAATTGAATAATTTAACATTTTTTTAATTAGATCTTTCAGCCACCCATAATCGATATGACCCGGCATGATTAAGAACAACCCCGACGCGACCCAGCATGGAAGTGCCAATAAGCAAGTCAATCTAGTCATGTTGGGCTCACCATTAATGAAGTCGACCCAGCACAATATGGCATAAGAATCTATTTTGTGTCATGTCAGACATGACATGGATGGGCCACCATGCCATGGAGGAGTGTAAAATTTCTTTTGGGTTTGGTAGCTATATATTCGCTTTTGCTTGATGTGTGGAAGAAGAAGAAGAATGAAGATTCATCTTGATTTCTCTCTTTTCATCTTTTATACTAGAATGACAATATCACTTTAAGTAAAAAGTTATGACTTTCAAAAGAAAATATCACTTAGGCCTTCATCTCTTAAGCTTGAGATCGGGATTATAAAAAGTAATTATAATTTTAGAATATATCTCAATCTTCTTATCACACAAAGTCATGACACTAAGCAATATCATTGTCTTAGGCTTAATATCTCTATAATATCTATCTTTTTATCTTTCTTATTTATCATATGGCCATGACACTGAGAATGGTCATGGTGTTGTGAATGACCTCTCATATCATATTATAGTCATGGTGAGGTGAAATAGCTATGGTGTTACAATTGGTTTCTCTTGATCATCATATGATTGTAGTGTTGAGAAATGACTGACACTAAGAATTCCTCGCATGTGTATCATATGGTCATGGCACTAGAATATGATATGACCATAAAGAATAGTCTTTCATGCATCTCGAGTAATCGTGATGCTGGGATTGACCATGATACTGGCATTGACTTTTTTTAAATATCATATGGCTGCAACACTACAAAGATGTTGCAGTATGTGTAATTAGCCCAAATATAAAAGTAATAATTTTGTCTTATCTTGAGGACAAAAGTCATGACATTGAGGATTGACCATGCTATCTTGAGGACAAAAGTCATAGTTTTGTACTTGAGTAACGGACTTTAAAATATTTTGTCTAAAAATCATGACACTAAGTAATTATCACTATTTTGCTAAATAGTTTTTGTTATATTAACTTTTTAGTTCAAAAGTCATGACTTTATAAAAAGATTATAACTATTACTTAATATTATTAAGTCATGTTAGAGATAAAGTCATAATACTAGGATATTGTCATGACTTTTAGTATCTGTGGGATACTAGAACTTATTTGTTGTGATGTGAAACCAATATCACAACCTTTTAAATTTTAAGAGATAAATATGGATGTGATTCCATTATAATATTGCAGCCATAAAGAATTTGTTGCACGATGGAAGGATTGTGCAAATGATTTTGTAGAGTTATTGCATACAAAGATTTTTATAACCAATTAGGCAAAGTTTTGGTCAAGAATGGATGATAAAACTATATAATACTCATAATCTACTTCTCAAGCAAAATTTTTCAAAAACCTATCAATTTTATGACTATTCATCAAAATCTATCAAAACTTCAAAGTCTTGAAATTGATCCATAATTATCATATTTATGTGCATATAAATTATCAAAATTATCAAAATATACAAGAATATTCTCTAATTTGAATACCAAACACCTAGCCACAACATTCATTTTAAAAGAAAAATCATGTCTTTACCAAAAGTCATGCTAACTTTTTTATTGGCATTGACTTAACCCTAACACTAAATAAACACTAAACCCAATTTTTTTGCAAGACATTTCTTCATCTTCTTCTCCTCTCTGATGAAACTCATTGCGACTCTAAATTTTCAAAAAATTGAGCTACCATGGAAGAGGAAACATTGATTTTGAAGCTAAGGGCGAGAAGATAGGAAACTCATGTTATTCACAAGGTCAAAGGTAACAAATAGAAGTAATCTACCACTAAGAATTTCTCCAAAGTCTTGGTGCCCGAATTAGTTTTTCTTATTGAAGGAGAAGTTGGATGACTTATATTCTAGCCAAGAAAAGTTTTGTGGGTGAGTTGGGTTTAATGAGTTCATCCCACATTTCCAACTGATGATAAATTGGAGAAATTGGAATCAACTTTTCATGCTCATGGAATGAGAGAATGTGATGATCATGAGTAATTTTTACTTTTAGAAGATATATAAGACAAGAAATGCTATGTACGAGGATATTGGGCGAGCTTTGATAGGGAGCTTATAAGTGAAGTATTTGGATTACAAAGAGACCATGGATGATATTGTCTTAAAATCTTTTAAGATACAATTAAATAATAAGGCACTCACCAAAATATTGATAGACGGAAGAAGAACATAAAGAGTTTCAACCATAAGTTCATATGGATACTAAGTGCTAAGAGAACTCATGAAAGAGAGCAAGATTTGATATACTTTTTGTATTCTATTTTATAGCCAACTCTCTATCTCTTCACCATCATGTAAGATATGGTTGATTGTGCTTTTCACTATTGTGAGAGGATATAAAATCCACGTGAAAAGATCATGAAGAAGTTCATTCTCAATTTTCAAGAGGGAGATTTCTCAGGCCAAATAATTCACTTCTCATTGATTATGATGTTACTTAAAGCGGAAGGAATCTAGATGAACAAAGATAAAGATGAATATTTTTCATGGATATCCCCTTTGACATTGATAGGTGTGAAGAGAGGGCTTGAAGGGATTAAATGAAGAAGATAATTCTTAAAGGGGAAGAATCCCCCCTGATATTATTTGGCACTCCACATATTGATTTTTTTTGATGGTCTAAAGTATAATTCTTGTTATGCTTGCACATATTTGTACTTATATTGAAGATATTCAACACTATACCCTGAGGGATTTTGATGAATTTTAGTGAAATTATTTCTATTTTGGTAGAAATTAGACTTGGTGGAGTGAAGGGTTGAAGGGGAGAGAGAAGTGATGGAAAGTTATGACATTTTCCATGTCATGACTTTATTTTACCTTCCATCATCTTATCAAGTTATGATAATACTTCTTGGCCATAACTCTATAAAATTAGTTATGATAAACTTTAAATTTCATGACTCTATCATCAGGATGACACAATCTTTACATTATACAACATAGTCTTTGTGGCTGCATCATGATCCTAGAATTATATCTGCATTATCTCTAAAAAAATTTAATAATTATGATAGTATTTCTATGTTGTGGCATCCAAGTACCTCATTGGTATAAATAGGACTGAAAAATTTTAGTGCCATGACTTATTTGTTACTAAGCAAAAATACTAAATATTGTGAGTCATGACATCATTTTTTGCTGCTACATTTCATTCCAAAGAATATTTTTTCTAGTCGCATCTTTATTTAGTATTGTTACCTTGTGCCCAAAATAGAAATTACCAAAGTCATGGTCATTCTCAATGTCATGACTTTTGGTTATAGAGAGTAAATATATAATTTATGGTTATTCTATGTGCCATGATATTTTATTCTAAAGAAAATTTATCTTAGTCTTGATCATTCCTAGTATTGCAATATTTTATTATAGAGAGGAGTTATCTGAGTCACAAAATTCATTATTACCATGAATTTGGTACTCTAGAGAAGAGTTCATAAGATATCAAGGTCATTACCTCAAGCCATTACTATGACCTCCAAATAAAAGTATTATGTGAATGTCACAAATTATTGCAATACTAGGAATACGTAGAAGAAAACAAGAGGAAAGAAGGAAATTAGATTTTTGAGCCAAGAGCCATCAAGAAAGAATAGGCAGTGCAATTCCACTCCACTTATGGACAAATTCTAGGCAAACATGACAACGTTTGATTAAATTGTAGGTTTTGATATTTAGGTTTACTTTTGGGCTTGTATTGAAAATCCTCGCTTCATATGGGATATCTCTCCACACAACTCATACAAAATCCTACCAAATGTTAGGCTAAATTGATATATAAGGTTGGGTTATATACTCGTGATATGATGATGTATTATTATTCAATGATTAATATTTGTGTTAATGTATTTTGTGGAATATTGATAGATATACATGTGTTATAGAACTAAAATTTTAGGATTTTTACTATATTGTAGATCTATGCATGTTGGTCTTGATGGATGATAATATCTATGTCACAGGACACAATCATGTGATACAACATGAAGGTGATGACAACCCATTTAATCTTAATCTGTGAGATAAATCTATGTGCAAAAACTAAGATTGAGGTAAGTTTAATCATTGCGAGCATAAAACTCATGAAGTTGAAAATATGAAAGAAATTATGACCAAAATTCATTGTGCATATTTTAGAAAAATTAAACTAGAAAAATATGGGTGTTAAGTATAATGTCTATCCTAGGAATTTTACCATAATATATGAGTCATGTATCAATCATGATAGATGATAATAGATAAGTCATGAGACATATGCAAGAGGATGTGAACTATATTGTGGTTACAACTCAATGAATTAAATTCTTTTGTAGGATTTTGATAAGTGAGATTTATAAGAAAACATATAGTAATAATCATGAATACGACACATTTGAATTTGAAAGTACACATATATTTATTACCATATTATCTCATATTTTTAATATATTAGATATTAGAGAATAAAAATACATATTCATAGTAATCATCAAAGAGAGTTGATGATTTACCAAAAAAGAGTAAACGTGTGAATAATCTATGAATGGAATCACATGTTACTTTGGTAATGAGATATCATAGGAACAACTACAAAGTGATCATCCTTAGTAGTAATAGTCTAAGGATGACAGTCACTTATATGCCAAGAGGGTACTTGGGCATTTTCCCATTGATTTACACTTTATTCAACAATCAGACATAATATTGACCAATTACTAGAAAAATATCATCACATAAAAGAAAGTAAATCAACAATATAGACTTAAGTATATTAATGAAAACTTAAGTTTATTAGCTCAACTTAAGTAGTAGTTGGTTCACTATTGATTGTTCAAACTATCAACTCAATCCCATGGGATCAATATTTGGATTTATGTCTATTTTATTACTTGTACCACAAATATATTTAAGAGACTCAACAAGTCTTTGGTGCCATTATAGGGGGCTCAACATATTTTTGGCAATGTTGCTAAGGATCAAACAAGTCCATTCTCAATTTTCAAGAGGGTGAATCCTCATGCCAAATAATTCACCATTCTTTGATTATAATATTATATTAAGTAATGGAAATAATCTATTGATATTTGGCATGAAGTGTCACACTTCCTCGAAGCTACCATAAAAACAGATTGAAAGAAATGGATATTAATTTGATGAAGAATTATTATTCCAATTTGATGTTTCATTGAGTAGAAAAGAAGAAGATTTGGGAGAGATTCTCAATATTTTGAAAAATATGAAGTTGGAGGCTAACTATAGGGAGATATACCCAAAGGTAGAACTAAAGTCTACATAATTCCTTAGTGATGGAATTGGAGAGAATAGACACCAAGTAAGAAAAGTATATCATAATAACGGAAGAAGAAGACAAAGATAAATCAAAGCAATGGGATGCATTGTGACAAATGCCCCTCAATAAGATGGAATGTCTATTTGTATCTGCCCTAGAAAAATCTGAAGATCATGTTTTGACAATCTTGAAAGAGGTCATGAAACAAGTGAAGACCAGAGTGATAGAATGCATCAAATTATTTGGGAAGCTCAATAAGTCCATCACAAGTGGGTGGAAAATATGATAAAGGCCCAAGATTAAGAGATATAGGGTAAGATACATTATAAAAAGAAATAGTGGATTAGAGATTTGAGAAAGTACAATGAGAATCAGGATTACATGTACTTTTAACTATGCTCTTTTAAAGATTTATAAACTCTATTGGAAGATGAAAAGATACATTTTGTAGTGTGATTATGAAGATGCTTTAATGAGCAACAAGAATTAAGTGAGATTTAGAGAGAACTTCACAACTATGCTCCTATTTGAGCCCTCTAAAGCCAAGTTCCCATTGAAAGATTTTGATCCTCGTGGCCAATCATATTATCTACATTCTTCTCTATGTTATTACATTATGCAGATTTCTTTTGTTATAATGTATTATTATCTTATTATTATTGTTGATGATGATTTTCAAAAAGAGAGTGAGATTCATTACTCGAGAATTAATAATACTTTTAGTGTGGTAGTTTATTCGACACTCCATATATGATATACCAAATATGTTGGGATATTTGGTATGAAATTCTAGATATGTTTGTACTTATTTTGAGCTTTAAATAGATAGATTTTACTGAATTGCTATTTTGATGGAATTAAAAGTATAATATTGAAATTAGATGTATTTTGGATGAATTTGGTGAATTTAGTGGAGGGATAAATTGGAGGGTAGAAAATTAATGGAAAGTCATGATATTTTTTTTATATCATGACTTGTTTATACTTTCCACAAGTTTATTAAGAAGTTGTGGTATCATTTTTTGGCCAAGATACTACAAAACAAGTCATGATAATATTTGTACACTACAATTCTACCATCAAGTTTTTACAATCTTCCATTGTACAATATTATTTTTATAACTGTGATGTTTTCTTAGAGTCTTGACTAGACTATCTTTAAAACAAAATAATGGTTATGATATTATTTTATATCATGACATCCAAGTAGCCCACTGATACAAGAAGTCATAGTAAATTTTAACATAGTGATTCAATTAATATAAAGTCAAAACACTAAGTAATTTTTAGTCACGACACTATTTTTTATCATGATTTTGTATTTTAGAGAATATCTACTCCCAGTCATAATATTTACATTACTACGACTCTATGCTCTAGAGAGATAAAACAAAAGTCTAGATATTCTTGTCACTGTGTCTTTGTATTCTAGAAATAAGTTTTTTTAGTCAAGATATTTCTAGTACAATGACTTTGTACTTATAGAGGAGTTACTTGAGTCATGATTTTTTTTTCGACATAATTTTTGTACTCTAGAGAATCGAGGAGACAAGAAAGCAACAACCTCAAGCTCATGTCATAACTTTCAACTTAAAGAATCACATGGAACCTAAAGTATAAAAATAATACTTAGAGAAAAAGGAGAGAAAGAGAGAGAGAGAGAGAGAGAGAGAGAGAGAGAGAGAGAATTAGAATTTGAGTCAAGCACATGTAAAACCCTAAGTGTCATAACTTCCAACCTCCAATTAGGAGCAAATCCAAGGAAAACTAAGCTATAATTGGTTAGGATTAGGTTTTGAGACTTGGATCCTCACTAAGGATGCCATTAGGGACCTTCGATTACATAAGATGTCACATCCAAATATCTCATGTAAATTCTTCCTCAATCTTAGGATAAATTAGGAATTAGGGTTGGTTTGATGTACTTTTATTATGATAGTATGAATGTATAGTATTTATATTTGTGGTAATATTATGGTTTGAATGTTGATGGATGTAGATGCTAATTATAACAAAAATTAAAAATTTTTACTATACCATGGGGTATGATTTGAAGAAAGTGACATCTTTTAAAATTTTAATATGAGATAAATCTATGTATGCAAATCTAAGATTAAAGTATATTTAATTATTGTGAGTATGATACTTATGAATCTAAAAGTACTAACATTTTTATAACCAATTCATTATGTATAACCAAGAAGAATTGATTCAAGTGATATGGGACTTTGGTAGAACATCCAACCTAGGGGTTTCACCATAGTATATGAACCATGTGTCGAATGTGGTAGATAATAATAGGTAATTCATGGAACACACACAAGTGGAGGTATCTCATATGGTAATGATAGCCCTGTGAGTCATAGTGTCTTGTATGATTTTTATATGTGAGATTGATATGAAGACATATATTAATTGGCATGAGTATGATACTTACAAAACCAAAAATAAAAATATATTTATTACCATATTATTTCACTTCTTTAAGATATTAGAATTCAAAGAATAGAAGTGCATACCCAAAATAATCATCACGGGTAGTTCACATATTGACTAAAAGGAGTTAATGTATGAATAACCTATAAATTACATGATGTGTGAATTTTATGGTGAAATACCAATGGTAAAACTTTGAAGGGATCATTCTTGATAGTGAAAGTCAATAGATGACAACTACCTTGTATGTCAAGATGACACTAAGCATTTCCATACTAATCTATCTTTGTCTGCTAACCAAACATAATATTTCCCAGATACTAAAAATATTTTATCATATACAAGTAAGTGAGCCAAACCTAGAGTAAACCTATCTTTCAAAAAAAACAAAGTCTATCTATTCAACTAAAGCAGCAATTAGTTTATTATTAGCCAAACTACCTATATCATTCTTATGAGATCAATATAACTCATATACTTGTGGAACTTCATTGAAGGAATCAATTATCCATGGAACTTTTGAAATTATGCTAACAAACGTTAAGTTCTAGCACTATAACAAAGTTGCAACAGTTAATAAACCTAATATACTTTCCTCTCTTCCCATGTTAGTCACACAACATAGTACTATGTAGTTCGGCTGAATTGCAATCTCATTTTGACCTCTGCAAATGAGCAACGTCATTCTACTAGTTTGATGACCATTGAATTAATCTATTATTCATAAGACCTAAAAAATATTTTTTAGCTAATAAAAAATTATATAATTTTAATGGTTGGATTGGGTCGGTCAACCCATTATCTTTCTCTGTCTTCCTAGCTTAGCTAGATAACATAGTGCTAATGAGTTAGGTTGGGTTGCAATGATCATTTTGACAATTGCAACTAGGGTGGCTTAATTTTTAATGGTTTGATGGCTATTAAATTAATCAAATGTTCATATAATTTTTTTTAACGGTCTTTTTTTTCCCTCATTGGATAGGGTCAATCAATCCAAGATCTTTTTCTTTCTTCCCAGCTTAGCTAGACATCCTAGCGCTGATGGTTTCAGGCATGTTGCAATGATCATTTTAATCTTTGCAGATTGGTGGATTCATTTCTAATGGTTCGATGAATGTATGACTAATCTAATATTCATGGGACCTAAGAAATATTATTTTAAGTGAGTAAAAAATAGATTGAATCTTTTTTTATCTTTGTAACTTAGTCGGACAGCCTAGTGTTAATGCTCATGAGACAAAAATATTTTCTAGCCAATTAAAATGTAGATTAAGTCATTTTTGCTTGTTGGGTTGTGTTAGTTAATGCAATATCTTCTCTTTCTCCTCACCTTTTCCAAATTGTCTAATGCTAATGGGTTACACCAGGTATGGTCCATCAAGATGTGATTGAAATGCTAGTTCTAATATAGACATACTTATATCTATACATACGCATAAGTGTGTGTGTGTGTGTGTGTGTGTGTGTGTATTTGTTTGTTCGTGCATGTCATTTGGTCTATCTCAATTTTTATATGTGTGTGTTCGTGCATGTTAATTTGTTAATCTTGATCTTTATATGTATATATATTTGCATGTGCATTTGACAATTATGCACTCACACAAATATATATTTGAATATTTAGTATTTACATATCCAAATATATATGTTTATGTATTTTTGCATATGTATGTGCATATCTATTTTTATTATTTATTTATTTATATTTGTTTATGTGTGACAAAAAATTTGTTGTATGATGAATAATATTCATCAGGAAATTATCCAAATATACATAGATTATTGTTTTATAATGTTTTGAAATTTTCCAAAAATTATTTCTCTAAAATTATTTTCAACAAAATTGCTACTTAGAATAATTCATTAATGCAAATACATACATCTTTTCACTAAGAATACTTATGATTATTACTAACACACACACACACACACACACATGATAATTTTATATTGACTTAATCAATTTTGAGAGCAATTATTTATAATTAAACTACTTGACATGTTAAGGATCCTAGATTGAATTGTTGTCATTTTTATTGAATTTTGAACTATTTATGGTGTCAAAATTATCTTTAAGCTTGTGCAAGAGGAAGATAAAGCATAATTGAACCGAAGCATAATTTAAGCTTTCTCTTATGATCTCTAACTTGAAAAAGAAATTCAAACATATTAAAAAGAAAAAATATTTAATTTTTACTAAAAATTGATAGACATTTGTCACAAGCAAGAATACATTTCTTCATAATTATTAAGAATACACAATGAGTTAGTCATTTAATAAAGTTAAAAATTTTCTAATTATTCAAAATTCAACATCTAGAGAACTTAAAAAAAATAATGATAATTTATTGGTAGTTTTTTAAGCTCCTTTCTTTGAATACTCATAAATCCAACTTGGTATATCCTTTCTAGTAAAAGATGGGAATCATATTAATTGAAATTAGAAATTATATTACAGGTCATTGTTATATTTCTTGTAATATTTACCACGAATCCATTAGGATAATTATTTATTTTAAAAATACTCAAATGATTTTTTCCAAAACTTGCATAAGTTACTTGTTATTTAACCTATTAATTCTCATTCTTCTTCAGATATAATTAATTTTGAATATTTAAATCACTAAAATGAAGTATCACATTTGCAATACTTTTATTCTACTTTAGTTAATTTCAATAAAATTATAAAAAAATTGCTTGCAAAATGTCTAAATTATATTGGATTCATATTTTAGACTAATATTCAAATTTAAGCAATATGCTCTCCCTATTTGGTAAAAGTCATGAAATATATCTTTTTCAATGAAATATATATCAAAAATTCATTATGTAATTTAATACTTGATTACATTTTATTTAAACAAAAAATTATATGTCGATGCATATTAATCTTTTTCAATAAATTCTCCAACAAATTATAGTGAGCATCACAAATTTTATAAGCTGGCTCTCGAAGAAAGTTGATGAAAGTCATCCTTCAAAAACTTATTCATGAAAAATAATTGGAGAAAATTGTATTATAATGTGACACCTTAACTCAATTATTGCATATTTCATTCTCCTCATATAATGCCATTAACCTTTTTTTTATGATCAAGATGGTGGAGAGATGCATGTCAAAGTTTCTATGGGGTCATGGGAAAGGATTGAAATATTTGAGATGGACGAGATGGGTAAATCTCTACAAGATGAGAGAAGAAAGGGGACAAGGGTTCAGAAATATTTGTGATATATCGAGAGTGATGGAAGTGAAGTTATGGTCGGAGTTCCACACCAAACAAACCCTCCTCAATAGATTTATGAGGGATAGGTATTGTGAAATAGGATTCTCCGACACTAGGAAATGATATATCGATGCGCCGACGTGTAAAAGAATTAAGAAAGAAAATGCAATAATGAAGTAACTGGTCCATGCGAAACACTCGTCAAAGAGTTTTTTAAAAAAGGGATAAATGAGACATTGATAAATTAAATACAATAGTTCCTCCTAGCATTGTGGAATGAATAAGGAAGATCAGGAGGGGACCGACTGACTAACTGGTATGGATACCAAATAAATGTGCATTCACCTTCAAGTCATCCTGAGAGATGTTTCGTGCTAGGGGTGACCTGATAAAAATTGTATATTCACCTTCAAATCATATAGGCATATGGCATAAGCAAATTCTGGTAAAAATTGTATTTGTTGATTGGCATCTCGCTAATGAGTTCATTCCAACATATGACATATTACAGAGGAATGGTTTCCATTTGGCATCCAAGTGTATCCACTGCACGAACAAAGAGACATGTATACACTTGATGCTTCACTACGAGAACTCATAGCGCATCTAGTAGGAATACCTCTAGAACCTGAATACCATGAGTGTTATGATTAAGCAAGCATTCAAGCTGGATAATCCATCGAACATAAAAATCTTATCTGATTTACCATGAATTATAAGATACATCTCTTTACTGATAATCTAAGAGATATGAAAAGGGCACAATGACATTATATTTAGGGATAAACAATTCATGGTGGGCAGAATCATTTTTAGGATCGATGCATTAGTCGAGAATATACTACTGTCGTATAGACTGAGAGTTAGACAATGCGATAGATAGCCCCGTGACATAGGTGTGCTTGTGTTGTTTATCCGACGGCCCTCTTGAGTCCCTTTTTTTAGGTTAACAGTATTACTTTTATGGTGTGGGAGTAGGAAGGCGGCATAGAGAACCTAGGTATCTTATGATATATTGCTTCTTGGTTTTTGGTGTAGTTTTTGCTTTGCAGGCTAAATAGGATGAGGACTGGGGTAGGTAGTGCTTCTATAGATAAGTGATGTTTATGCTTTTGAATACTTATAGTAGCCATACCCTTCTAGCCGTAGATTTCTTTTTATGGTTTTATGTGTATTCTAAGCATATAACCAAAGGGTGCATAAGACTTGAAGGGTTGGCCTACATTGGTTAGTTTGTCTATTGTAAACTGCGTGTGCTTGTGATAATAAAATTGTGTTATTGATAGATAGCATCAATAATATATATGGAGATATGGAGATCATACAAAGTACATAATGCTCCATTTGGGTTCTATAAAGGTTAATATCTCAATATCATTAATCCCAAAATTCAGGCATGTTATATCTGATAAGTATTGAACTCGAGATCTACTACACTTAGATGAAAACATTTATCATTGTATTAAGGTATGCCCTTTAACAAACAAATGCAATATAAGAATTTCTCAGATGACTAGTTATCCAAATACTATTCTCGCTCAAATATATTTCATTTCAGAGTTCATATAATATATATGTTAATATTTGTGTAATTTTATATTTATATATATATATATATATTGTTCTTCTTAATAATAACAATCATATATACATCAACCAATTGAACAATTACCAATATTAGAATAAAAAGAAAGTTTTAATCATTTATTGAAAGGATTATAAATCAAGATGTGTCATGACATTCCATGTATCAAATTCAAAAATAGTATTCTATAATTGAATAAATCCAAAAAAATAATTTTAATCATTCATTTATGTAGTCTCACATTATATTTGAGGCAACCCAAAAAAAATGAGAGAATACATGCACAAGCATGTACAAGTTTGACGACAAAACCAATCAAGACAACTAAAAACATATTCAAGGAATTCTTTTGGAGCATCCTTTTATCTTATATCAAAATGGTACAAACAACATAACTTAACTAAACATGCTGGATAATTGCTTCATTCATAATGTAGAATAAATTCTTCTTTGAAACTTCATATTCATCATCATATAACAATACATCTATTGGGTTTGCCTAAATTGGGTAGACTAGTTTGGTTTATTTTTGTTTTGTTGTTTTTCTTTTTGAAATTATGGAGTACAATAGACCAAAAATGTGAGATAAAATGTCACATTCTGTTTTTTCAAAAAAAAAATTAAAATTAAAAAAAGCTGTGAAAATAAGAATATTTCTATTTACGCCAAAGAGCACACATAGTACCCTTTCAGATGAAGGGTGACCCCATCCAAATTCATTAAAAAAAACTAGTGTAGGGATTTTTGTTGTTGTTGTAGGTTACAAAAGCTTGAGGTGAGAGCAGTTATGTCCAAAAAGTTTCTGTGTGGTGGCTTCTTCTTTTCTTATCGAGTGAGTTTTATTTTGGAAAAAGATTTTGTTCTTCTCTCCTTCATGCAGAAGCATTTTTGGGCCAACATTTTGGCTGCCCCTATATGGCTCTCTCTTTCCTTTCTCTCTCAACTATGTGTTGGTTCAGGATTATTTTGTATTATTGAAGCATGATGTATAATTGTTAACTTATTGATATACATATTGTTCAATTGTAGTGTGTTAGTTTGTATTATTATCAGTTTAAAATTTATGCATTTTATATATGCAGATTATAAAACTAATATTTTGATAGTGAAGTGTATGTGATGTGTTTTTTTTGTCGTGTGGGTGTCGCTTTTTGTTTTTGTTTGTGTAGTTTGTGTGAAGTGAGAAATTAGAACATGGACAATATTTGGAGATTCAAAAAATTGTCAAAATAGAATCTTCTTTTTGGTCCAGCAATCAAGATGCCACCATGTTCCCATTTTGAGTCAAGAATCCAACAAACTAATATTATCATCTAAATAATACCGTATAAAGAGATTTCGAGCATTATTCAATTTGAACAATATTTGAGATTTCTAACATTTTATATCTTTAAAAATATATTTTAATCTAATATATAATTTTGTGTATTGTATGCTTTGCTAAATTAATGTACGTGTGAAGAAATCATTAACAAACATTATTCAATTTGGTTGTATTGTATTTGAACTTTGGTTTTACTATACTAGAATTTCAGAATTTTCATATTGAGGTTATCTTCTTTTTTAGGGTTTTTAATGTATTACTTTCGTTACTTAGTAAATCAAGCTTTATTCTCTATTTTTTGTGATTTTAACTACAGTCTAAACGTACTACCTCAACAACACTAGATATCACACCTTTAAATAAAAAACATGTTATACCACAAATCTTAACATGTTGAGTAGAATATCACAAATAGTGTTGTGGGGGTTGATAAAATAACATACCTCAAAACATTCTTGCATCAATAGATCATATACCAAAAACCATAGATCTTATCACAAAGAAATAGATACACACCAAACCTAAGATATTAATGAAAAAGTTTGATAACAACAATACATGTTCAAATATACATATTCAAATGCTTCATTGATCACTTTTATAAAGATATAACATATAATTTAAGCAGATGTAATACAAGATATCTTGAAAGATAAATAATACATTGTTGACATTGTTATGTGAATTAAAAAGTATAGCACAAAAATAATTACATGTTTGGAAATACTAATTAATTAATTAGCAACTTTAAGTAATATTAATCTTTTTTTATTTTGCTTTTGTTGGATGATTTTTCCACAAATCATCTGGAATTTTCATATTGTTCAAGCATAAGGAAGAGATAAAATAAATAATACTTTTTCCAGCAATATAATAATGAAAAAAATAGACTTGTGTATCTTTTGCCATTTACCTTAATTCACTATTTTTCTCCAATAATTGATTATGTTTTTTGAAACAGAGCCACATACATGTTAAGGTTATATACACTAAAAGTTATTTTATTATCATGGATATTCATTTTATCATGTTATTTTATTTCAATGAAAATATACATGAGCTAAATTTGTATTTTAAATTATGTGTATATATTTTTTATTCAATATAGTAGATGATTTGACGTGTGAATTTTAGTTTATACATAAAAGATCAAATCATAGGTTTTTATTGAATATAAGCTACTTGTTTATAGTTTAAATAGAAATGGATACACCATTAGTAAGATTATAGCATAATATTTTAATAGGTCTATCTTAATTATGGAGAATAGTCATGTTTTAACTTATTGTACTAGTATACTTGTATATATTGAGTATGACCAAATTAAGGTAATTATTTTATATTGGTACATAATATAATTAATATATCATGATTATTATAAATAATGTTACTCTTAATATCGAGATAATTAATAAACAAATATATTTAATATTGCTTATTTTGATTCATATAGAATCAATATATAGATCAATAACCTCAATGAATTGAATGATTGCATTAATTACTAATAGATTATACATCATATACATTTGACTAATGCTTAAAATGACTTTGTGAGTGTACCAAAACTCATAGTTAATTGATATTATTACAAAACCTAGTTAACCGATGATATCTCATCTAACATAGCTTCACAATTATATGGATCAAATAAGTAATAAAATAGATAAAAGTCCATATATAAATCCTATAGAGATTATTTTGAAAATTCCATCAATCAACACTGAACTAATAACTATGTGAGTTGAATAGATGTATTTGACCTTAGGGAACATACTCAAAACTCTATGGTTGATATAAGTACTTGTGCATGATGATGTTTCTTAGTGTTTGGTCAATATCATATTTAATTGTTAGACAAATGGTAGATTATTAGGAAAATATTTGTATGTCATCTTGGCATACAAGGTGACCACCATTCATTAGACTATCACAACTAGGGATGATCCCCTTATAGTTGTGCCCTCTTCAACTTTCATTCTTCCTTCAAAATTTTAATGATCATTATCACTACCTGGTTTTTCTCTTCCATCAAATCAACAATCAGTTATATACTTTCCTTCACTTGCACTTCTTCTGTAATCTCAAAAATTCCCATGATAATTTTTCCATGTTCTTGAGCTAGTGATTTCATCTTTTCAATCTATTCCTTCACATCTTCAGAGTTGTTTAGCTTTGATCCTATATATATCACGACTTTGAAGAATGTCACTACATTATTGTAATCTTCTTATTTATGATAATTTGCATTATTTTATTCACTTCAAGGTGCTTCTAGTTCATCATCTTTTCTATTTTTCTAGGCCAACAATTTTTCACAAAGTCTTTCCATCTTAAATCTATATTTTATATCAAGGTGGTGTGTATGAGGTTATCTATTCTCCAATAATATTCCATGTCATCTTCTAGAATATATAGACTTTTGTATAGGTTGAAATTCACTTGTTATTCACCCACATGGTATATTAATTCTTTCTTCTTGACATCTATTAACACCTGACTAGTAGCTAAAAATGGATATCCTAATCAATTGAGCATATTAGCCTTCCTCCATATCTATCAAAAGAAAATCAATGGGGAATATAAATTTACTAACCTTGACCAAAACATCTTCAATAATACCCATCAGAAACTTGATTGATTGATCAATAATCTCACCAAGGTTCTACATCTATACGATCGATAATTACATCAAATTAATACTTAATTCCAAGTCATATAGTACCTTTTAGAAAGTATGCTCTCTAATTATACTTGGAATAATAAAACTTTTCAAATCTTTTAACTTTCTCATAAGTTTATGTTGAATGATTGAGTTATACTTTTTGGTCATATTTATCATTTCATATGCATCCATATTTCTTTTACTACTCGTTATATCCTTAATTAACTTTACGTAATATGGCATCTTAGATAAGGCTTGAGCGAAAGGAATACAACTTACAACATCCAAAACATATTGAGAAACTTCTCAAATTGTTTGTCTAGTTTTCTCTTTCTAAAATACTATGAAAAATGAAGGTTAAGCATGAGGTTTAATTTACTATTTTTATTTTCATTCTCTGAAACATTCTTTTATTTATTACTTTAGGTAATCTACATCTCCTCTTCCATGAGTTGGCCAGTGAACTTTGTGGATGCTATAACTTTGAAAAATATCATGACATTAGATGGTGTATTAGTGGGTATTTGATGTGCTAGAAATGAAATAATACTAAGTATCCTAGTGATTATTCATGATGTGTAGAGGTGTCAAATGGGTCATGTCATGTCAGAATGATCCATTTTTGCAAGGCACGACATGCCACTGTACCATGCTAGACATTGCATAGTAAAATTTTTGTGCCATGCTAGGCATGGCATGGTGGCATAGTTTACAAGCCTAACACAACACGGTAGCACGTCCAAGTGTACGGTCGTGCTGGACTATGCCACATAGTGCATGTGAAACCCATTGCATAAAAGCATAATGGGTGGCAAGCTTATGTGACAGGCTAATTACAATTAGCCATGTGGATGATTATTTAAAAAAATAGACCATCTCTTCAGGTGATAACTTAAGCTAGTTTTCCATGCCATCAAGCCATACATATGGGTCATGCCTAGCCTAACACCAAGGCGCGGCTCATGCTGGCCTAGCACGACACAAATTGTGCCATGGGGTGGCCTGGCTTAGGACAAGGTATGGTTCTGGACCGTGTCATGCTAGGCCAAGCATGGCTGATCTGGGTTGGGCCGTGCCTCGCCTACGTGACCCATTTGACAACTCTAATGATGTGTGTGTATAGAAAAGAGCTTTAAAATGAATAATTTTACTGAATTATGGTTTTTAATGAATTATAACTAATAGTAATGAAATCATATGTATTTTGTGTGAAATGGAGACTTGATAGATTATTTAAAGGAGAAGATCAAAAAATCATATAAAGTCATAATATTTTTAATGTTACAAATTGTTACACCTCATTGAGCTATCAGTTAATTTTGGCCTCCATTATTAGCTAAAACACTAAACAAATAGTTATGATAATCTTCTTTTGCAATGACTCTATCATCTCATTGATACAATCACTTCACTATGTAATATATTTTTTTTAACTAAAAAACTTGCTTGGAATCACAGCCACACTAGCTCATGATATTTTTTTTATAACTATGATATTAAATCTATGTAGCAACAACTAAGTATTTCACTGTTGCTCAAAGGCATAACAAACCACAAACACCATGACTTTCTCATTGTAGAGACAAGTATAAGGCAATAGTCATGACCCTATTCCTAGCACCATGACTATTAATAATAGAAAGTTCCAGAGAGCAAAGCTAGAGTCATGATCATTTCTAGGGTTGTAACTTTTTTTCTGGAGAAATCACTAAAGCCGTGACATATTCCCAACACTATGACTTTGTGTTAGAGAAACAAAATGAATAAGTCATAATCATTCCTAGTATCATTATCATCTGATTATAGAGATAGAGAGACTAAAGTCATAACATATTCCAAACACTGCAACTTTATGTTCCTGGAGACTAATTGTGTAGTCATGGCCATTCCAAGAGACATGAGAGATCTAACTCATGACTCATTTCCTAGGCTATGACTTTATATTTTAGCGATAAAATATATAGTAACAGTAATTCCCAATGTCGTGGCATTCTAAAATTAGGAAGAGACCAAAGACATGATCATTCCTAAAATGTCAGGACTTTTGACTTAAAATTCACACCCAACCATTTGAGTATAAAATAGAGAAATTAGAATTTTGAAAAATAATTTTAGGACATGAGAAAAGAGATGAAAGTTAGGATTTTGGGACCAAAATTCACCTAACCCTAGGGGAGATTCATGAGTAAATGGGTAATGCAAGGTACAAGCATAAATTATAAGAGAGGAACATAAATATCAACCTACCTTATGATGAAATTTGAGGCACACAACTGAGCATTATGGATGTGTTATTATGCCTTCACTACACCGACAAAGTCATGAAGTCCATCATTGTTGCTCCATTTAAAAAAATAAATATTTTAAAAAATTGTTGCCATCAAATTTTTTTTAATGGCTACAAGCCAAAAATTTGATAGCTATCAGATTTCATGCCCAAAATAATTTCAAAAAATAAAAAAAAATAAAAAAAAATAAAAAAAATATGTTTTATTAATTATTTTCAAATCTCAAAAATAAATAGAGATTATGAAATTTAAAATTTTCATTATAAATTTCTTCTCCTCAATTCACAAACTCCCTCTTCTCTTTGCTCTCTCCTAATTCCTAAATCTAGCAATTTTTTTTTGTAATTATTATATATTATTGTAATATTTTATTTATGGCTTAAGCTTATGCATATGGGCTATGACATATGTAGTACAACTTTCAAATTAAAACTAGGGCCTAGAAATTTTAGTTGAGCATTGAGATTAGAAGTGATACTATACTTTATAACACTATGGTTGCAATACACTTATAAATTAGGTTTATATTTTTTTATAGATAGAAATATTTAAAATAAAATAACAAATAGTAAATATAATAATAATGAAAACCTTACCAAGGTTCAAGGTCAAAAGTAGATTCTCTCCAATAGCCTCGACCTATACCCATTTGCCACCTAAAAAAAATAAAAAACTAAACAAACTTTAGTAGTATAGATATACTTTAATATAATAAAAAATAAAAATTCAAGGGGTTTCAAAGAAGAATTAGCACAATGTATATATTATCAAAAAATATATATTATCAATGCACCAAGAAATATAGTGCATTATATCCCACACAAAGCCAACTGGGCAGTGAATTCTTTCAAGTTTGATATAGTTCAGGATCAGCTTCATTGACCCCCTTTATATACAACAATGATTTTGAGAGGGAATGCATGAACAAACTAATTATGATCATAAATCTTCTGATGAGATTTTTGGATGATCCTAGGGTAGTTAGTATTATACATACATACTTCCATCATGCTTATCACAAGATTCCAATGTTCATAATATTTGATATATACATTAGTAGTGATGATGCATCATTCACATGACTAATCGCCCACTATATAGATTCAAAATAGATATATAATAAAAAAATTATAATTTTTTGAGATTCTTCATCTTCATGATGGTTCTGCTATATATGATTGTATGATGTGGTTCTAAAGGTATGAAATAGGTCTTGTTGTGGTATCACAAACTCATTTGTTTGGCTCATCTCGGCCACATATTTGTGCCTAGTACATCATGGTATTTATCATGGGTCATTTTATGCTAGTACAGTTTAAAAAAGGGGCAACCTAGCATAGCCCGTTGGCATGGCTTTTGGGTGGGTCATGCCAGGTCATTCCAAGCCCGATTAGGTATGTCCAAGCTAACCCAGTTCAGGTCATGCTAGTCTAGGTTCTGTCCATGCAAGCCTGGGTCAAGCCAGACTAGCTTAGGTCAAGCCAGACTAGCCTAGTTTGTTCCAAGCTAGCCTAGGTCAATAATAGGCTAGCATGGGTCAGGACTAGGCTAGTCAAGTTTGCAAGCTAGGCTAAAACTAGCCAGCATTAGTCATCATGCTGGGTCATGCCATGTTGAGCCTACTATGCCAAAAAGATTGGCCTAGCATGGCCTGAGTCACTTTGTAGGCTTTTAGGCATGGTTCTAAACCATGCTATGTCATGCCATATATGGCTAAACCATGTTGTACTATGCACTATGCCCAGGTTGCCTAGCCTGATTGACACTTTTACATGTATCTTTAGGAAATATGATATTTAAAATAGAATATTTAGTATTACTTTCAATAATTCTTCTAATAATGGAGTAGTTATTCGTATATTTATTAGAATTATTAGAGTAGATCGTTAGGTGAGATTTTTCACATTAGGCACACGTGTCACGTTATCAGCCTAATAGCACAAGATGAAATGAAAGTAGTATATCTCGCATTAAAAAAATAAGAAATTCACTAAAATACTTTAGGATGTCCAGTAGATAATAAAAGTTTAATAGTCTATATTTGTATGCGGGCCTAAAAATAACAAAATTACAAATGGATATCAGACACTATTAAAATTAGAACTACCTTTATATTTGATTCATGTGTTGGATACTAACACATGATATCAGACTATACTAATAGTAAAAGTGATAAACATATTAATAATGATTCAAAATAGGATATATGAATTTTTTTAATGAAAAATTTAAAGATTTTTTATGACAAAAAATATGTGTTCATCTATGTATATTCTCACCACTCATATTGCACTTAGATACATATGTAAATTAGTAATATATTTTGTAAGTATAGAAGTCATAATGTATTTTGTGCAATGGTTGTTGAGATGGAAACCAAGTATTTAAAATATTAGTCTTATATTCTCACTTTGTATTGTTTGGCTACCTATATGGATCCGAGATTTAAGGTGCAATGGGTAAAAAATATTTTGACATTCATATTCAAATGCAAGAACCAGAAATACCAACTTGGAAATTTTATTCGAAAAAAAGTAACTAACTTGTTTATATATTATGATGCTATATATGGTAGTAGTTATGGTTAGGCTCCACGTATGGACATGAATACCATATTCGTAGATAATGACTTCTCTATTTAGTTAGCCATGAATAAATATTGAGATGATCCATCGAATAGGATAAAGCTATCTTGATACTTAGATATTGATTTCTGCTCAATTTTATCATAAAAATTTAAATATTTTGTTATGGTGGAAATCATATGATCTACATATCCCATGCTATTTAAGATGATACATGATTTATTGACATCTTTAGTATCTAGCATAGTATTGGAGTCAACTTTTTCTATGGTAGCTAATTTTATTTTAAGATAGAAGATTATGATTATGATCAGATATCATAGAGGTACTTATATGCATGAAATACTAGGAAGATTCGATATTTGATATTCATGATAAGACACAAGAGTTGATGTCGGATGATGATTCATATGAAATGAAGATTGAGGATATTAAGTCCACCACTAACAATATCTTCAAATGCTTATATGATGACGGTGATCTATATATGCATTCACACTATCATATCACAAATACTAATTGTATGACATTATTTTTTTTATTTCTAGTATTTATTTATTTCATAAATGATTTATACTTTATTACTATATTGAACTTATCATTTTATAAGATATGTTTCACTTCATCATATTTTAATTTTATAAATGTATGTCTTTTAGTTATAAGTATATGTTGTAATGTTTATATAACATATTAAGCTTTTGTTTAAGAAATATAATGAATTTTTTATTATTTTATTTGAGTCAAACATGTCACATGATCGAGAGACACGAATGTAGAATGTGAATGTCTATTTTTTTAATTTTATATTTTAAGGGTTATATTAAAAAAAATAATTTAAGAACAACTTAAAATTTTAAAAGAAGTTTATATTTTTTTAGTTACAAATTTCATCCCCAAAGGCCAAAAAACATAATTTATGTTGGCATAATCCAAGATAAACTACCATAGCCCAGTTAGAGGTGTCAAATGGGTCAGCCCATCCATGTTTTAGGTGGCCCAACTGGGCCACTAGGTCGGGTAGAAGGCTGAGTTTTGCCCATTGGGCCTAGTTCGAACCAATTTGAAATTTTTAAAATTTTTTAAATACAGAATTGTAAAAATATTATAAAATTTAAAATTTAATTATTAATACTTAATTACTTGAATAGTTATTAGTTAATAGTTAATTTTAAAATTAAAAATAAATTATTAATTTTTAATTTTTTTTTTATTAAATTATTAAAACATAAAGTTTAGTATAATAAATAACTAAAATTTTAAAACTAACTTTGTCTGAAATTAATAAAACTTAAATATTAATACAAACCAATACAAATCACAAAAAATTAATATTCAAGAGTCAAGCCTCAAACTCAAAGTAATATGATAAAAAAAATAAACAAAGATAATGTAAATGAGAAAATCCAAAAAATAAAAATAAAAATAAAAAATATCATTAGCAGACAACATTATAGCATATGATAAATGATGATATAAGATAAGTATCAGACATCAGTGCCTCAATCAGTCAATCATCAACGTTATCAATATTAATAATATCACATGGATCATCATTAGCAACCAAATCCCCCACTTTTGCTATAGTCCCAACACCATCCTGGATGCCTAAGCTTGAATCCTTCCATTCCTTCATACATGCTAATACATCAATAATATCTGACCATAAATTGTATCTCCTATCCAAAATAACATTCACTACAACAGAAAAAGTAAATTCTGGTGCTATGATCGATACTTGATGAGCTAGTAAATCTCATGTCATCTTAGATAGCATAGGATAGGCGGACTCATGATTTCCACCACTATAAAAGATCAAAATTTTTATTATCGAAATGTGATAGGATTGAGCAGTAATCGCTATCTAAGTAAGATTGCTCACTCCTATTTGACGGTCCACCCCATCATTTCTCCCTCGCTACCTGAATGGAAAAGTCATCATCTTCGGATATGGTATCCATGCCCATACTCGGAGCCTATCTAGTACTACGATCATACTTAATATCGTAGTATGTAAAGAGCTCAGTCATTTTATCATGAATGAACCCTTTAGGTGGGTCTTCCTGGTTAATGCACGAGAATATGTATGTCAAATTTTTCTCTGCCCATTTTACATTAACCCTAGGATCCATGCAGGCAGCCAGACAATAAAGAGATAAAATAGTGGACCAGTACTTTAAGTACTTGATTTCCATCTCTATAACCATATTGTTAAGTGTTGGATCATCTTGAAATATTTAAACATGCTACTAATATTGCAAATGTACATAAGTGCAATAAAAGTCATATGAGTATATACTGATGAACACATGTATATTGTGTCATAAAAAATATTTAAGAATATCATAAATAAAATATCTATAGCCCAATTAGTGTCATCAATAATAAGACCATCACTCTTACTATTGACATAGTCGAATATCATGTATTCATATCTAACATATGACTCTAACATACGGTATGTGTAATTCCAATGGTGTCTTACATCTGATTAGAATTTCTTCTTCTTTAGACTCGCAGACAAATAGAGACTACTTAATTTCTATTGTCTGCGAGGCACGTGTGAAGATATTTTAGTGAGTTACATATGTTTTCTAAAGCGGGGGCACACACCTTCATCCCTACTTGTACTATCAGGTTAATGACGTGACACTTGTATCTAACATAGAAAATCTCTTCTAATGGTCCATCTCTAATACTTCTAACAAATATGTTAATCATTACACCATTATTAGATGTATTATCGAATATGATACTAAATATTTTATTTTGAATTATATTCTCTAAAGATTTTTATCATATACTCAAAAATGGTCAGGTCATCATGAGGTTGGAGAATCTCAGAGAATCCTAATATTTTTTTTATTTAGTATCCATTTAGAATTTAAATAGTGGATGGTAAGACATGCATAAGATGGATCATCTTGACTAGTCCATATATTAGACGTCACATACACCACTCCACTATATTACATAAATTCATTAATTATTATTTCTTTTTCTACCTAATAATATTTTAGTATGATTTTCCTAAATATGGACATAGGAATCTTATAATATACATATTGAAAATATATCTGCATGATACTAACTACCATTGGATCCTCTAAAAACCTTTTCGGAAGACCCATCACGGTGATCAGTTTGGTCATGTCTTCTTTCCCTAACTTAGTGTAGTATATTAATATGGTAACCTTTGAGGCTAAACTGGATCCATCCTCAGAGAACCCACTATTGAGTTGGATTTGCCTAGGATTTAATACACCATATTTTTTGGTGCATAGTTCAGCATGCCTCTTAAGGTGTCTAGTCCCACATGACTATTAATATTTTTTTATAATATTGGCACTGTACTGATTCTTCTTCTGCACTCCTAATATTTTATTTTGTTTTATTATATTAAAGTAAGTCCAAACTACTAATGTTCTTCTAGTTTTTTATTTTTTAGATGTTTGAGTAAATGCGACCGGAGAAACCAAAATTTTGGCAGTCTCATATTTTTCCATAGGGTTTTTATTATCTAAATTATAATTAATTTTATTCTCATGATTAAAATTGCTATTTTTCATTTATTTTATTTTTTTTTGTTTCAACTTAGGACTAAGAGTTAGGACTAGGAGAGAGAAGAAGATTTTAGATTTAAAAATTTAAAACATAAAACTAATAAATAAAAAAAATACTCATAAATCATAATGTGTAAACATTGGTTTTTTGATATCTACACCACACGCGCACCACAATCAACACCATACCCAAAAATGCCAAAACCAAGAGCAAGAGCCAAATAGAGAGAAAATTAGAGTGTGAGAGAGAGATTTATGTTTTGAATCTTTGAATGAGTGGGGGGGGGGTTTATAGATCTAGAAAAGATATTTATAAAAATAATTTTTTTTATTTTAAAATATTTTTAAATAAAAAATCAAGCATTAGGCTTAGGGCCATCGAATTCTGCCCGATAGCATTTGGTGTCAAAATCCAACATCTTAAATTTAAATTTTTCTTTGACCATTGAGTCGGTTTGACCGTCGAACTGACCCAAATGGCCATTTGTTCCAAAAGCTTTAGCTTCTGGAATAATCAGGCTCGGAGCTCGGGCTGAGGGGATTGAGAAAAATGACCACGGGTCAGGTCAGTTGGGTTATGGGCCCCAGATGGAATTTTGGATCACCCGGGCTAGGGGTCGACCATCTGGGCTTTGGGCTTTGGGGTGGGGCTGGGTCCAGGCACCATTTGGTTCGTGTCGAAAATGCATGCCCACAGGCCCTCGTACCGAGCCATGCCTAGCTAGACACGTGGCCAGGTTGACCTAGACATGACATGACACTAGCCATGCCATGAGCAAGCCTAGCACGGTCACGTGGATGGGTATGTACCATGTCATGTCAAGCCAGGCACAACCAAGTCACATCGTGCCTTGGGCCGTCGACCCATTTGACACCTCTAGGCCCAATGTGGATCAACATGACCTGACATTTTGCAGGACAAATAGGCCATGCCAAGCCAGATTAATCATTCTCATATCATGCTTGACATGACATGAGATCCATACCATGTCATGCTCAACATGACATGGTGGCATGGTTGGGCCACCCTAAAAGGAGCCATGCTGGCTTGAATGGTAGATTTGACACTTCTAGCCATATTGGCATACAAAGCGTTATCAACTATTGAGTTATTCCTAATAAGTATCTTCTCATTGTTATCCTTTCATTATTGTTCTCTCGAAACTTTACCACCAAGATAATACATCATCTTTACTTTGAAGCTATTCATAAGTCATTACCTTTTAATCAACTTATTAACTATTCTTAATAGTTATTTTTAATACATATTCTTATTTTTAAATCTCTAGTATCTTATTTGATGAGAATTGATATGATAATAAATATATCTACACTTTCAACTTTATTAGCATAATACTCTCAAAATTAACTTATATTTTCATCCATGTTTTACTAGTGGCAACCAGATGACCGAATTTAACTCATATGACTGTCACCATCATATGAATCATATTTATATGTGTATGCCATGTGGCTTACATATTACCATTCCCTATTATGATGGATGACTTTCTTACTAATGGTAAAACTCTTATATTAAAGCTTAATATAATATCCATCATCAATTGATGGTTATGTTCCTCTATGACATGCATAATGGAGTGGCTGATAAATGCATTCATTCTTTCATCTTAATGAGCATCATACTTATAGTGAATAAACATACTTCAATTATAAGTTTTGACATATAAGTTTATCCTGTGCATAATGATCAAAGGGGCAAGCAATTCTATTCTATTGATTGAATGAAAGCATTTTATGACTTTCCTATCACTGTCCACCATATCAATCATGCACAAACTCACTGATAGCTAAAATTTTAATCTTATTTCTATTTAATTACTAAAACATTTATAATTAAATAATATCATAATAAAATATCATATTAAAATATTAAATAAAGTATCTATCACAATAAATATATTATTTCATCTCTTAATTTTATTTTTATCTTAAAATTGAAGAGAATAGCATATAAGATAAGTGAAAATTTATCTCATAAGAATCTAGATGCCCAATTTTATTCCTTGAGAGAATCGATGCTTCAAAACTTATAACCCTCAAAATTTACTCAATTTAACTTTGATTTTTCCCTAAGAGGGGGTTAAAATGCATGCCCACCTCCTAAGGTTTATTCTTATGTATTGTATCATTCTTAGTGATCATAGATCATCTTAAAAATTGAGTTATTGAGTATCTCGGGTTATCTTTTTCATGCTTCTCATGGATTTATTTTGGCTTCTTAAGGGTTTCCTTATATACTTGAGCATCTAGTATAGTTTTTTTTTATTTGGAACTCATAGTGCTACAAAAAGTAATGTCTTCGGTCTTTCAATATGTAACATAAGATCGTGGAATTAGGTAAGAGTAGTGATTTTGTTCTCCTCTATCTGCTTGATTGTTGTGTAGCTAAAGTCACAACAACTCATTTAGCCTCTATATTACAAATCATGAAACTAAAATATAGTTATAGCTTATGCATTTAGTCTTTAAAACATATTATTGTAGTGATGAGTATAGGCATGGCTAATGCATTTCACTTCTACAACCCAATTCGTAGTGTTAAAGCATGATCATTACTTTAGTTTCTCTCTTGAGCCAAGAGCCATAGTGCTCGTGTTGGTCATGACTCAAATTTGGTTTTTTGTAATATTTTGTGACAAAACATTACAATGCTAGATTAGCATCATGAATTTGGCTTGAGTATTTTGTGATTTGGTAAAGGAAAAGTCATGGTATCTGGAGACTGCCATGACTTTTAGTATTAGTGAGGATATGATATTAATGTGATAGCCATGAAGTTGTTTCGAGATAGTTTTACTATGACTCCAAGAAATCTTCATAAATAAATGAATATATTTCATAATACAAGAATTGTGTCAACAAGGTACTAAAGTTATGGCATATAAAGATTACCATGATTATGTGCATAGAGTTTTTGCCAAGAATGACTACTACAACTAATCTATAATTACTCAAAAGTATAATCAAGTCATAGCATGTTAGTTATTATGGCTTGAGTGACTTATTACTCCCTTTCTAGTCATAAATTCCACCAGATCACATATTGCAACTAAAAACTTTCAATTTCACAACTATCTGTTTAAATCCTCCAAAACTAAGTTTTTGTGAAATAATAACCTCCTCATTCAAACAAAACAAATCATGAAAATCATACTAAATAATTAGTATTATTTGGTATTTAACATATTAAATAATCATGTTGGGTCATACTAGGTCATGTTGGCTCAGGCTGGAAGTTACATTGCACTGCCACTTATCAGTGGCTAGGGTAGTGCTCAATAATTGTGGGTATGGTAGTGCTAGTGGCCCTTACACTACACTTTGCCACCACCACTAGTCTAGGCTGACTAGGCCAAGCAATCCAATAGTCACATAGCAGCCATAGGCTAGGGGTAGCAGGTCAAGCTCGAGTCTGATGCCCACTAGCCACTTGGCATTAAGAAGTGTAATGTCAATGTGGCACTGACTTTTATCTTTAAGCTTAAAAAAAATTTTTAATTTTTAAAAATAATAATATTAAAAATAAATTACATTATTTTATAAATTGATATGAATAAAATTTAGAATTCAATAAAAAATATATCTATCTTGCTTTCTCAGTTTTAGTTTAATGACAATATCACATTGCAAATAATAATAAATTTATAAATTATAAGTACACCATAACATGATTTCAACAATGAACAATAATCAGCAACAACATTAGTAAAATACATGTTATTCCTCTAATATTCATGATCAATCTATGTATTTAGTGTATAGTTTGGATCATCGTGTCTAATTCTAAAACTAGTAATAGCCTTAATATCTTTGATATTACATGAGTCATCATCCACTAGTAGCTTTTTCACTTTATTCTAAAGACTCATTCTTGAATCATCTCACTCCCATTAAACATGAAAGTGCTTCTATGGTATCTTGTTGTAGTTTGGATCTTCTATCTGAAATAATATTTATAGGCATAGAAAAGTAGAATCCAATGCTATTCTAGACATCGAAGGGATCATTAGATCATGTATCATCTTAGATTGCATGGGATAGATAGATTCATATGATATATATAATAAACTCAATATGTATAAATTCCTATTATCATCATGTGATAGGATGAAGTAATAATTAGTATCTATGTACTATGATAGCTCACTCTTATTCGATAGACCACACTATTATTTTTTCCTAGCTAACTAAATGGATAAGTCATTATTTTTTAAATATGTTGTCTATGTCCATACTCAAAGGCTTGCTAAAGCTATTATACTAAGTATTGAAATATTTAAACATGTTATCTAATTGTTCATGAATCTTACCATCTAGTTCTTCAATTTAGTTCATGAGGTGGATATATATTTTAATATGTATTCTATCAATTCCATCTTAATCCTAAGATCCATATAGGAAGCCGAGAAATAAAAATAATGAATGGAGAACTTGTATTTTAATACTCAATATATATTTCAATAGACATTACACTAAAACCAAAACATCCTATATACTTGCTAAATATATTACTAATATTATTTATGTACTAAAGTATGATGCTTGTTATATGAGTTTACAGACACAAACATATGCTCATCACATCGTAAAAAATCTTAAAGAATTTCAAGAATGAAATTTTTATCTCCTAGTATGAATCATCATTAATAAGTTCCTCATTTTTACTATTGATTTAGTTGGATATCATGTGTTAGTAGCTAATACAAGAATCTAACATCATGTAGGTATAAATTCAATGGTGTCTGATATTTGTTCAAATTTTTAATTATGTATCATTTTTTAATGTATTGGATTGGAAGTAGGAGAAGGAGAGCAATGTTATTTAATTTTCTACTTGTTTTTGCTAATTTATTTATTTATCTAAAATTATTAATGAAAATAAAATAATTTCAACACAATATAACTTTTAACTAAATGTGTGTAGTAGATACCTTGGAGGCTCCACCAAATATTTTTGTGCCTGGAACTCATATCTCATCACCAAACTAATTTTGATGCTCCACCAAATTAAAATAACAAATTTAAATAAAAAAACTAGGCATACATAAGAGATTATGGCAATTTTAAAGCTAAAAGAGGAGATGAGAGGAGAATACATTAAAGATAAAATGTCAAAGATAAAATATTTCAATACTGATAGAAAATTTTTTATAATTTATTTTTTTAAGTATACATCTAATAACTACTGAATTTCTACCATGAAGCTTTCTGATGAAATCTGACAAATATTGAATTTCTACCATGGAACAATCCAATGGAATCCGATGACAAAAAAATAAAAAATTTCTTTATTCTTTGGCTTAGCCAACAGGACAATGACAGATTGAGAAAAGTAGCTACTTCAAAATAACACTAGGCTTGTGGCCTTGCAATCACGCTAGGCTTATGGGCCATTCATAGCATGGCATGGAGATTGGCTTTGGCTTGGCATGACATGAGGCTTGTGTGGCCTCGTTCTGACATGGAATGAGTTTTGTCATGGGGCTACACATCTTTGATCCAAGCATGGGTTTGGACCATGCCATATTAAAGTCATGCCAATCATAATTGAATCATGTTGTGCCTCATCCACCATACTAATATTATTACATCATGGTTATGAGACTAATCTTCATCTCAAAATGGTTTGTATGCATTAATTACATCCAGATCTATGGATAACTATCCAGATCTAAGGGTAGCTAGATAATATTGGCAGCCAATATTGATTGCCAATAGACTTTTAAGGTTTAGTAAAGAATAAGCTATTGAACAACTTGTTCTACATCCTCTTAGTTATATCCATTGTTATCATTATCCTTCATACTTTCACTTTTTGTTCTATCTATCAATATGTCTTTTCAAATTCTCTCAATTTCTAGGTATATAGGTATTGATTCGATGTTAGATCTTCAGTTCATAAGATGTGGTGGCTACAACACAGAAACAAAACAAAAATAAAACACAAATACAAAACAAAGTAAAAAATATTATCCAATCAACTAGAAATTGAACTATCTTTTTTCAAAAATAGTCATATCGACTCAAGTTGACTAATCAAACTAAAATAAACCCAGATATAATCACAAATAACTTTTTGTTTGTCATACTACCCTAAAAGCTCATTGGATGATTGATTTCATCAAATAAAAATATATAAGTATATGAATCATACAAGTAGTAAATAGGTATAAGATTACTTCCTTCTATACGATAAGATTTTTTTAATATTGGGATAATATTAAGTAAATTTATAAGCATATGATTCATACAAATTTATAAGTATATGAGTCAAACAAGTAGTATAGTATGAATTGTATGAGTAATTTGACTAATCAATAATGAACTAACTACTACTTAAGTTGAGAAGATAAACTTAAATCTCAAATAGATGCTTAGACTCTAGGGTTAGATTACTTCCTTCTATACGATACAATTTCTTTAATATTATGATGATATTATGCTCAATTATAGAATGATGGGAAGATTGATGTGGATTTGCTCTTTTTTTTTGAGATACAAGGTTATTATCAAAAGTGTACTATTAATACCAAGAATGGTCACCTTGTTGTTATGCCTTTGGTATTTTACCATTGAAATCAAACTTACTCAATTTATTTGGTCAAATATACATCTACTCTTTTTAGGAAATAAATCAAACTAGCATTGACTACTACATTGAGTATGCATTTCTATTTTTTGACCTCAATAGTCATACTAGATATGAAATGATATGGTAATAATTTTATTTGTGCTCTTATATTTGTAAGTGTCATGCTCATGTCAATTAATATATATCTTTCTACTAATTTCACATGTATAAGTCATACAAGAGTAAGTGATTCATAGTGTTGTAACTACCTTATGAAATACTTCCATTTTCATGTATTGCATGACTTACCAGTCACCATTCATCATAGCAAACATATGACTCTCACACTATGGTGAAATTTCTTAGTTAGATATTCTATATAACCTCACATAATTTGAAGGATAGTTCTTCTAGAATATACATGATATAATAATTATAAATTCATTTGTTCTTTAGGCTTCACGAGTGTCATACTCACATTAATTAAACTTACATAAATTTAGGAATTCTACACATATGTTCATCTCATGGAATACGAATTGAAGGGTGTCACTTCTTTTGGATTAAATCTCATGAGTGTGTTATGTAACTTAACTATCATCCTTTGCTATGGGCAACATGAAAAAATATATATTAGTGTTCTATGTTCAAATTATTGAATATTTTTATATATTTTGGTGATTGATAATAATGTATAGACATGGAAATAGAGATGAAATATTTTGATTTCATGATTTTTAGTGTATTGAAGAGATTTGAAGAATATTCATGAAATTAATTAGTTTTTAGGAGTGTTTAGCATATGAGGTAGATGAGTGAGTCTTGCTTAGTTTTAGCATCTATTCTTAGCCAAAACTTTACCTAATTGGTCGGGGGAAATTCATGTATGCTATAACCCTATTAACTCATTAGTATAATCTTTCTACTATGCGACACATTATCAAAGGCTTATATGTTGTCATGGAGTCACAATCATACTTATCTTAAAAAATTTACATGGCTATGATATTAATTTTTCATCACATCAACCAAGTATCCTACTAGTGGTACTCAAGGTTGTGGCTAATTTCATAGTGTCGCAACTTTAACTCTATATGGTTTGGTAGTCTCAAGTTAGAGTCATAATAGTTTTTACAAAGCTATGAGTTTTAAGTTATAAAAAAATTATAGAGTCACAACTACTCATCTCAAAGTCATAATGATTATTCAAAGCTATGATTTTTAGGTTACTAAATGTTACACTATATATTACTTGAGTATGATCATTTTCAATGCTATGATCTTTAAAGGAAGGCATATTCATGACTTATACATAAAAGAAAAATGTCAGTGCCACAAAATCCTAACAACATCACGATAATATGTTTTATGAGAGAAGAAAAGACAAGTATCGTAGCAACTCATAGCACCAAGAATACTTAAGAGATATGAACGATTACTTCATCATGTCCAATTCCTAATACCATGGTCATAGTCAACACATGAAAGATCTTTTTTGTTTCATGGCTATTTCTCAATATCATGGCCACATACATATCAAGGACTATTTTCCAATGACATGAGTTCTACATAGTGTCGTGGCTATATAATAATATGAGAAGTCATTTACATTCCACAACTACTTCACTATACCATAGCTCTCGATGGACTATAAATGGATAAAGACATGAAATCATGACCATTTCATAATGTCACAACTTTGTGTTATAGAGAGGTTAAACCTAGATTATGATCATTGCCAGTATCACAACTTTGTATTACAGAAAGATCAAGATGTTGAATTGAAACATTGTCATTTTCTAGAGTTGTGACCTCAAGCTAAAGAGATGAAAGATAAAGTTGCTACTTTCTTCTTAAAGTCTTGACTTCCTACATAGAGTAATGTAAGGATGTTTGAATATTAAAGGGGAAGATGGATAATTTTTACAAAAACTTTTATTTCTTATCCTTCTCCCTCACAAAACAAGCAATGCCACCATAACTACAAATCTCATGGGTGAATTTCATACTTCATATGGCTTCCAAAAGCAAGCAAAGGATGTATGATTTATGTAAATTCTCAAAGTTAGGGCTATGGCTCTCAAAATTTAAACCCCTCTCCTTTAGGGATATATTCAAAAATTTGTACAAAACTAATGTGATCTAAAGTTGTAATTATAAATGCATGAATAATTTGATTTATTTTATGTATAAATACTGATGGATATTGACTAAATAGAATATAAATTAGTGTTTAAACTATCAGTGAGTTAGTTTAATATTATCATGATAGACAATAGGAAGAAAGTAATAGTCCTTCTGATTGTGATGCATAAGATAAACTAATATATTGAATCTTGAAATTTGGGTATATTAATCATCATGAAGAGTGATACTAACGAAGCCAAAAGTATGAATGCTTTTACACGATAATTTATTTTACATATCCTAAAGAAACTAGTTCTCGATCAAGATGGATACTATATAAAATATTCTTTTGAAGGGTTTATTTTAGTCTTTGAGTCCTATCAATACTGAGGATGATGGTGATAAGCAAACCTCAAGACATGTGTAAGTATATTTTAACTCAAAAGGGGGTGATAACCATTTTGAGTTACTTTTACTCATATAGTTTTTACTAGTGAAACTCTTGGGGATTATTATGTGAGCATGGTATAAATGTATCAAATAGTTATCACGGGTTGTGTTGTGTTGGATTATTTTCTGACCATGCTAACATAGATCAATTTTTTGGCCCATCTAGGCCACCATGCCATGTCGGGCATGGCATGGTCTAGGTCACGAGTTGTGTTGTGTTGGCATAGTTCAAAAAAAAAGCAACAACCTAGCATGGTATGTTAGCACAACCTTTGGGTAGTTCATGCTAAGTCAGGTTAGGCTAGCTAGGCTAACCTGAGTCAATTCAGGTCATGTATAGCTATCCTGGGTCAGGCCAAGCTAGTCTGGGACATGACTAGGCTACCCTGGGTTTGTTCTTGGCTAGCCTGGGTCAAAACTAGGCTAGTCAATTTTGCTATCCATGCCAAATTTGGCTTGCATGGACCATTATGTCGGGTCATGTTGTTCTGAGCATCTAATGCCAAAAAGATTGACTCGACATGGCCTGACCTATGTCACTATATGGCTCATGACACTTTTAGGCATGGTTCTGAATTGTGTTGTGTTGTGATAGGAATGGTTGAACCATGTCAGCCTAGGCACAGCTAAATTGTGTCATGTCGTGGGCTATGCCTAGGCCGCTTTGCCCAGTTGAAACCTGTAGTATGGTGCCTATGAAGTTGAAAGTATAAATATTTATAAAATATTTCAATCATTAGTATTTGTTATAAAGGAAGCTAAAGAACAAAATTATGCATATAAAGTGATCGTCAAGGGCAGATAATAAAATTTCCTAAAAGATTTGAAATTATGAATAACTCTCATGTAGAGATAAAATATTATCTTGGTGGTAACATATTGTGGGAAAAGACATATGGGAACCACCATTAAGAAGGACTCAAAGGAGAAAGCTACTTTAATGCCATTAAGTGATCAATGGGTCATTGCACAATGCCCCAATCTTAGTTTCGTGTCTAATATAATATATGTCAAACAACTTAATAGTATCGCATAGATTAAATGAATAAACCATTCACCTAAGATTATTTAATAATCTAAGTGTCTATTTTATTAAAAATGAGTTATCTCATTGTGGAATAACCAAACTACCAATACAGTCTATGTGGGATCAATATTTAGACAAAAGTAAATTATACTGCTTGTATGGCCCATATATGTATGTGTCTTAGTTGATAAGATGCTCAAGTAATGTATTTTTGGAACATTACTTATCTAATTAAATTAAGTAATGTAACAAAATCACAATAAGTTTGTGGGATGATATCTAGATATTATTTAGTTTGATTAGTCATTATGAGTTGACATAATTATTCTTATAAAAGGGTAATTCTTTTTTAGTAGTTTGGATAGTATTAAGTTTGATAAATATTTATGGATCTAAGAGTTAAATCATGTTAACTTATTTGAATGTGGATGGATGTATTTAGTTTTGTTTGTGTTCTTGTATTATGTTTAATTTTTTTAGCAACCTTTGATCAGCCAAAGATCTAAGAATGTGCTAAACCCCTTGCATCTAGAAATCAAAAGAACTAAAAGTACCCTTGCCAAAAAGGTAATGAGCAAGCTATTTGATAACTCACCCACTACCATACTTTGGAATATTATTGGAAGCTCATAGTCATTGATAATTATTTTGGGATTCATTTGCAAATATTTGAAGATAATTACTTTGAGCTAATGTTGAATCTAATAGTTATGGTTTAGAAATACTAATATAGTGGAAAAGTATCAGAGGACCCTAATGGTTATATTGTATTGTTTTTGGAGCTAGGTGATATAGTAAAAATGAATGGAGTTCGCTTAGACATAATAAAATTATGCTTATTTTTTATTTTTATTAAGTGATAAAGCATAGAGTTGGTTCCAATATTTATCATAGAGCTTCTTTGAAAGTTGTGATTAATTTGTAAAGGTCTTTCTCAATAAATTCTTTCCTCCTCAAATAGCTTCTCAACTACAGAGCAAGATAAAATCAATTCTAGCAAGAGGAGCATAAGAACTTTTATGATACCTGATATAATTTTTAAGGAGTTAGTATGAAAATGTCCTCAACATAGATTTGAGTTGTTGTTCCAAGCCTAAATCTACTATAATGGGTCGAACTTCATGAAAAAGTGCTTGGTTGATATAGTTACCAGAGGGTCCATTATGAATAAATTATCAGATGAGACATATCATTTGTTTGAGGAGTTAGCAAAAAAAACTACTAAACTCAAACAGATCATTCATTAAAGTGGGGTACATCATATCAGACAATCTTCTAGAAATATTAGAAATAATGTAGTGAACTACACAAATCAAGAGGGCTCTAGTTTTAATTATCAACCATAACAAATGAAAGAAAAGCCAATTGTGCATGATGGGGTGTAAATTATTATATCAAAACTTTAGACTAAGGATATAGACCAAGATAATCAAATGGGGGTGTTTTAAGCAATAATGAATGAAATGAATTTGGTAATAAGAACATAGAGCTCATGTTGGTCAATTGGTATTATCAATAATGGAAAGAAGAGCTACAAAGACACTCAGAACAAAATAATTCTAGACATTTTTGGGGATGAAGGTAATGCGACTCTTCCAAGATCAATGACTTTGAAGCTACAAGATTATTTTGAACTAGAGGATTCTAGAGTTTTTGGAGGTAACAAAGCCATGACTTTGGCAAAAACCATAGCCAAACCTAAAATTCTCCAAGAAACCATGGCTCCAACTAAAGAGAACTATAGTAATGATAACTATGAAGTCATGACACGTAATAAAACTATGACTCAAAAAGAAATGTCAAACCAAGTTTCACTAGAAGATGAGAAAAGAGAAGATGGAGAATTAGAGGAGTATATGAAGCTTACCTGAGACTAAGGAAAACAAGAAATAAATTAAAATAAATCCAAAGGTAAGTTTATAATAATTCTTTCATTTCAAAATGATTAAGGATCAGGAATTAAATGAATATTTCAATTTTTTTTAATATATTATAAAAATTAGAAGTAAACATACTATTTATCGAAGCTTCAGCCCAAATGTCAAACTATGTTAACTTATGAAATATAATGAGTAGTAAGAAAAAATTAAAGACATATGGGACCGTGAATATGACCGAGAAGTATATAGTATTATTATTCAAAAAAATTCCTACGGAACTTGAAAGTCCCCAAGAGCATTACTATACCTTGCACTATTAGATATAGCACATTTCAGAAGGTACTATGTGACTTGAAATCTAGTATCAACTTGATGCCCCTATCTATTACATAGATTAATTATTGGCAAAATTATTCGAATAACTCTCTCACTCCAAATGACATATCAGACTATCAAAGTGTGAATGGAATTATCAAAAATATATTGGTTAAGATTATTATATTTATTTTTCAAAGAAATTTCATCATTTTAGATAGGTAGGAAGATTAATATGCACCATTAATTTTGAGATGTCCATATTTTTCAAAGAGACAAGCTCTCATCGATATTTAAAAAATGTGAGTTTACTCTCTACATTAGTGAGGAACAAGTAAAATTTAATATTTATAATGGCTTATGGAAACTAGATAATGAAGAAATGAGGTATTGGAGAATTGACATTCTACTCCATATTGCATTGCAACAAAAAGTAGATTTTTGGTGAGAAGACTTTGTCGAAAGTTGTTGATCAGATGATAACCAAGTATATGAACCAAAAGAAAAACTTTGGAATTTTTAGAGAGACAAAGTGTATGAAATAGAAGAACTTTGAAATTGTGAATTGATGTAGTGTATGAAACAAAAAAATAAATTTGGAGTTGTGATATTGATGAAAACAAAAAATATTAAGAATTAAATTGGAGTTTCAAAAAATAGGCACGAAAGAAGAAGTTGAATGCTATGAGGTAATGGCATTCTTCAAGGCTATGACCTATGAGGAGCCTTATGGTGATATACCTAAGGAAGAGGAAGCATCTAAGGAAAAAGACAAGACTAAGATAGAATTCATAGAAGGGAAAATAGAAAACAAGGTAATTATTGTGTCTATCACTCTGACTTTAGTGTTCTAAGATGAAAATTACTAAGGAAATATAAAAGATAAAGCTATGTTTATGGCCAGCATTGTGCCTTTGGTTTTCTAGAATGGAATTAGCTAAATAAAGATAAATGACAAATCCAAGACTATACCTAGTATTGTGGCTTTGGTGAATTATAATGAATTAGTCTATTAAAAGCTAAGGATAAAGTCACAACTACACGACAACATGACTTTGGAGCTAAAGAAATAAAAGGGCAAAGAAAAGGTGTAAGAAAAAGTCACAAATTCAATAATATCCATGACTTTGCAGATATAGAAATAAAAAGGAAAAGAAAGGCTTAAAGGCTAAGTTGTGATAGTACTCAGCTATGACTTTGGGGATCCAGAATGAAAAAAGAATATTAAAGCTAAGAAGGAACCACAATATTCACTAAATTACAATATCAAATAAGGAAAGAACCATATAGACAATTGTAACTAAAGAAAGACTAAAAGAAGAGACCAACAAGAAGGAAATGAAATAGTATACTAAAAAGGTCATGTGTGGACAACAGAGATCTTCGATGGAGTTAAAGAGGATTGTTGTTCAAGCTATGAATATTAAACATAGTACTACTTGGGAGTTAACCTAAGAAATTTTTTATGCATATATGATGTAATAAACACATATATCTACCACATAAATAAAAGAACACATCCAATGACCCACTAGTATAGTTATGGAACTCCAATCCTATCTTGATTATCAACATTTATGTTTGAAGTTGCTATATAATTTATAGATCCTATGACATAAAAATCTAGTCATATAAATTAAGTATAATGATGGTTTTTTTTGGAGGGGGAATTATATTCTCATGGATGAGTAATTATTTCATTGTGTGAGTTTATTTGATGTTCAAATTACTTAATATTCTTATATATTTTGGTTATTGATAGTGATGTGCAGACATGGAAATAGAGCTAATATATATTGATTTCATGGTTTTTTGTGTTTTAGAGAGTTTTAATGAATAATTATGAAATCAATGAGTTTTGTGAAGTATTTAGCAGGGGGATAGACCAATGAGTCTCACATAATTTTGGTATCCATTCTTAGCCAAAACTCTATCAAATTTTTTGAGATAAGTCTTGTACATAGACCATAATAACTCATTAGCATGATCTTTCTACTATGTAACATATTCTTAATGAATATAATACTATCATGGAGTCATAATAATACTTAGCTCGGAACAATTAAATAACTATGACATTAATTATTCGTTGCATCAACCATGTACCAACTAATGCTCAAGGTTATGGCCAATTTTACAATGTCATGACTTTATTTCTATATGACTCAATAGTCTCAACTTAGAGCCATGATAGTTTTTAAAAAGCCATGACTTTTTAGTTATAGAAGATTATATAAGCACAACTACTCATTCCAAAGCTTTGATAATTATTGAAAGCTGTGACTTTTAGAACACTAAATATTATAGAGGATATTACTCAAATATGGTCAATTCCAAGCCTACAACACTTATCCTCAAAGGAAGGCATAGCCATGACTTATATATTAAAACTAATTGTCAATGTTGTGACATCCTAACAATACTACATCAATATATTTTATGAGAGAAAAAAAGACTAGTGTCAGTGTCACTCATAACAGCATGGATACTTAAGAGAAAAGAATAGTTACTTTTGTGTTATGGTCAATTCCTAGTGTTGTGTCCACATCCAACACACAAAAGACCTTCTTAACATCATGAATTTTTCTCAGCACAACAATAACATACATATCAAGAAAGACCATTTTCCAAAGGCTTTACCTCTACAAAATGTCACATCAATATAATAATGTGAAAAGCCATCTCCACTTCATGGTCACTTCATAGTGATGTAACTCTATATGTACTATAAATGGATAAAAGAATGAAGCTTCAACCATTTCATAGCACCACAACTTTATTTTATTAAAAGAATAGGGTCAATTTGTGGTCGTTGTTAGTACCACAACTTTATACTATAAAAAGATCAAGATGTTGAATTAAGTCATGACCTTAAACTAAAAAGATGAAGGTTAAAGTTATGACTTTTTTTTTGAATATTTCTACTTCTTAATTAGAGAAATGAAAAGCCCCCACCAAAGTATATAAGAGGATGATAGAGAATTTTCATAAATACTTTTGTTTTTTCTCCTTCACCCTCAAGCAATAAGCAAAGCCATGGTAACTATAAACCCAAGGGATGAATTTCACACTCAATAGGGGTTCCACAAGCAAGGGATACATGATTTATTTCAATCCCTAGAGTTGGGGATATAACTTTCAAACTCCTATCCTCTATGAATAGATTTGAGAATTTGTACTAAACTAGAGTGGTCAAGGGTTTGTGTAATTTGAATTATGTGATGGTAATTAGTTTTAGTTGTTAATGCATGAATGGTTTGATATATATTGATATAGATATCGATGTATAATGACTAAATAGAACTTGAATTAGGATTTTGACTATTGATGGGGTTGTGTAAGATTTTCATAGTGGATAGTGACAAATAAATCATAAGGCTCACTCATGCATATGATAGGAAGAAAGTTATAGCCCTTCTAATTATAATGCATGAGATAAACCTATATATTAAATCTCAAATATTAAAATCTAAATATTTTGGTATGTTAATCATCATGAGTATGACACTTACGAAGCTAGAAATACAAATATTTTTATAATCAATCCACTATAAATATCTTAAAAGAATTGATTATTGATTAGAATGAATATTATATAAAAAGTTCTCCTAATGGGTTAATCTATAGTGTGGGAGTCACATCGTCACTAAGAAAGAAGGTAATAGGCAATTCTTAGGACATGCATGAATATGTTATGACTTACAAAGTGATATTCCTTGTGAGCTACCATTACTCATATGATTTCCACTAATGAAACTTGAAAGAAACATATGTTAATTATATGAGTATGTTACTTATGAAGCTAAGAATATAAATACTTTAGAAATTATATCAATTATTATAAAGACCAAAGAATGTGAGTGTGCATATGAAGTATCTATCAAATATTATTAATGAAGTTTCCAAAAGGTATGAGATTATGAATGACTCACATGTAGAGATGAATTTTTGTCTCAGTGATGATGTACCAATTAGGGAATAGCTATGAGGGGACTATTATTGGGAAAGACTCAATGATAACAACTACCTAAGATTGTATAACAATCCATTTTATTAAAAATGAGTTGTCTCATTGTTGAATAACTAAATTACTAATATAATTTCTGTGGGATTGATATCTAGTTGAAAGTCTATTATACTACTTATATAATTTATATACTTGCAAATCTTAGTTGATGAAATACTCTCATTAATGAAAAATTTTGAAAAGTTGCCCGACAAATTAAATTAAGTGGAGTAACAAGGTCACAATAGTTAGTATGTAATCTTATATCTTTATTCTAATTAATATCTATAATCATTAATATTCCAAACATAACTTTTCTATAATAAAATATTATACAAACACAATCATCATATACATATACATAAGCCAACCTGGATCCCTTTTTAGCTTGACTTTAGGGAAGAATTTGTGTGAGATGTTTGCAGCTTCATCTCGTCAAAACTAGGGTTCCAAATGATAACAAGCATGAATATATAGGTCTCAAATCAAGTGTTCCCAAGAATGTGTTCCATCATAGTTAAAATTTGACTCATACATTGTCCTTTTATATTTATGGGTCCCAAGTTAGCTCAATCCCAAAGTTTTATTCATGTAAGAGTGGTGGCTAAAAAAATGGGAAAATTAAAGATAAAATTACCATGAGTACAAAATAAATACAAGATATGCAAAACAAATCTCAGCAATGTAAAATAAGATAATATTATCAAAACTAATAAAAATATAACTACCCTTTTCAAGGATAGTCACGTTAACTAAAGTTGACTAGCCAAACTAGAAAAAATAATCCCTGACAACTATACCAAAAACTTGTTGCAACTTTGTTATATACCTAATTTTATAGTTAGGTGCATCCTAAAAGCTAGTTAAATGAGTGTCTCTTATCTAATATCATTTTTCAAGTATATGAGTCATACAAATAATAAAGTAGACTTTTAATCTAGATATCGATACCATATGGATTGCATATGTATATTAGATCAGTCAATGATAATTAATAGCTACTCTAGTATGCATTATAAACAAGATTCTAATTGTAAATCTTATATTTTAAAGAATTTATATTTTTTATTTGAGATAAAATTTATAAATAGCCTTGTTATGATTATACTTAGTCATAGAATGAAGACATGATAATTGTGGAATGACCTCTTGCCTATTGACATACAAGGTGATTATTAACTATTGAATCATTCCTAATGACGATCTACTCATAGTTGTCCTCTTTATATTTGTATTTTACCACAATGATAACACATCATCAATGCTTGGAGGTCATTTATGAGTTCTCACCTTTTAGGTAACTTCTTACCTTTTCTTAATAATTTCTTAGATTATACATTTTTATTCGTCGATGTCTAGTATCATCCAAGATAAGAATTGATATGATAATAAAAGCATTTGTACTTTCAACAAAGTTGAAAATTCAAATGCAAGACATGCAAAACAAATCTCACCAAGGTAAAATAAGATAATGTTATCAAAACTACTAAAAATATAACTACCCTTTTTAAGGGTAGTCACATCAAAAAATCTTAGAAATGTCATGATTTTTTCTCTTTTCAGCTTTCCTCCATTTTTATTTTCCATCAAAGACTATCAGTTGTACCCAATTTATGGCCGATTTCACTATTATTCATTAAAATTAATTAAATATATAATTTAGTGAAATACCCACATTTTAAGCACATTTTAAATACAAGTACATCATAAAAAATGACCAATGGTACCCACAATACTTGGTAATTTGAATATTGAACAATGTCATGACCAGAAGATATAATAACACATTTTGTATTGTCATGACTGAAAGATGTCATGACGCATTTTGTAATATCATAATAAGAAGATGTCATAACTCACTTTCTTCAATAAGATGATCCATGATGTAACTAGTTAGGACTTCTCCACCCATATACTTCATGAACGTGACATCTCTACTAAAAATGACTATATTTGTCTGTGGGTTTGAAAGCTTATAGCCTATGAATTTTTACTTCTCTAATTTGAAGTCTAACATGTTCCTTTTTTTTCTTTGGCACATGGATATATGCATCACACCCAAAGACCCAAAGATAAATTATACTTGGTTTTCTTTCATTTAACACCTCAAACTATGTTTAATCTTTCACTAATGATGTAGGAGTATGATTTTTATGTAGAACAAATGAGGCAACTTCTTCAATGCAAAACTTCAGCTCTAAACCTATCTAACTCATCGTGTACCTCGCCTTCTCCATCAATGCCTTGCTATATATTTTAGCCACTATATTATGTTGTGATGTCATTGCAATCATTTTCTATATGAAAATATTATGCTTAGCATAGAAATGATCAACGAGAAAATATTCTATATCATTATTCATATGTAAAACTTTTATATCTTCATACTAGATTAATTTTTTATCAACACATTGAACTCCATGAACTTCTCCTACATCTTAATTTATTTCTAGATGAATAATACCCATGCATTCTTAGAAAAATCATCAACGAATGATACATATTACCTTGATCTGCCAAGTAATATCTCTTATATTTTTGAATAAATTGCTATGAATTAAATCCAGCATTCTCATTGATTTGGTGGCTATTTATTAGAACTTAACCCTTTTTTGTTTTCAATACAAATAATTCTCATAAATTTCAAATCCTTTTAAATAATATGGTATTTCTTCCATCATTTTATTCAAAAATATAGTCATCAAACTTTTCTAACTAATATTCTCTAGTCTATGATGCCACATCACTATTTTATATTGTGACATTGAATTGAGATGCAACATCATGCTCCCATGTTGTGACTCCAAACCTAGTCATGATAATGAATTAGGTCACAATATCATGATTCCATATCATGGCTCTAAACTATTGTTCTCCTTATATTCCTTCTCTTCACAAATGTAAGAGAGACTAACATAAGACATGTTGCTTGCCAATAGCTTGTATAAGGTTTCATACTTTATTCCTTGAGCAATTACTAATACTTTTTGTGTAAGGCTAACATATCTTACAAGACTTATCATCACAATAAAATCGAACACCAACATTAGTTATCATACTCCTAGAAATCAAATTTCTGCTCAAGTTTAGAATATGCATTACCATTAGACTAAATTTGAAAGTCTTATCATGCAACTTTATATTCATCTTTCCATGGCCAACTATCTTTACCATTGAGCGATTTCTCATAGTTATATCTCCTCAATCATAAGACTCATAATGAGTGAACTAGTTCTAATGAAGTGTTATGTAATATGAAGTACTTATGTAAATGAATTAGGTGTGCTCATCAATATGAGTAATACATGCTTCTTCAAAGTGTAGGTCTCCAATAGATTATTCTTTATCCATTGAGCTACCCTGGGTCATGAGAGAAAAGGATTTTGTGATATGAGTTGGCTTGTTTTCATTTCTCTAGTTTTCCTCTTAAAGTGCTGAATTTTGTGATACAAAGTTATCTTTTTAGTATTCCCCTTTCAAACAATACATTATTCAAATATTTCCCAATACTCTACCTCTTTATATTTTTAGAGAACAAAACTAAAACTTATTTTTCATATGATAACTCTGTTATACCACTAATAATGAGTAATGAAATAATCAATTTATCTCATGAATCTAGTAGTAAACAAAAAAAGATTTATTGCTTTGACATTATCACTGATTTCATAATCAATGCACGATAACTAGCCAATTATTATCGATTTCACAACCAATAAATGTAAAAACAAATATTAGTCTCCTCCTTATACAGCTTATATCATTTTTTCCTTAGAAATAATTTGTTGGCCAATGACTGGCTCTAATATAGCTTCAAGCTTTCTTCCACAAATCCTTCGTTGATCTTTCACCAAAAACATGATGCGTATGCTCGAGTTTGGTCGACTAGTCCATTTTTTTTAAAGTTTGGTATAAATAGATCAAAAATGTCTGATAAAATCCCACATTCTAATTTTAAAAAAAATAGATGAAATTTAAAAATGTGTGAAATAGAATGTTCTTGTTTCACAAAGAGTGCATATGGTTCCCTCTTGAATGTAAGAGTGCCCCAATCGAAATGCATTAAAAAAATAGGATATAAACATAGTGCGGGTGTTTTTCATTTTATAGCATTTTTTTTTCTTTGTGCATTTATGTATTTTCTATTGTGTGAGTTTTGGAAAACAAAGAAGCTTAGCCTTGTTTGATTTGCTCTTCTTCGTAATGTTTCACAGGTAAGCCATTTCTTCTTCTTTCATGTAGTAGTTTTTGGAAAAATATTTTGGTCTAACCCATTATGACTCTTTTATTCTATTCTCTCTTGGCTAGGTGTTAGTTTATAAAAGTTTTATTTTAGAGCAAGTCATTTATACTTATATTATTTACTATTTAGATATTGATTTATAGAAATATATATTGTATAATTTTGGTTTCTTTAAATTGTGTAGTGTGTATTTTCTTGATTTATAATTTGTATATTTTTTTGTGTGCATATTATAAAATTATCATTTAATTATCCAACTCGTAAAATATATTTTTATAGTGGGGCAATATTTTTTGTTGTTGTTTTTGTGTAGGATTGAATGCAATGAGGAATTAAAGCTTTGATAATATTTGAAGATTCGAAAAATTATAGACAGCATCAAGATGCAACCATACCACTAAATCCAAGTCATAAATCTGACAAACCAATGCTATTATCTAAAAAAATAATATAAAAAGAGATCTAGAGTATTTACCACAAAATCCCAAGTTTATGTATTTATACTAGATTTTTGATTTCTAGGTTTTATATCATAGAAAATATATTTTAGATCTAAAACATAAATTTGAATAATGTGTGCTTTATGGACTTCCTTTATGTGTTAAGAAGTCTCTAATACACATTATTCGATTTGATACTTATGTAAATTGGACTGATTTTTTCACTTTGTTGGATTTTTCAAAATTGTAGTATTTTAGTATCTTTATTTTTGAGTTGTTATATTTATTATTTTATTAACCAATTATTATTCTCGGTATTTTGTGATTTTGAATAAATCATAGCCAAATATCCTAACTCAACTAGTATTAGAGCGAGGTTCTGATCCTACCCAAAAAATGATATCTAAACTTCTATGGAGGAGGATATTCTTCATTGATACCAAGATAAGTATTAGTCAATTCATTATCATTATATTGATATCTTATTATTTTAAATCAAAACAATGACTTTGATCACATTGTACAATGGATAAGCAGTCATACTTATCAACATATTGTTTATGAAATAAAGGCAGACAAGATGTGAGAAAAACTAGAGTCTATGTTTGAAAAGAATATATTTAGAAATAAAATATTAATCATTAGATATATTGTTAACATGAAATTCATAGCTAATATCGATATACATCAACATCTTTCAAGGGATAGTGAATTAGCTTTTATCTAATGAAAATAGTCTTGGAAAATAAGTTATTAGACTGTCCAACATTTGAGCTCACTATCGGATAGTTGGGATAACTTTTGTTGTTTTCCTAAGTATGTCACCACCTGGAGGTATTATTTCAATGCACATCATCTTAGAAAATTTATTGTTCTAAGAAGTAATGAGACATTAGAAGGGAGAATCTTCTCATGGTATTCTCATTTTTGAAAAACATAGTAGGAGTACCACTAGGAACACACCGCTTATTGAAAGAATTCATTCTTCTAGAGGTAAGTCATTAAGAAGAAAAGAAGTTAAGTATTACCATTATAATAGATGAGACACATGAAAACATATTACTATTCTTGCACAGAAACTACAATAATTATGCACGAGAGAAGATATACCAGAGAGAAGCCAATATTATCTCAAAAGTTGACTTATTAGTTAGTGATGATAATTTTGCTAATATAATATCTTAGGAGTATAATTAGCTTATTAACCCATGAGCATCATTTCATATTACTCCACACATTGACTATTTTACTGCCTATACATCTGATGATTATGGCACAATAAAGATGGGTAATAATGGCATAATAAGTACATGTAGGATAGGACATCAACTAATACTTAGAGATGTTTGATATGTACAAGATATTCGTATGAACATGATGTTTGTTTGCATGCTAGATGACATGGGATATGTCAATCACTTTGATGATTATCAGTGGAAATTGGTCAAATATGCATTAGTCATTGCTAGGGGCATAGTATATATCCTCAATTTTATTCATATTGATATATGCACCATGTAGTAAAGAACACTTGGTATTGTATTTTATTTTATCATATTTATTGATGATCACTCTAATAAAATGTGAGCATATATACTAAAAATGAAAGATCATCTCTTTTCTATCTTTCAAGATTTTCATGTTAGAGTTGAGAGGAAGAATGATAAGAAATTGATCTCTGTATTTTCTTATAATGGGGGTAATACCAATGTTAGTTTGATAGCTATTATGTATCCCATGATATTGGCCATGAAAAGACACTAACTAAGATACCACAAATAAATGATATCATTGAGAGGAAGAATCAAACTACTAAAGAGAAAGTTTGGTGCATGCTTCTTACATACAACTTCCCAGAGAATTTTGGGGAGAAGCTATTCATATAACTATTGATGTAATCAAGGTGTTCTTTGCCACCACCTTGGATGGAGATGTTCCTAGAAAAGTTGGACTAAAAAATATATCTCATATGATTACTTGTAAGATTTTGGCTACAAAGCATACTTTCATATCTCAAAAGATAAATGATCTAAACTCGATGATACTTCATGTCCATGCATCTTCATTGTCTATGGACATGAGGATTGTGGGTATAACCTATGAAATCTAATTGCTAAGAAGTTTGTTTGGAGTAGATATGTGATTTTTCAAGAGGATAAATTTGTAAATGGTAGTCATTCAAGTAAAGAAGAGAAAGATTCCATACTGATTTTGAGTCATAGGATATACATGAAATTTCTAAGCCCCAAGATATACCTAGTGAGGAGATGAGGGACCCTATTTCAACTAGAACTAGTCATGACCTAGTTATTCATGATGATACATTCCAATCAAAACTAAGAACATCATCTAGGCCCCAGTAGATACCCTCTAGATTATGTAATTACATATTATTCACGATGGTAAATGAGCCCGAGATATTTCGGGAGACCATCTCTTTTGAGAATAAAGAGGAATGGTTTCAGGCTATGTTAACTAGACATATAATCCAATATCCTTGCCAAAATGGAAGTGAGCTTTGAAAAATATATTGCTTTTTAACATAAAACTTAGTGATGATGATTCTCAACCAAGATACAAGGCTCGGTTAATAATCAAAATGTTTAGTCAAAAAAAATGAATTAATTTTGATGAGATATTTTCTTCCATAGTAAAGATATCTTCTATTCAAGCAGTTCTACATTTGGATGCTAGCTTAAACTTAAAAATTGATCAACTTTATGTGAAAATGTAGACCTTCATGAGACTCTCTGCATAAAGGATACATTGTAGAAGGGAAGGAATGATTTATTTGTAAATTGAATAAGAGCTTGTATGGTCTTAAATAAGCTCATAGGAAGTAGTATAAGAAATTTTATTTATTCATGGAGTCTCATGGGTTTTAGCATGTATCTTATGATCACTGTGTATTTGTTAGTCATCAATTGAGTGATGATAGGCTTATATTTTTATTGTATATAGATGACATACTAGTCATTGGTTGTAATGAAATACAAATTAATAGGCTTTAGGAGAAGCTAGAAAAAATATTTTTATTTAAAGATTTAGGCCAAGCTAAGAAGATTTTAGAGATGAGTGTCATGTGGAATAGGCCCTCTAGACATATCTTGTTATCTAAAGAATGATACATTGATAAAGTTCTTGAGATATTTTTTATGAAAAAGGCTAATTCAGTCTCAACTCTCATAGCTAAATATTTTAAGTTGGATATCGAGCATAGTCCTAAGACTAATGAGGAAAAGAGAGACATGAATCATATCCCCTTTGCCTCAGTATTTTGTAATCTTATGTATGTTATGGTATGCATAAGACTAGATATAGCACACACTATCAGTATTATAAGTTATTTTCTATTGAACTCGGGTAGATATTATAGTGAAATCTATCTTGAGATACCTATGGGGGACTTCTTAGTTATCTTTGTGCTTAGGCAAGTCGAAATTCATGTTTCTCATATATATTGATTTTGATATGACTAATAATTTAGATTCACATATATAGACCAATCTCATAATATACAATAACCTTTGGTGTAAGAGTTGTATCCTAGTAATCCAAGTTATATAATTGCATAGCACTATCCAGTACTAAGTTTGAGTTTATTGTTGATATTGAAGCTTGTAAAGAAACTTTATGAATGCAAATGTTTTTTTTGTAGACTTAGATGTATGACAAGATATATATATATATATATATTATATGATGCAATAGTCAGAGTGTTATATATCTCTTTAAAAATTTGACATTTTATAGTAGGTCCAAGAACATTAATGTGTAGTATCAATGGACATGAGATGTCTTAAATGAAAAGTTAGTTGTACTTGAAAAATTAGGCACCAAAAAAAATATTACAAATATGTTGATGAAATCATTATCATTAATAAAGTTTAATTTTTTAAGTCACATTTTGGTATGATACTCCTCACCTAGGGCATTAGGGGATATTTGTTGGTTTTGCCCAAGTTGGGTAGATCGATCCATTTTTGTTGTTTTGTTTTTTTATGTGATATACGTAGACCAAGAATGTGGGATAAAATCACATGTTCTAATTTAAAAATTAATAAATAAAATTTAAAAATTGTGAAAACATAATATTCTAATTTTCAAAAAGTGGCATGTATGGTGTCCCTCTTGGATGGGAGAGTGCTCCCGTCCAAATGCATTAAAAAATGGGACATGGGACATAAACATAGTGCTGGTATTTTTTTTATTTCTAAGCTTATTTTTTTCTTTGTGCATTCATGTTCTTTCTATTGTGCATGTTTTGAAAAGCATGGATTGTGCGTGTTTTGAAAAACAAGGAAGCTAAGCTTTCTTTGTGTTTTCTCTTCTTCATAAGGCTTCTGAGTTAAGTTATTTTCTTTTCCTTCCATTCAATAGTTTAGGGTAGACAGTTTGGTCTAACCCACTCTTGCTCTTTTATTTTATTATCTTTTGGAGCTAGTCATTTAAACATATAGTTCAAGAAAGTTTTATTTTGGAGCTAGTCATTTACACATATATTACTTACTGCTTAATTATTGATTTATAGAAATATATATGTTATAATTTTGGTTTATTTATTTGCATTATGCAATATGTATTTTATTAGTTTATAATTTGTACATTTTGTAATTGCATATTATAAAATTGTCATTTTATTTTTTTAGTTTGTATAATATATTTATATAGTGTGTGTATCATTTTTGTTATTGTTAGTGTATAGGATTGAGTGCCTTGAGGAATTGAAGCTTGAAAATTATTTGAAGATTCAAAATGCTATGGACATAATCTCTTTTTTGGTCCAATAATTGAGACATAACCACATCATTGATTAAAAAAATAAAAAAAAACAAAAAAAAAACCACATCATTGATTTCGAGTCATAAATTCGACAAATCGATATTATCACTTAAATAATAATGTTAAAAGAGATTTGGAGCATTCACCTCAAAAGTTAAATTTACATATTTGTACTATATTTTAGATTTTTAAGGTTTTATATTCTAGAAAATATATTTTAGTCCAAATTATAATTTTTGATGTTGTATGCTTTATGGACTTCTCGTATATGTGGAGATGTTTTTAGCACATTTTTTTGATTTGACACTTCTATAATTTAGAATTTATTTTTAAGGTTTCTTTATTTTTATGTTGCTAAATGTATTCTTTTGATTGTTTTATTAATCAATCATTACTCTCAATTTTTTGTTGTTACAAATGAACCACAGTCCAAACACCTCTACCCTCAATAAAATATTTATTAAAATCATTTGTCAAACACAAAAAGATCAAGCCTCATGCTTTCTAATCCAACTTATCCCAATTGAAAATCTTTGCAAATGTTATCTCTAATTTTTGATCACCTACTATTGGGTTTGGATTTTCTATTATTGACCAATAATCTCAATCAACAAGAAAATCATCCATCTTTATTTTCCAATGTTCAAAGCCCTTCCCCAAAAACTTCTTAATCTCAACCCTAGATGAATTCTCATTTTCACACTCAAAATAGACTATGTAATCGAACCCATGTAATATCAAATATAAGGATCCTTGATCATGATTTAAGATTTTGAGAAGGGGGAAGAAAACTCTCAAAGATGAAGCATACAATACACAAGAGAACGAGTAGAGAAAAGAAATAACACATGAAAATAAAAGAGGAAATTTTTATTAAACATTTAATAGCCCCTTTTACATTTACATTTACAAATACACCTCAGGCATAATTTTAAGTTTTAAAAAAATTATTAAAACTTAAAACCTAAGTCACAACTTTAAATTTATGTTGACTTCATTCATGTCATGATACCGTAGAATAAGGTTGTGACTTGAATCCTTAAGACATATAATTGCAACAATACAAGATAAGTTGCAACTATATTCAAATGACAACTTAATAATTCAGGTCACGACACCAAACACATGTTGTGACTTTGTTCAAGTTATGAGTTCACAATTTAGGTTATTATACCAAATACGTAGTCTTCTTGTCACGATAATACAAATTTGGTTGTCACTTTATCCAGGTGACAACTTCACCATCCAAGTCATGACACCATATACATATTACAACTTTATAAGTATGAGCTAATTCTAACACTTGCTTTCACCAGTCATGCCTAATTTGATTGGGTTGCCTACAAACACTCACTGCTTACCTTAGGGGATTCATGGAATGGATCAGTTCTAATTGATAGCTTTAGCTAGGGCTGAGCATGACACAAGCCTTGGTGTAGAATCGAGGATGGACTCATGCCTAGATGCATGTCTTGCTGGTTTATGATGGTTTTGAAGTCATTCTGACATGTTCTGACATGACGTGGATCACGAATAGGGTCATGCATGGCTTGATACAACCTATTTTACCCATGTATATTGAGATACACATGCCTCAATGGATACACAATTATATATATTCATATATTTTTATTTATGTGTCTAGAAATATATAGATGCTTATACATAATTCACTCATAGATATGTTAGTATGCAGATATGTATGTGTGTATTTGTATACCTATATTTATATGTACAATGATATATATGCAAACACCCTCTTGTACACATTCCACATCCACACAAGCATACACACACATATAGACACACGTCATCACCCACATGTGATCCCAAAAATACATTATATATGTAGACACAACATCACACACATGCAAGCCTAAAAACACATTATGTAGATACACAAATCCAAATATATATTTCAATATACATGTGTATATACATAGACACACATCAACATAATTATAATTTATTTACTATGAGTTTAACTCCTGATATAGAAATAATCAAGTATATTGAGTAAGAAAAATACATTTATAAGATTTGATCTAATTACATGGCCATCACTGGTGTGTTTCTTAATCAAGATCACGAACACGACATTATGTAAATATGTATGGAAATAAAAATATTTTTTTGGGAATACATGATGAATAACAATGTATGGAAAAATATTTTTTTTTTTTGGGAAAATAATGTAAATATGTTTGGAAATAAAAATATTTGAAAAAAATAAGCCGTAACCTTTCATATTTTGGAAAAATTATAGAAACACAAAAAATATGTCTTTGTATACTCAAAGGAAAACCTTACAACACCTTTACCAAGTTCATGTTATTTTTTAATCCAAGTTTATGTCATTAGTTTTTTTTTGTAATTAAATCTTTTTAAGTTATATTTCAATCATATAAATACAACAAAACTCTTGATAATTTAACTTTTGAAAAAATATTTTTTATATTAAATTAGAATTCCATTCAAATATTTATTTAAAAACCCATGATAATTCGACCATTTAATGAAATTAAATTTATATTTGTTTTAAAAATTTTCAAACAAAAATATTTAAAATGATCCAATTTATTTCCTTTTATTATCCATAACATATACATTTTTAAAATTTTCAAATTAATGCAATCCTATAAATGGCAGAATATTCAATTTAAATAAAACGTACAAATTATTAAAGTCCAATGCTCATACACCCTCAAATTCAAGAACAAAATACAAAATATAATTAAAACGTTTGGATAATAACTTGAGGCTTGATTTCAAGATTCAATATTTTTTGAAACAAATTTTAGGGCACCCATAAGCACCACATGAACAATCTCCCTCATACGAGCACAGCATGAATATCACATGAACATCATATAATCTCCACAAACCCCTCATGCATAAAAGAGAAATTAGGGTAAAAAACATTAAAAAACAAATCCCATTCCCCCTACTATTTTGCGACAAAGGGCCACAAAATCCCGTGTAACAATTTGTTGCATAGGCTACCAAGAACAAAAAAGGGTATAATTTTAGTTTTGTTCATGGACCATGTGCAAGCTACTCAAGGTGACTCCTAAATAAAACAACACATTCTTAGGGTATTTTGTTCTTAGGGTATTTTGACCACAAGGTAAAAAAAATACACAATATTCTAAATTAATTAAGTTTTTGTACACTAAAATTCATCAATTTGATTTTGTCCTCTGAAATTTGAAAAATAATAAAATAACATTTTATTAATTGAAAAACTTTAGGTAGAAATCAAGAAATAGCGTAATTCAACAAAGTGGACATCCATGGGATTTGAACCCTTCCTCTCCATCTATAAAAAACCACAACAAACTAATCATTTACACAATTTTTACTTTATGCATAACAAATCAAAATATTTATACACAAAAACAAAATAAATATTAAACATATATAAATATAAATAAATATATGCAGATATATATATATACAAACATATATATACATATATAAACATATATTTATACACACACACACACACAACTATATAAATATATTTATATGTGTGTGTGTGTGATTATAAATATATACAAATAAACACCCACAGAAGCGCGCGCACACGCACACACGTGTGTGTGCGTGTGTGCGTCTATCTGTGTGTGAGTGTATATATTTATATGTATATATATTTATATGTACATGTAAATATATATGTATATATCAAATAAGGTATATATAATTATATATAAATATATTTATATAGTTATGCACAATTATAGATATATATATCTTTATTTATATTTATATTTATATTTATATTTATATTTATATTTATATTTATATTTATATTTATATTTATATTTATATTTATATTTATATTTATATTTATATTTATATATATGTTTAGGTTTATATGTACGTGTGTGTGTGTGTGTGTGTGTGTATTTATTTATTTATTTATATAGGTGTATATATTTATATATGTTTATTTAGGTGTATATATTTATATATGTTTATATAGGTGTATATATATATAGATATATGTTTGTCAATTTATATATGTGTTTATATATCTACATATATTTTGTATATTTATATATCTATATCATTTATTTTGTTTTTGTATATAGATTTTTTGATTAGACATACATATGATAAAAAACTATGTGATTGATTAGTCTGCAGTAGATTTTATATGTGGAGGGTGTGGGTTCAAATCTCATCGATGTCTATTTCTTTGGAATTATCCAATTTTTTATTATCTCAATCTCATATCATGTTTTTAATTAATAAAATTTTATTTTATTTTTTTAATTTCAGAGGATTAAATCAGGTTGATGAATTTTAGTGCATCAAAACTTAATTATTTTTTAATATGATATATTTTTTTAATTATGAAAAGTTTGATGCACTATAAATCAAATATTTTGTGTTTGCTGTACCAAACACAAATTTTCCACACCCAATGAATCTAGGGAGAATTATGTTTTTGGGTGTTTCCCCATAAATTTTTAATATTTAGAAACTAAACTTTTAATTTTTTTAAAAAGGTCACAAAACTAAAAATAAATTAAAAATAAGGGCACCCTAATTCATAAGTCCTAAAATACCCTCATCCCTCTCTCTCGCCCCTTGCCCCTCGCCCCTTGCCCATCTCCCCTCTTCCTCACCCCTCGCCCCTTTCCCACCCGTAACCTTTGCCTCTCGCCGCTCCCTCGCCACTCACTCACCCTCGCCTCTCGTTCATCTTTCCTCGCCCGTCTACCCTCACCTCTCGCCCTTCTTTTCCCAGCCCATCTCCACGAGCTCTATTGTGAAGCTCGACAAAACTCCAAGAGGGAGCTCGTCGAGCTCCCTCGTGGAGTTCCATTGAGCTCCTTCGTGGAGATCCACGAAGGACCTCGTCGAGCTCACTGGAGCTCAATCATTGAGCTCCTTCGTGGAACTCATCAAGCTCCACGTCAAGCTGATAGAGCTCCTCAAGCTTCACAAAGGAGCTCCATCGTGGAGCTCTACGGAACTCCACGAAGGAGCTCGCTAGAGCTTGATGAATCTTCTTCGTGGAGCTCCAACGAGCTCGACGTGAAACTCATTAGAGCTTGATGAGCTCCACTGTTGAGCTCAACAAAACTTCATGAGCTCCACGAAGGAGCTCAATGGAGTTCTAACGAGCTCCATCATTGAGCTCTATGAGGGAGCTTGTCGAGCTCTAGTGAGCTCCACTTTGAGCTCGTCGGAGCTCCACGGAGGAGCTCATCGAGCTCTTGTGAGCTCCATGATCGAGCTCAATAGAGCTCGATGAGTTTTTCCGTGGAGTTCCATCGAGCTCTAGTAAGCTCCTTCGTGGAGCTCCACGAAGGAGCTTACTAGAGCTTCACGTTGACCTCGCTGGAGCTCGACAGAGCTCCTTCATGGAGCTCATGGAGTTACGTCGAGCTCCATAAACTCCATGAAGGAGCTTACTGGAGCTTCACGTCGACCTTCCTAGAGCTCGACGTGGAGCTAGAAGGAACTCCACGAGGGAGCTCGTCGAGCTCGACAGAGCTCCACGATGGAGCTCATTGGTACTCGTGGAGTTCAGTCGACCTTGCTAGAGCTCAACGAAGCTCCACGAAGTTGCTTGTGGAGACGGGCGGGGGGGAGAGGGGCGAGATGTGATGGCAGACGAGCGAGGGCAAGGGGCTAGGGCGTGGATGAGGGGCGAGGGGCGAGGGGCAAGGGGCGAGGGGCAAGGTGTCACACCTTCACTCAAAGACTAAGTTTGTGACAGAGGGCTGGGAGCGAGAGTAGTTTAGGACTTACAAATTCGTGTTCCCTTATTTTTAATTTATTTTTAGTTTTATGACTTTTTAAAAATATCAAAATTTTTGTTTCTAAATGTTAAAAATGTCCGGGGATACACCCCAAAACACAATTCCCCCATGAACCTAATGTGTGTGCCCCCACACCCACATCCTCATTCTTTTTTTTTCATATATAAAAATGTGTGCATGCAAAAATATATGAGTTTTGTATGAAAATAATGCATTTTAAATAAAAAATCTAAAATATAATGCTATTTTGAAAAATATTACTAAACTAGTACATCTAGAAACAGAGTGGCAATGGTCGTCGTTCACAACGACGACCATTAACATGCTATTGAATTCTAAAAATCAGAGGAAGACATTGTGAATACTGGTTATTGAATTTTAAAATTTTTCAAATACCGGCAGCAAATGGAATGACGACTATTTAATTAAACTTATGACCAGAGACTCTTTTAGCTATTTTTACTCATCATTATCTATCATCATACATGTACTGTACGAAAGCGTCATTACAACTTTGCATGGATAAAACATTAAAAGTGGGGTATTGATTCATGGTGCACTAGTTCAGTGACCTTGTGGTAGAGCTTCACCTTGTTGCCTTGCTGCGGCCTTGCCCTCTGCCAGGCGAACCAGATCATTTGTCAGCTCAATCTTTTCCCTTTCTGTCGTGGATAGGTGCTGTTGAGATATTAGTTCCCCTCGGCCACTCTTTCTTGTATATTCCCCTCTTAACGTCCACTTTGACTAAGCCAATTGTGGATGAGAATCTTCTGTGTCCTGAAAAATGAGATCTCGTGCGCTGAGCAACTCACTGAGGTTTGTGCAATAGATTTGCACTTTTTCCGTTCAACAGACTGCTAGATCGTATTAGGTCGACTAATTTGGACTGCAGCATCCTTTTTATTTTTCATTTCTGCTTGTACAACCTTAATTTTATCATTTCTATTTCGAAAGTGTCACGAAGCTAGTGCACCTTGAATCAATACCCTGCTTTTAGTGTTTTATCCATGCAAAGTGTAATGATGCTTTCATACAGCATATGTCTGACGATATATGATATTGAGTAAAAATAGTCAAAAGAATCTTTGGTCATAGGTTTAATTAAATAGTTGTCATTCTCAATACCGACATTTGACAATTTTTAAAATTCAATAGCCAGCATTCATAACACTAACTTTTGATTTTTAAAATTTAATAGCGTGGCAATAACCATCTTTGTGAATGACTTCCATTGCTAAGTTGTTTCCAGATCAACTAGTTTGGTAATATTTTTCAAACTAGCATTATATTTTAGATTTTTTATTTAAAACACATTATTTCCGTATAAAACTCAAAATATATGGCTTTACAACATTACTTTTAAATTTGTTAGTTCCACCCAATTTAAACGCGAACACCCATGTTTTCATTTAAATTAGATTAACTTAAAATTAAACTATATTAAATTCAAACTGAAATAAAAAAAAAAGCTAGTCTTCCTAGATCATGACTGACCCAACAAGATATAACATTTATGTTGACATCATAAATGTTACATATAAATGTTTAAACGCCCATATAAATATTCATAAATGCAAAACATTGCATATAAACATATAACATTATATATGAATGTTTATAAATTTGTAAAAAACATTTATATATATGTATACATCTTTATAGATGATATTATATATTTATACAAACATATAAACATTATTATATAATGTTATATAAATATATATAATATTTATAGATATTTATTTTTAACATTATACATTTATATAAGCATATAAACATTTATACATAGTGTCTCACAATTGTATAAATGTATGAATGTTTATAAATATTTATATATAAAATGTTTATATGTTTATATATAATATGACACATTTATATAGATGTATAACATTCATAAATGTTTATTTAAGCGTTATATATATATTATTTATATGCACAATATATCTCTATGGGTATATTATTTTTGAAAACAAATATCTTATTATTATGTTAATTTTGAAAATTATATTTTCATTTTTTATTTTTTAAAATACTGACATGAATTCGGAAAGGGTATTTTCATATTTTTTTTGAGAAATATAAATATTTTTTGATTGTGTACTTTTTTTAAAATATTACAAATATAAGTATTTTTTTTAATATTTTTATTTCAGTGTACTACTTTTTATATTCTTTCTCCACTTTTTTTTTAAAAAATATTTTCTTGGTAATTTAAAGAATTTTGACTAATAAATCATGATTAAGTTAAGTTTGATCTTTGCTGTGTCAAACGATTGGCTAACACTATTTTTGTTAAACTTGAATTAGAGCATCTCCAATAGTCTTGCTAAATGCCTCCGTTTAGCTATTTTAGTGAGGATTTTTACAAAAACTATCTTCAACATCCTCGCCACCCGTCTCGCTATTTTGAATAACGCCCAAATCACTCGCTAGAAATAACGAGTCTTCGTTCCTCGCCAAACACATAAATCGAAGAGAATATTTTTGGAAGATAAACTAAAATACAGGTTTTGTTCATATTTTTAACGCTTCACAATTCAACAGAACATGTTTTCAATGCACGAAAACATGATTTCGTGCAGCGAAATGAGGTTTTCACTGCACGAAATCAAAATTTCGTGCAGCTATATGAGAATTTTGCTGCACGAAATCTTTGATTCGTGCAGTGAAATGAGTTTTTCACTGCACGAAAACCATAATTCGTGCAGCGAATTGACGTTGTCGCTGCATGAAATTTAGTTTTCGTGTAGCGATAAGTTGTTTTCGCTGCACGAAACTCATATTTCGTGCAGCGAAATCTGGTTTTCGCATGCGCGAAAACCAGATGCTTTTGAAATACACAAAAATCATAATTCATTTATTTTTAAAATACACGAAAATAAGTTGTTTTTAAAATACAGCTAACTCATGTTTTTGGTTTTCGCTGCACAAAATAAGTGTGTGTTGTGTCGATGTTTTTTTTTTTGTGTTTTTGTGTGTGATTGTATGTGTGCTTGTGTGTGTGCATGTATATGTGATTGTGTATGTGTGTTCAAGTGAGTGAGATTATGTGATGATGTTTAAAATTAATGTTTGAAATAAATAACTTTAAAATTTAGTTATAGTTTGTTGAAGTGTATAGCTAAAATAGATAGTATTATTGGAGTTAAATTTAAAAAATGAATAGCTAAAATAGATAATATAATATTTTAATAATTTTTTAGTAGCTAAAATAGAGATATGTATGACACATATGAAACGTATCGTATGTGGTTCGTTAAGTTAAGTTGTCAAGAGTGGAAGAAACATTCTGCTCCATGGAATGGACTGTTAGAGGGGGAGGGAGACTGCAATGGAAGAAAGCTTGGTGTCTATCAAGTACGCCGACGGTCTGACTGTGTTTGGAATTTCGTTGTTGACGGCTGTTATATGCGAAGCAATCTCTTGGATATTATTCTACCGCACTGCCTCTTACAAAACTCTTAAATCTTCAATCGACAAAGCCTCCAAGAAGCTGGAGGCAATGAAAAGCGAGACCCCGAGAGTATCAATCAATAAGTCTAAGACAAAGAGAATCGATCGACTGGAAACCTTTTTGAAGGAATCAAGTCGCGATCTCTCACTTTTCAAGTTCAAGTCTGGCGCGGTTGTCGCGCTGGTGCTCTTCATCGTGTTCCGACTTTTGAATTCCCTTTTTGAAGGCAAGTCTGTGGCAAAACTGCCTTTTCAACCAATAGGAATTGTTAGGAAGATGAGCAGTCGCGGACTACAAAGTGGCGATCCCACGGACTGCTCTATGGTGTTTCTATATCTATTGTGCTCAATCAGTATCCGGACTAATCTCCAGAAGTTTCTTGGGTTTTCACCGCCACGCACTGAAGGTGCTGGATTGTTCCCTATGCCTGATCAGAAAAACAGTTGAATGGTTCGTTAAATTACGGATTTATGATGTTTATTTTTGCTAGCTCGCATATTTGTCAAATTTGTTTGAACTTGAATAAGTGTTGATTGATGCTCATTAATTTTTTTTTTTATTCTGGTATTGATAATTATCTTCGGAACTCATGTATTTATGTCAGATATCTGCTTGGAACTTGTGTCTGTTGGCTGTTAAAAATCATTTGCATTTGTATTAAATTGTGAAATCATATACGTGTTTTCCACACGTATTTTTATACCCATTTCTGGATTCTATAATAGTTGGCATTGTGACTTGGCCAACAAGCTGTCGTAAGCAAAAATGTAAGAAATCATGTAAAAGCAAAAGCCTCATCATCACCATCACATAATGGTGTCGTTTAGGCTATTGTTGAAGAAATGGAATAAATTTGGAAATAAGTGTGTGTATAATGGTGAAAGTGATTTCTGGTATATTGAGAATCATGATGTGGTTTAATCTATTGTACAATAACTAGTAGCAGCTTTGTTTATGATTTATCCTATCAATTTATTAAACGATAGTCTTATGTAGATGTGTTTTGGTTTGCTTGGATTGATGGTTTAGTTTTTGTTAATTGGTTGAAAACCTAACCAATGGAGTCTACTGGGAAGAAATATAGGATAGAGATAGTAAATTCAAGTGCATGAAAAGTGATTTCAAGTAAAATAAGGAAAATCATGCATTTTCATTATTTTTTTTTCTGATCAATAAAAAAATTATGAAAGTAAAAGAAAAATAAAGGAATTCTTTAAATAATCACTCTTTTTAGTGTAAAATGAAGTTCACTAACATTGATATAGAGTGAAAATAAAATAAATATATTGTTCCTATGTTAGGGTTAAATTTGAGTTAGGTAGTTATATATATGTTGGGGGTTAATATCAAATGAGATGTGTGAAATATACAAAAGTTGTCATGCCATATTAAATGCAAGTTGAATAAGAGAAAAATATTAATATCAGTGTTAAATTTTACATGCAAGTTGATTATTCTTTAAATAATCACTCTTATGAATTTTACATGTGCTGATACATGTAAAATTCATGTAAGTCAAGAAGACCAAAAATAATGTATTGTTCAATTTATAAGAAAATTATTTGTTTGGTTGGATGATTATGTATGTAGATGTCAAATGAGCTATGTTGGGCTCTCACAATCCATTTTTTGGTGTCCAAATTGAGCCATCATGTTGCGCCGGACACAATACAAGTTGGGTGCTTTGACCACTTCGTGTCGACATGATCACCACATGGTATGTTAGCCTAGCATGACCTAAAGACCCTCCTTTTTGAATTGGGCATGTTGGGTCATGTCAAGTCTGTTGGGTCCTGTTGGGCTTAGCTGGTTGTGCCACGACATTGTCAGTTTGTCATTGCCATACAAGCCACTTGCCACCCCAATTGCCATTGTCCAATGGTCAGTGCCCAGTACAATAGCACAACATGAGGCTCGTCCGACCCTGATCTAGCATGATACAAGTTGTCCCATGGCTGGCACGACCACAATCTAGGCATGATTCTGGATAATATTGTGTCTGAGCTGCCTAACTCACTTGACATCTCAAATATTATATAAAATATTAAAAAAAAATAATATATTTGGTTTGCTACTTCATAAAATAACTTATAAAACATTATGGCAAGATGTTGAATAATATAAAACACGTCAAAAAAAAAATTAATTTTGACATCGTCATATCTCTTGGTCCGTATAATAGTATTATCGGTAATGATAATATTAGAGATTATATATTTAATAAAAAAAATAAAAATAATATTATTATTTATAGTATGATTATTAGTTCTTGAATTTACTATCTAATAGTTTAAAGTAAGGTGATAATCAAAATGTATAATGGTTATAGACACACCTAATCTAGTGTTACTTTAAGAATAAAAATTGAAGAACACTTTTTGAGAAAGTATTAATATAATATTTTTAGTAGATTGTCATAGAAGAACCAACTTGAGTAGGTTTACTAATTTATTATATGATCTTTGAACTTTAAAAAAATTATCATAACTCATAATATAATGTCCAATACTTCACAAAAAGAATATATTATTATTACTTTTTTACCTCTATGTATTTTTATTAAGTCTCTCAATTTATTAAGTCACTCAATTGTTATATTATTACTAATTATACTAATTCTACTTAATTTAAGTATAATCGCAGACATGTGAGTTTTTTATAATAAATCTATGAGAGAGATAGAAGTGTCTTTTCTTAAAAAATATCTCCAAAATAGTATATTAGTCTCATAATAAATACACGTGAATAATAATATATATTTACTTACCAATTTTCTTCAAAGCAATTTGATCTATAAATATTGGTATCACACTAATAGTGTTCTTTCATAGTTGTATTTAAGTTGCTTAGTGAATTGTCCCAAACTCTTTTGTAAGTGTTACATGATCACCAGTCAATATTAAGATCAATTGATTGTTATAGGTGAACTAATAGTTGTGCTTCAATTTATATTTGCTTATCATGGGCAATCTTGATTTGAAATCATTTTTATAATAAATGATTTATGTATCAATATTATTGGGCTACGAATTAAATTTTTATTGATGTAGTCTATTGAAAAAAAGTATCTACCCTTAATTTTAATTGGATTATTCTTAATGGTCACATTAATTTCAGCATACTTTTACACAAAAAAATAATCAAATTATACCAACTCAGAGAAAATGTATATTACATAATATTGTGACTAATTCTACTTAATTTAAGTATAATCGTAGTTATGTGAGTTATTTTATAATAAATCTTTGAGAGAGAAGTGTATTTTTTTCAAAAATATCTCCAAATTAGTATATCACTCATATAATGAATGCATATAAATAATAATATATATTTACTTACCAAATATATTCAAAGCAATTTGATCGATAAATATTGGTATCGCAGCATTACACTAATAATTTTATTTCATAGTTATGTTTAATTTGTTTAATGAGTCTTTTTATTTTGGTCAATTAATTTAAACATTCACAACTATATAATAATATTATATAAATGAAATATTATTGAATAATATATAAAAATGGTTATATCCCAGACTCTTTTGTAAGTATTATACGAGTTAAACACACTTGATATATTGATATCAATTAACTATCATAGGTGAATTAATAGTTGTGCTTCAATTTATATTTACTTATGCTCAATCTTAGTTTGGAATAATTTTTATAATAAATGAAATATTATTCAAGAATATATAAAAATGGTTATATCCTAGATTCTTTTGTAAGTATTATACGACAAACACACTTGATATATTGAGATCAATTGACTATTATAGGTGAACTAATATTTGTGCTTCAATCTATATTTACTTATCATGCTCAATTTTAGTTTGAAATAATTTTTATAATAAATGATTTTTGTATAATTGGACCACAAATCAAATCATTATTGATGTAATCAATAGAAAAAAAAGTTTCTTAAATTTTAATTGGATTATTCTCAATGGTCACATTAATATCAACCAAATTCATACTTTTACACATTCATTGAAAATGTAAGTTACCTTATAATGGTTATCAAGTAAGTGATTGTATAAATATTAATTGGGGCAAAGAGGAACATTCTAAATATTAATAAAAATGCTACAGGTTGATATGATAGAGAGAGAAGAACTATGAATATGTCTAGATCGAGTGATGTGGAGTATATAAATAAATTTATATTAGGATAATGAGGAGTGAGGGCACAATTGGAACGCCTTAAAAAAGCTACTAGGTATGAATAATCATAGTTTGAGAAAAAAATATATGCATAAATATATTTAATCTGGGAAGAGTGAGTAGGAAAGAGTAGAATAGTGTAAGATGAATAATAAAGTAATATAAGAGAAAACATAGTATGTCACAAAGCTTGTTGTGTTTTGTTTTTTTTTTCTCATGCTTTGTTTCTAGTTTAATTTTTATACATTCATTTATCATGGTATTATAACATGGGTAATTTGCCCTGCAACCACCCAAACAGCAGTCACCACTACTGTTGTTCAGAGTGCCATCACTGCCATGATTGCTAGAATAGTGACATATGATCCTCCTAATGATAGTGATCAATGATAGGAATAAAATATAATGAATGCCAAACTATTGATTTCTTTATGATAGTTGATTGATATCATCATTTCTAGATACTTTATCTCTTTTATGATGGGTAAGTAGATTTGTGACTTAGTAGCCATATGTATTTTTGTAGTATCTTTTATTATGTTGAGTTTTCATATATTTTTGATAATTTCCGGCATCATCTTTTTATATAGACATATATCAACACTTGCTACTAGACAAAGAGATCAACTTAGTGGCTTTTTTTACCTTCATTCTCTTGGAGATGGGTTTTTGGTCATGAGTGATCCATGTCTCAACATCAAGGAGTAATAGATAGATGGATACTTAGCTTGACACACATATTATAGTTATTTCAGATTCTCTTTTAGTTCTAATTGGTAGAGAAAGATGATGCATGAATATTATGAGTAAGGGAGCTTGAGGACTTGTCTCCATCATGGGAAGAGGGGCACACTCTTGACACTTGCTGACAATTATATTATGAGTCAAGGTAGATGTTCTTTTATGATATGAAGGTCGTAGAACCAGCTATTTAATCCATTTAGTGGTTCTCTTCCTTCATAATATAAAGCTCATCCATATTGTTATTTTGATCTAGAGAGTTGATTTTCATATATTATTCTCTAGGGATATTATAGAGTGTGCCAAGAGATATGATATTATAGTGTGCCGAGAGATCATATACTAACTCTCCCATATGTTGCTCTCACTTTAGATTTTTAATAATTGACTATGAAGTTAATAGGTATATTATATATAATTTTTTTTATTCTATTATATTTTAATATGTAAATCCTATTATATTACAATAGCTAATGTTATTGTTATTAGGATTAGTGGCTATGATAATGTTAGTTAATGTGAGTCATGTTACTTTGTGACCCATTTTTTATATTTCAAAGTTTCTCATAATTTTATATTATTATATTACTAAATAATTAAATTATAATATTATTTTTTTTATTTTAATGTTTCTTCATATGATTGGTGAATATGGAGGATTATTTTTCTAGAGATTAGGATTGATAGTCTTTGTATCTTTTTTTTCACCTTTAAGAAATTTGTTGCATGGTTGACTAGGGTTGGTCTTTTATTTATGCTCAATTTGATTATTTGTCATTGGTAAAGTTAAAGCTTTTTTGAGCAAATGTGAAGAGAGTTGCTATAATATATTATAAGATATGATAGTTAAAGAGTATATTAGAGTTTAATATGTAATATATTAGAAATGAGTTATTTTAGTCATATTTTATTGAGTTCATACAAATATTTGAAATCCATATAAGATCATTATATATGATATCTTTTATTATTTTGTTTTTTTTGGAAGATTGTACTTGTTTTATGCATTTGATTTTATTTAGAGGAAAAAGTTAGTTTTTATATATTTTAATGAAAATACCCATAAAAAGCGTATTAAATTATATCTCCTTGTCAGTAAGTGTATTTTTGTTAGTTATAGTAATACCCATAAAAAGTATTATTGCTATTCTCTCGATGCAAGGAGAATAATTATGTGTGTTGATGTGACCTTTAAAATTAATTTTTTTTAATGATTCATCTTTGAATGAGACCCCTTAATAGTCTTCTTGCTGTGAGTTTAATGTTATACTTGATCGGGATGGGAGTTCCAATCATTAATTATGTTGTACTATGCTTTACTTCAAAGATTGTTGAATCATTCAATTGGGAGACGTCCTCGGAGAATTCCACTAATGATCCACTAGTCTCATGAGATTAGATCTTTAGGAAAATGATAGAGTTGCTTATAGAAAGTTTCATCACCTTCTTATAACAATTGAGGAAAATGATAATGCTACTGAATAGAGACATATGATAGAATGTTAGTTCTGACTCATAGATAGAGCATAGAGGGTAAGAGACTAAATGATTTGAAGCATATTTTTATTATGAGAATACATCAACATCAAGTTTTAGTGGAAAAGTCATTGCAACTAGCTGATCTTTCAAATGACTAAGATTGCAGTTTCATACAAGTATGAAGATGATAATCGAGATATTTTTTATATATAACTAAGATAATTTTAATTTGGTTATTTTTATCTCTTGCAGTTTTATATAAGTAGGTGGTGTATGACTGTAATATCATGAATGCATTTTTTTTGTAATCTAGAGATGAATATATTTTGTTTATATATCATAGAAATTATTATATTAGATAAAATAATTATCGAAAACATGTTCAATATATTTTCTTTAGTTGTTAAATTCTTTAGGTTTTATAATTATGTTTTAGATTACTTTATTTTTCTTGGTGTGGTTTAGTTCATGCATATTTTTTTGTTGTTTTATGAAGGTGACATTGTTTTTTATATGCGATGATTAGTTGAATCTTATAATTAAAATCATATTTTTAGTCAGAGTTTCAAATGAAGAATTATTTTCAATGTTATTAGTTTCTTAGGATGTAAATTATTTATTCATATTGAGCAATGATTTCATCACAAATAAATTATGCCTTTCATATTTTTTTAGACAGTACGTCCTTTATAAAAAAAACTTACTTATTTAGTAGTCATTAAATGCAAATATTATTTATGTTAGTATAATTAGTTATTTTTTAGATTTGAATAGATAAATTTATTTTAACATTGCTCATATTATCTGATGTGTTAAGAAATTATAAGTGTTCATAGTACATGAAGAATATTTTCTATGTTTCTTTTTTTTCCTCATGCTTATATATATTCTATATACACTTAATTCTTAGTTTAGTTATTACACATACATTTAACAATAATAAATTAGTTAAATTTTTTTTTTATTTTTTTATTTAGCTGTTAAAGATAAAAAGAAACATCTTCAAGTTGACTAAACAAGCAAACAATTAATTAGATAGATTAATAATGTAAAATAATAATCTACCCAATAAAACAAATAGGTATGTTAAGGGATTAATTTTATAATAGAATATTAATGTAAATTAAAACTATTTTTGATAAATTATCTCATAAATCTACTCAATAAAATGCATATAACAAAGTTAATTTTGAAGTGATTAACTTTCAAGATGAAATGCATTATTTGTTTTAATCAATGTTAATGCAAAAGAAGCTTTAAAGATTATTAGATTCATGTAGGCATATCTTTGTAACAATAATTTTTAAGTATAAAAGTAACGAATCACATGATGAAAATTTAAGAGAATCATTAAAATGATATTCAAGAATTTATTTACTATTTTAGAAAATAATTTTGATTTTATGTTAGATAGGTATATCACAAAAGTTATTTATTTGCTCAGATGTGATTAGAGGTGTCAAACGGGCCGGCCCAGCATGGCACAGCCCGTTTTTCACGTGCCCAGCCCATTTTTTAAATTCGGGCACGACACGGCCCGTGGGCACGGCACGGCCCGTGGGCATGGCACGGCCCGTGGGCATGGCACGGGCCCGGGCACGTTTTTTGATCGGGCCGGGCCGGCCCAGGCACGGCCGAACCGTGCCGTGCCTCGTGCTGGGCCGGGCCGGCCTGGCACGTTTGACACCTCTAGATGTGATTCAAAATATGCAGAAAAATAATATATATATATATATAATTATTAATTTAGAGAATGTATATGATATATTTTACCAAGGGTTAGTTTGACATGTAATTAGAAAAAAGAATTTCATTGTTATATTGATATTATTAGAGATATATATCACAATGCTATAACACCTATTTCCTTGTAAGTTGAAGATTTAATAAATTCTAATCTCAGTCATAGTTATGAAAGGCGCGCCTGAGGCGCGCCTAAAGCTCAGGTGCCACCACTCCCGGGAAAAATGCCTTGCTTCAGGTGAGGCACAAGTGGGTGAGGCGCAGCGGGCAAGGAAGCACGGGCACGGCACGAATACGTGTCTGATACGCCACGTGACATATTATTGATAAATCCGTATCCGATACGCCACGTGGCATATCGGACGATGGCGTATCGGATGTCCAGTGGGCGGCAAAGGGCAGGCACGAATTGAGGGGGGGAGGCTGGGGGCGAGCGCGAATTGAGGGGGGAGGCAAGAGGCGGGCACGAATTGAGGGGGGGAGGTAGGGGACGTGTGGGAATTGAGGGGGAGGAGGCAGGGGGCAGGCGGGAATTGAGGGGGAGGAGGCAGGGGGCAGGCGGGAATTGAGGGGGAGGAGGCAGGGGGCGGGCGGGAATTGAGGGGGAGGAGGCAGGGGGCGGGCGGGAATTGAGGGGAAGGCAGGCAGGTGGGAATTGAGGGATGATGCAGGCGGACGGGAACTGAGGGGGTAGGCAGGCGGGCGGGAATTGAGGGGGGAGGCAGGCGGACGGGAATTGAGGGGGGAGGCAGGCGGGCGGTAAAATAAAATATTTTAATAAAATAAAATAAAATATTTTTATTTTATAAAATAAAAAAATATTTTTTTATATAATATAAGATAATTTTAAAATATTATTTTATAAAATAAAATAATTATAAATATTATCTTATAAAATAAAATAAAATACAATATTTTTATTTTATAAAATAAAAATATATTCATTTATTTTATTTTATTTTATAAAATACCTAATATTTATAAAGAAAATAATTTTTATTTTTAATTTTATTTTTTTTATCATGACGTATCCTAGCCGTATCCGTATCCTAATTTTTTAGAATTTGTCGTGTTCTCGTATCCTGCCGTGTCGTATCCCCGTGTCCGTGTCCTTGTCCGTGCTAAATCAAGTAAAACACAAACACCAACACCAAAACCAAAGTCAAAATCATCTAACTTTAAACATACTCCTACTCTTACTTTGATTGATGAAGATGAAGAGATGATCTATTTATCGGGAGAGGAAGATGAAGAAGAGAGAGAGTGAAAGATTAATGATAGGGATGATATTGATGAAGACTTTCTTGATTTAGATTTAGATGTAGATACATGTGTGTTTATTTTGTTTTAGAATTTTGAATATTTATTATTTTGTTTTGAAACTTTGAATGTTTGGATGATGGGAGCACTATTAATATTTGATTTTTATCTTTGATGTTCTTTAGTTTATTATTATATGAAAATTAAAGACTATATTTAGTAAAATGTATAATTTTTATGTGTATTAGACTGGGTGCGCCTCAAATAAAAAAGCTCGTACCTCAAGTGCGCCTTGCGCCTTAATGCCCCAAAAGGCTTTTGTGTCTCAGTGTGCCTTGCGCCTTAAATAACTATGATCTCAGTGTGATTACATTAAAATTTGACTTTAAATCCTAGTGTCTTTATTTTGATTATAAATAAGTTGGAAAATACTAACAATATGGTAGTGAGTTTAGTAAAAAGGCTGCATGCTCTTGTCCTAATGTCTTGGGTTTGATTTCTAGGAATATTGAAAATACTCCTCAGGATGTTAGTTTGCTTTATAATGTTGTTGGGATGAGAGCTTTATCTGCTTTGATCTTTGTGCTTCATGGCTCATATATGAGTAGAGAGTCAGTATGAGTTGGATTGAGGAATAGAGATAAAATAATGTGGAAAAATATATTCAAGAATAAATACCTTATCTTAGTATATATTATTTGCTAATGAAATTTTCCTAATAAATGAAATTATTAAAAGATTCCTCTCCTACTCTTAATGTATATTAAGATTAGCAACTAGATTTACAATTTGCTCAATCATACTATTTACAATTTAACCCTTGATTTCTTCATAGCATAAATGATATGAATAGAAAGTCAAAAAGATATCTTAGTGTATATTATGTGCAAATAAAAATAGCTTAATAAATAAAATTAGTGAAATATTAAGTCACAGAGTAGATAAATAATATAATGTACTATAAATTATATTATTTACAACTTAGCCCTTGATTTTTTTCCTAGCATAAATGATATGAATAGGAAGTCTAACAGATATTTTAGTGTATATTATTTGTAAATAAAAATTTTCTGATAAATGAAATTAGTGAAATATTAAGTTACATAGTAGGTAAATGATACATTGTACTACAAATTATATTATTTATAACTTAGTCATTGATTTCTTTCTAGCATAAATGATATGAATAAGAAGTCTAACAGATATCTTAGTGTATATTATTTGTAAATAAAAATTTTCTGATAAATGAAATTAGTGAAATATTAAGTTACATAGTAGGTAAATGATACATTGTACTACAAAATATATTATTTATAACTTAGTCATTGATTTCTTTCTAGCATAAATGATATGAATAGGAAGTCTAACAGATATCTTAGTGTATATTATTTGCATATAAAAATTTCTTGATAGATGAAATTAGTGAAATGTTAAGTTAAAGAGTAAATAAATGATATATTGTACTATAAATTATATTATTTACAACTTAGCCCTTGATTTTTTCCTAGCATAAATGAAATGAATAGGAAGTCTAACAGATATCTTAGTGTATATTATTTGTAAATAAAAATTTTTTGATAAATGAAATAAGTGAAATATTAAGCTACATAGTAGATAAATGATATATTGTACTACAAATTATATTATTTACAACTTAGCCCTCGATTTCTTCCTAGCATAAATGATATGAATAGGAAGCTTAATAGATACATTTGTATATTATTTGCAAATAAAAATTTTCTAATAAATGAAATTTGTGAAATATTAAGTTATAGAGTAGATAAATGATATATTATACTATAAATTATATTATTTACCACTTAGCCCTTGATTTCTTCCTAGCATAAATGATATGAACATGAAGTCTAACAGATACCTTAGTGTATATTATTTGCCAATAAAAATTCTTTGATAAATGAAATTAGTGAAATATTAAGTTATAAATTAGATAAATAAAATAATGTACTAGAAATTAAATGCTTAAAAATTAATTGATTGAAAATTGAATAATTAACTTGTGATTTTAATTTTACATCAGAAGAGGGAAATAATTTAATTAAGATTATAAAATGATGAAATAAAAAATGTGATTATTTTTTGATATTTATGATTTATTGTTTAAAAAAGATAAAATCTAAAAAAATATATATTATTATTAACCAACTCTTATCCCGACAACTTGGTTTCGACTTAACAATCATCTATTCATATTTTTTTTACATTCATTTAATTTTTATCATTTGATTATCTAAAAAACTATATAGATCACATGATAAAAATTAGTTGAATGAAAAAAAGAATATATGCTAAAGTTTTAAAAAAAATGTTATTAGATGATTAATATGCCAATCATACTTCATGATTCAAATTGTTGGGCTGCGACAAGATAATATATTTATAAGGTGAACGTAAATGGTAAAGATGGTGTTAAAAATTAATTTAACGAAAAATATATGCTAAATTTTGAAAAATATCATCAAATAATTGTCACACAAGCCATACTTTATGGTTCAAATTGATGGGCTACTACAAGATGATTTATTTACAAACTAATAATAGCAAAGATACATGTTAAAAATAAATATGTAAAAATTCATATGAATAAAATTAATAATGACAAAATTAAGAATTATCTAGGCTTCATGCCCATGGGCGGCTAGGCTAAGTTGGTGGGAGTTTTTGGATGTGGTCTAAGCATGTGAAAATGAGAACATAAACTATTTTACATAAATACAATATTTTGATTAATAAGTTAATGAAAAATATAAAAGAATCACACGTGGTGATGCTTACGATCCTATGCTTGATTTCTAAACTGATATCAAAAATAATAAACTGGTATTAAAACATGAAATATTAAAAAAGAAAAAGAACAATAGTCATTATTTATCAACATTGACATTGACAACCACTACAAACATTGAAACACCAAGAACACAATTGAGTACACAGTAAAAATGCACGATACAAAAATATAAATTCATGATCTTTACATGATATAAAGATGAGATATTTTTATTGGTTGACCTAAGTTTTAATTAGTTCTATGAGTAGACAAAAAGGAATCATTTATTGTCAGATCAATTGATAAATGATTCTAAACATGTTTGTACACAGATTGATGCATGATTATGGATACTTTATGATAGCCCATAGAGTTTTATATCCTTACACTTATTGTCAGATCAATTGATACATGATTATGTACTATATTGATAAATTGATACATGATATGTTTGAGTGCATCCTTTTTATATTTATTCATGTCTACTTGTATATGATGTGATGTCCTAATTAATGGGGTTATGCTTAGAGAAGCTTAGAGAAGCTTAGAGAGCCTGAATAGATTATTATCCATTATATTTGATTCAAAGAGTTAGTTTCCTAGTTATAGATGGTAATCTCAATTGAGGCATAGATGTCTGCTAGGATGAGATAGATGAGGCAATTTATTGGCAAGGTACTATTTTATTTCCTTTTAATAGTTATGCTGAGTTATAGAGCTAGATCCTGAGTGATCATAAAATTTCTTTTAGATTAGATATTAATCAATGGATAGTGTAATACTTGTTTAGATGGGGCAAATAGAGATTCAATGGAAAGATATTTTATACATCTTACCTTCGAGACAATAAGAGTATTACTATATTAGTTGTGGTAGAGGTACATACAAAATATCCTTAATGCAATATACACCCTACACGAAAAATGGTCATATCAAGGAAAATTATTGGTAGCTATTTCTAGAAGCGAGATCAAAAATATTATAGATTTGAAAGAGATAGAATGATAAATTAACTATTGGATCTATTTGATAGTTTTCACATGATTTTTTCATAGTCATCATTATCAGAGAGGAATATATTGGCCTCCTTGCAACTCATATTTTTTTCTCATGAGTTGATTAGTCTTGAGTTGGAGCAAATAATTACATCACATATAATTTCTCATTATTTATTTATTTTTATTTTTTTGAATGTTATTGTAATTAATGATAAAATATCTAAATAATTTAATGATAATAATTTTTAACTTTATTTTTCTTACCTTGTCTTTTTATTTTTGAGTATGTGAATTATTTATTTTCTGGATTATTTTGCTAAATAATTTAATTTTAATATTAGTTTCTTTTTTATTGATGTTTTTGTAGGATCAGAATTGAGTAGGATGATTTTTGTGTGTGTGTGTGTGTATATATATATATATATAATTGTTAGTCGTCTTACTAGGTTTGAGTTTAATTGATCCTCATATTAGAGAAGTTTTCATATTAGATTGGGAGGTCTGTCATATATAAAAGTAAATTAGAGTATTTTTTTGCTTGTTAGAATTGTATTAGTAAACTTTAATTTGAACTCATTTATTATTTGTCTTGTCAAATATCGAATAATATTAATTATTTTGGTGATAATGAATGATATTTTTATATGAAAACAAATTTGAAATAGAATTATTTTATTAAATTATAATTTTGATAAATTATTATGAATAGTAGTGAAATTAAATAATTTTTGGGTGAAGTATGAAATTTGGTGGATTTATTTAGAATTAAAGTGAAAAGTTATGTAAAGATATAATATTAATTATATTATGACTGTCATATCTCATTGAGTTTATATAGTAATTTTGATATTTATTATTATTTCTAGGTCTACACAAATAGTTTTGATAATTTTCGTTCATCATAATTTTATTATATTGTTAACATAATTATTTTATTGTGTAATATATTTCTTTGGTTATGAATTTTTTTTTGAAGTTGCATCTATGCTAACTCATTATCTTTTATAATGTTATAATATTAATTTTATGTTGTAATTAAATATGCCACTGATGCTAAAAATTTCAACAATCCAAACATAATAACTTTTTTATTACATAGCCACCAAGACTAAGGCAAAAGTTGTGATTATTCTTAAACATCATGATTTTTAGCTATATAGAATTTCAGAGAATATTTACTTGAGTTATAATTATTTTTAAGCTCATGACTTTTTACTCTTAAGAAATAATCAAAGTTATAACTCATTTCTAGTATTATGATTTTGGATTATAAAGATGAAATATTTAAATTATAATCATTTCTAATATTGTGACTTAGTGTTACAGACATAAGATGCATAGTCACTATTATTCTTAGCACCCTAGTAATCTACAATAAAAAAAGCCCAGGGCTACAATTCAATTTTAGCACCGTGATAATCTGATGCATGAGAGAGAGACCAAAGACGTGACTTATTCTTAGCCAAGGATTAAAATATTAATTTTTATGAATATATAGGTACTTGAATATTACGGATATATTAGATATATCGAAGATATATCAGTGTGTATATATATATAAGTATCAATCAAAAATAGATATATCGGTCTTAATTGATATATCGATACTTAGAATTTAGGGATATTTCAGAGATATATCGGTAGATATATCGGAAATTTTTATCACTGTTCTTAGCATCATGACTTTGTATTACTTATGCATGAGAGAGATTTAAGTCATGATATTCTTAAAAGTTATGATTGTTTGTTTCAAATTCATACTCAACCATGAGCAAGGAAGCACGGACACGGCTCCCTACAGCCGTGTCCATGTGTCAGACACATGGACATGTAGACACGACACAGACACGGCACGGATACGTGTCCGATACGCCACGTTGCGTATCATTGCACAATCCGTATCTGATATGCCACGTGACGTATCGGATGGTTGCGTCGGTAGCCGTATCCACGTCTATAGTGCCCGACGTCTGACGACGTCGGGTGGCCAACGTTGCAGCATAGGCGACGTTGGCCACTGGCAGGGACGGGCGCGATTTGAGGGGAGAGGAAGGGGCGGGCGTGTTTTAGGGGAGAGGCAGGGGCGGGCGGGCGTGATTGAGAGGAGAGGCAGGGGCGGTCGTGTTTGAGGGGAGAGGCAAGGGCATAAAATAAAATATTTTTATAAAATAAAATAAAAAATATATTATTTTATAAAATAAAATAATTATACATATTATCTTATAAAATAAAATAAAATAAAATATTTTTATTATATAAAATAAATAATATATATTTATTTTATATAATAAAATATTTTAATTTAATTTAATAAATTTTATAAAATACCTAATATTTATAATTAATAATTTTTATTTTTATTTTTATTTTTTTATCATGTCGTATCCTAGTTGTATCCATATCCTAGTTTTTTAGAATTTGTCGTGTTCCCGTATCCTGCCGTGTTGTATCCCCGTGTCTGTGTCCATATCCGTGCTTCTTAGACCATGAGTATAAAAGTGCAAAATAAAAAAATTGAGAAAAATTTTAAGCCACAAAAAATAGATGAAAATCTATGATTTTGAGAGTATAGTTTTGCTCAAATTTAGTTGAGATTCATGAACAAAGAGATGATGGAAAGTACAAACATAAATTCTAAGAGGGAGCAAATTTTGATTCCTACTTAGGGAAAAATTTGAGGCTCACGAACAAAAAGTATGAATTTATGATTTGATTTTTAGACATTTTTGATGGCTTTCATTGAGAATTTGAAATTTCATGAAATTTTTATCAAATTATATTGTGTGAGTTCTTTCCTTAACATTAGATAAATTATCAAATTTTTATTGAGGATTGATATATTTTATTATATACGATGAATGTTTAATTTATTAATTTTATTGTTTGAATTTTATTGTGATTTATTTATTGATAGATATTTTGTTTATATATAATTAAAATTAAAATTATTTTTTAATTTTTGTGTGTTATCTTGATAGATAATGATATGTAAGTTTTTGAAATACACTTATGCGTAATGATCAAAAGAAAATAACATCCATTCTAATTGTGTTACATAAGACAAATCTATGTGTTAAAATTAAATATTGAGGTAAGTTTAATCGTCTGAGTATGATGTTTAAGAAATAGAAAGCATGATTTTTTTTGGAAGTCAATTTATTATGTATGGCTTAGACAAAATGATTCTTAATTAATATGAATATTTTATAGAATATTATTCAAATAGTTTTATTTTTTATACGAGAGTCTTGTGTTATTATGATAGATGGTTATAGTTAAATCACGAGACACATGAATGGATGTGACTCATAAGATGGTAATACTTTTGCAAGTTATTTTTTGTCTTATGACTCATACTAAGAGGTTTAAGAGAAAATATATGTTAATTATATGAGTATGATATTTATAAAGTTAAAAATACAAATATTTTTACTAGCACATCAGTTCACATTTATATGACATGAGATTGACGAATATAATGTAAATATGAAGTAATTTTCAAAGATAAATATATATTTGTTTAAAAGTATGAGCTTGTGAATAATCCTCGAGCATTGTTGATTTGTTATTTTGCTGAAAAAGTATCAAGGAGAATATTAGTATGGATTATAATTGATAAGAGCCTAATAATTTATAATCATCTTGTATGTCATTAGTACATTAAGATGTTTTCATAACAATATAATCTTCACTTTATAACTTAACATAATAATATTTAAATAATTTTAATTAAATTATCATGTATAATTGAATAAATCAATCTTAAAATCTAAGAATCTTATCAAAAATTTAATTTAATTCTTAAAATTAGAGTGACAATTGAAAGATTATTAGTTGATTAAATTTACTACATAATTTTTCAACGTAATATTTAAATAAAAGTCTATTTTATTTCTTATATAACTCGTGTACTTATGAGATTGATTTGATGAAAGATCACCACCTAATAAGATTTTGGAACATTGTCTAATCCTAAAAATTAGGCAACGTAATAAAGTCGTAATATTCATCCAAATGTTTGAGGACTTGGAGAGTTGAAACTCAAAATGACTTGAGATATTTTATTATTTTTATTAATAATTATACATATTTTACTTAATTTTTATTTTCAAAACTTATTTTAGATTTCTTTTATTTTTTAGCAATTTCATAAAAATGGAAATAAATTAAATATAATATAATATTTATCAAAATTTTAGTATTTTAGAGTATATATTTATCATAAGATTATTTCATATTTTTTATGTGCTAGCACTCTCATAAATTTGGATTCAAGAAAAAAAATAGATATTTGATTGAAATAAATATAAGATTTTTCTATGATTGAAGTGCTCTGTGAAAAATTTGGGGGGACATATTTCTAATTGCCTACTACATGATTAATTGAATATCTTTCTTAGATCTTATATATTGAAGATAAATTATTCAACTTTACTCATAGTTTTTATAAGTAATTAATTTGTTCTTAATTTTTCTTTATGACATAATATTTTTTAGTTATTCAGTTCTAAGATATGTATTTTATTCATAATTTTGCCCGAGATGTATCGAATACTAGTCCATGGTGATGTTATTTTATTTTTTGAGTATGATCTATTCTTTAAGGAATTTAGACTATGTAAGAATTAAAAAATGATATTTGAATCTTTTACTCTTTTTTGTTCGTGTGAAACCTATTTTAGGATTTTATCAAGAGAAAATATAAATCCCCGGTGACTTTTGAGATTTTTAGACTGTCTCCTAGAAGAAACAAGTAAATTATATTTAATATTCTGTTTCATATGTTTTGGTGCATTCATACTTTCTCACTCTTTTATTTTCCTATTGTTTTTTTTTTTTTTTTAATGATGATAGGGTTCTTAAGTCTTATTTTGATACATCATCTTTTCTCGGGATGAAGTCAAGTCATAATAGAAGAGGTAAATATTATTCGCGATAATGAAATTTGAGAATTAGTATTTTGACATTTAAAAAGATTTATTTTTGATTGCATGTGGTTGTTCATTGTAAAAGTCAGTTTTGATGGTAGGATAGTTTGTATTAAGGCGAGGCTTGTTCTGATGAGGTTTACTCAGATTTTAAGATTTGATAATCATCATATTTTTCTTCTCTAGTAGCTAAGATGATTTTAATTTGGATGCACATATATCACTTATAGCTTTCTTGCCGATGGATGATACATCTGTTAAATATGAAGAAATCAAGTGCAAGGATTGTGAGATTTTCAGCTAGAACTACATTGTTTGGCCTGAACATGTGTTAAATTTTTTTCCTGAAAGAATTCAAATGATTTGTTTCTTTTGTTAATTTTATATGTTAATAATATTCTGATTATGAGAATAATCGACTGAAAATAAATTATGTAATTCGAGAAATATAATCAGTCATAGTTTCACACGAAAGATCTTTAAATGTTCTCATATTTTCGTGAGATTAAGGTGACATGTAATAATAAAGATATTGTTTTATTACAGATGAGATATGCCTTGAATACTTTCTTATATGTTGCTCTTTTAGGTTGCACGCTACCATATATGTCTATTGAGTTATATTTTCATCTTTTATCCGTTGTGGATCTTTTAGGTGACTCAATTATGCACATGCGAATGATAAAAAAATATCAACAACCTAACTATTAACAAATAAAATATAACTTATGTAGTCAGCATACTTAGTGATTTCTTAGATTTTTTACAAGACTCACTGCGGTTTCGTATTTCTATGTGAAGAAATTTTAATACTCGATGTTTCGTCTGGTGATCATAAACATCTTCAACTATCAGGGTATTTAAATTTTAGTCGCTCGCCAACTTGCACAAAGAGAGTATCTGGCGTAGGCCAATGTGTCTAAATTAGAAAAATCTTTCTATTGGTCATAATAAAATGACTCGTTCAGCCATTAATTCTGAATTTGTTCATTATTCTTCCATCCATGATGGAAATGGATGCTTATCTAGTGATTTTACCTATTTTGATTAGAGCTCTTATGTAGCTTCTAATAAAACATGTTTTTCTTCTGTTGCCTATTCTTGAGGACGCCAATGGTTGTTTCTGGAGTGCTTCTCCATTAAATTCTTCTTTCTAGTACAGCATCACAACATGCTAATCACTATACTAGCTAGACTGAAAGAATATTTGATAATAAAATTGCTTATTCTTTTTGATTTTGTCTAGATCACTGATGATCTTGTTTGGTCCAATTTGTTCATTTGTTAAAGAAATGTGAGAGGCTAGGTATACTACCCAATCTTAGAATCTAGACTAGAGGACATGGAAGCTATTTTTTTTTTTTTTGTTCAATTTTCTATGAGGCTAGACGATCCGTCATAAAATTTTTATATTGCCACTAGGATGCCTCTATAATTTTAGAATTTTTTTTTTTTTTTTTTTTTTTTTTTTTTGTATTCTAGAGTCATCTACGGGAATCTCCAATGATGTTCCAGAAGCTTTTACAATATGTAATAAAACAATGTAGAAAATAAAAATATAATAATACTTGATAAATAACATCATAAAGAAACTTATAAAATGGGCAAAAAGAATTAGGTTAACACATAATTTGGGGTCTTGGCGCTCCCCATCAAAATCATTAAATAAAAATAGAACGAGTATAAATAATTAAGCAGCAACGCACTCTATCAAGTTGATGTATGCTAGCCTACAACTATACAACATCAAAATATATATTCGTGAGTATCGTGAACAGTCATCAATAAAAATAATAAAATATTTATGTTCATCCCAGATCATATTTTTACTAAGTCTCCATATGTATGAGGGTATCAAATTGAACGAGTCATTACTACATCAAATTGATGTGTAAGGAAACTTGGTATGTGTTCTTAACTGACATGTGTAATATTCCAAGATAAAAATATTCTTAAGATTATGGTAAATTATTTTTAATTTGATTAATAATAGGTGATTGCGTTGAGAACACACGAGTAAAAGTGTTTATGTCAATACGAATAATTTTTCTCCATTCTCAATGCGTCGTCCAAGAAACCATTCTAAATACCAAATTGACATTTGGAAAGAAAATTAGGGTTTGGGCAAAAAGAGTATCTGCTGCCCGAAAAACACTCAAAATCTCTAATTCTGATTCTGCTCAAATTGGGGAGCCCTAAATTGAGGGGTTTCAAAATATGATACTCAAAAAATTAAGACTGGAGGTCAACAGACTCTACCACCGAGAACATGCTGCACCCTCGTCGAAAAAGGTGCACGACTCCTTCCTTATGATGTTGACATCCATCGCACACAATCGGTTTGTGATGGCTATAAACGGCAGCACATGATAATTGTGTGCCTTCATTTCCCCTAGAATGCATGTGCATGAACACTGACCCATGCTGGCACAACGTACAAGTTTCTTTCTGGGGTGTTACAACCTCACAAGCCCTAGGGTTGAGATGTCAACTGGGCCGGGGGGCCAGAGACATGATGTGATCTGGGGCTGTGCTTGCACCTGCCTTGTGTTGGCCCATGGCACAACTCATGTCGTGCCTACGCTTACCCCGTGTATTTTTAAATGACTGCATTTCTGTCATTTCCCTACATGACAGCAACAGCTTTCTTTCCTGCGGCAACATTTGGTATAAAAAAACAAAATATAATTGTAAATTTTAGCTGTTGGATTTTTTCTAGTCGCCCAGGTAAAAGTGCCTCATTGTGGGGAGAGAAAAGGATTTGCAAAAGGTACATGAGGTGCCAACATATCCTCGTCCAAGGGTGCCATTTTACTCCACCGTGCTTACCATCCAAGTGTGCCACATACTCGGCAGTGCAGGCTGTCTTGCCCCTGGCGGCACGGGCCATGTTGCCCACTACAAGAGGATGTGTCACATTAGAGATAGCTCTTAGATATTAAAGGCCCACCCTGGTGGGGGCAAGATGGCCAGCCCTGCTGGGGGCCGTCTTGCTCCTGATGGCCCGGCGGGTCTGGCTGTCTTGAGCTGAGATTTTTCTTTATCTATATTTGCTATGACAATTAATTATGTGTCCATGGTTACCAAGGGCACGGCTCAGGCTCGCTCAAAGTCCGCATGTTACCAAGCCTAGCCAGAAACTGCTCACCTCCTCGCCTCATCTCATGTGCCCCTGCCACAAAAAATATTGTTCCCAGGAGGCCCCCCCCCCCCCACCTCTCCACAAATTAAATTTTCCCAAAGCTCTCTTATGGATTAAATTATTCTCAAAGTTCCTCTCTCATATTCTTGAAAATTATAGATAATATATTTGGTATCTTAGTATTTTACATATTTGTCTGTTGGAATTTTATTATTTTATTTTAGAATTTTGAATATTAGTAATGATGAGAAATATTAATGATTTTGATTTTTATGCTTAATGTTATCCATTTGATTGTATTTTTATTAATATATAAAAATTATTAGTAATATTTAGTGTGTGTGTGTGTGTGTGTGCACGCGTCAGTTAGAGTGCTCTTCAAAAAAAAAATATATATATATTTATTAATTATGTCTTTCATCTCAATGCTTCAAAATATTTATTATGTTTTTCATCTCAAAGCCTCAATAATTATGATTGTGTCACAGAATTTTCATTTCTCCAAATAATAAAAAATAAAGCTGTGCCACATTTTGTATTTCAAGGGTTTTTTATGTCTAGGTATACCAGTTAGAAAATGTTTGAAAAGATCTCCAAAATATTAATACTTAAATTAGTATGCCAAAATATAAGTTTTTTTTTTATATAAATCTAAAAATCTATTTTTTCAATAGTTTTGTGGGAACACTAATTATGGTTTCTATCCAAAATATTTTGGATAGAACCATGGACGGTGAGCTCGTCGTCCATAGGTATTCTAGTATTTTCACAAAATTCAGCAGCTAACCAGAGAGAGAGCGAGAGATGCTAAAATTTATCTAAAAGTTTCATAAAGTCATCCAAAATATTGTATAATTTTTATGTAAAATTCATGAGTCGTAGATTTGCTGGCCATTGAATATTACAAACAAATGTTCTTTATTTTCATGTCTCTTGAGTTACATATTATTTTTTTTGTTGACTCCAAAAGAAATTAGACAACTTGAATTAAATTTTTATATAATTATTTTATTTAAATGATGCATATTATTAACGTCATCATTTGTTAATTTTTTTAGAACAAATTCACGTGTTTGAAGGAAACACCGGGGTTATAATATTATTTTCAGTTAAAATAAATGTTCTCCATTCTTTTGCTATTGTAGATCTAGTTAGATTTCAACTTATTATTAAGATATTTTTCATTAAATTTTATATTTTCAGAAGATAAATTTATTTTTTTTTTTGATAAATAAGATACCGATATTAATGTTTAGACCCATTGCTTAAGTTTATAGTTACCCACACATTCAATTTTGGGGTATGGTACAATGTCATGATGATAAGAATTAGCAGTAATTTTAGGTTAGATGTTTTTGCAAATTTAAAGGTTTACGACTAATAATATTTCACTGTGATAGTTAAAATAGATTAATTTTAATTTAATATTTTTTATGAGAGAATGAAAACATGTTAGAGTTTTATTGGGGAGAAGAATCAAGAAAATAGTTTCATTATTATAATATACCGTCATCATAGGTTCGATTGCAAATATCCCATGAAAAATGGGGGTGTTCATCTCAATTTATTCTTTGTTTGTTAATTTAGATATGTAGAGTATTCATGCTTCAACTAAAAAGCAAATACTACAACTATTATATTATTTCTGTTGAGAGATAAAAAATATGGTGATGTATAAATACTACGTGAGTGATATGATAACTCTTTCCTTATTATTTATTAATATCTAAGCTAAAATATAATTGATGTGTACAAAAAATTGAAATATAATATGTTATGATCGTAATATATTTATTATATAAGGTCATATATATATATATATATATATATATATATATATAGGTGTCAAATGGGTCGTATTTTGCTGAAATGCCCTAATTTATTATGGCCCAGTTGGGCTACAATGCTATATTTGACACAACATGAGATGAGTCCTTGTGTCGTGCAATGTTGTGTTATGCCCTAATTTAAATATAATATGTCTTCATTAATGATGAGTTCGGCATAGCCTGGTTGGGTCGTGTTGGATTGTGCCGAGTCCCGTTGATTATGAAAAGACGAACGACCCAATTAAAATTTATAAAATATAAAATATATCTTTATTAGAAAAATTAAATATCAAAATAATAAAGTTTGTATTACACATTTACACTATAAATTATTAAATTTAAATAAATGAAATCAATAATTTTAACAAATTTTTATATTCGGTTCAAAATATCATATGGAAAAAATCATATAATCTAAAATTTTAAATTATAAATTTTAAAATAAAACTCAAAAACATAAACAATATGAAATTATTTAAGATATCATCATTTTTACTATTAACTTAATTAGATATTATGTATTGGAAGCCATTACGTGATTATAATATTGGATAGCAATAATTTCAATAGTGACATATACTCATTTGGATTTTTTTTATAGACATGCCGATAAACATAAAGTACTAAACTCTTATTGTTTGTTATTTATTTTTAGATATTTTAGTAAATTTCTTATTTTTTTAGAGTGAGCAAATAACATTTATTCTCGCTTGCATTATTAAGTTAATTATATAACATATATACTTTACTTGAAAATTTTCACCTAACAACTCGTTTCTAATAGTTTTAATAAACATATTAATAATGATACTATTATTTGAAGTATTATTAAGTATAATACTAAAAATTTTATTATGAATGTTATATTCACTAATGGTATTTGTCATGTACTCATATATGACAGAGTATCAGAGAATGAATATTTTCAGGAAATCTAAATTTTTTTATTAAATTTTTACTTATAGTTAACATAGTAGACGATAATGCATGTGAATGATACATCATCATGACTAGTATAAATATCGGATATCATATATATCACTTTATTATTATTTCTTAAATTTCTTAATTATTAATTAATTTTATTTTATAATATTGATTATTAGTGAATCTAGAATTGTTATGATAGATAAATTGAAAGTATATCTGCATAATATTGATTATTATTGGTTTCTCTATAAATTTAATCAGAAAATTCATTATAGTAATTAATCTGGTCATGTTTTTTTTCCAAGTTATTACAGTAAAAAATGAGATCAATAAAATTAAACTTGATTTAATTTCAAAGGTCTTGACATTCGATTGAGTTTGCATGATATTTAATATATTATGATTATTGGTATATTAAGTAACATGATCAGTGCCATAAATACTTATACATGTATAAATTTTTTATAATATATATATTATACTAATTTTTTTGATACTTTTAGAATTTTTATTTTTAATTATTTTAAAGTAAGTTAAGAGTATTAAATTTGCTTAATTTTAGGTTGTTTAGATAAATAGGTCGAAATTATTAGAGAGAACCGAGTGTCGTCTTCCGATTTTTTGATTAGGTTGCCATTATTAATTATATCCAGGTCAAAATTATTACCATTAAAATTACTATTTATTATTTTTTTATTTTATTTATTATTTTAATTTTAAGAAGATTATAATTTTAAATTTTTATAAATTATAACATACATTAACAATTAGAAATTAAATATATATTAAAATTTTATGTGTGTAATTATCTATCTTTTTTTTTCTGAACTAACATCAAAACATACAATGCAATAGAGAAGAATAAGAGAAAAATTTAAAACAAGAAAAGAGGAGAGAATAAGAAATAAAATTGAGTGAATATCAATAATTTTTTATTCCAAATTTATAATTTTTTTTCATTAAAATAATATATATATATATATATATGGCAAAATTTTGACAGCTATCAAATTTTGCTCAGTAGTTCATTAGAAGCAAATCTGATAGCTACATAAGAGGATGGGATGTTGGGTTTTTATTTAAAACCATTGCATCCTGCCTTGTGCCACACGTGTGCCATTCTAGGTTTGGCATGAGACATGATTAGATCCAGCCTAGCACGACATTAACATGTCATCGGCTGATACCATGTCCCATGCATGGTTCTGGACTGTGTCTGGATGGGGCTAGCATGACTCTTTTGGGTTGTGTCTTGTGTAATGCCCGGACCACCCAATCCACTTGACACACACACACACACACACACACACACAATTGGTAATTTGTTGATTAGAATTTAAAAAATTACTAATTTATTATTGATTATGTATATAATATTACGTCAGATAATAATTAGATGATTAATCTTTCATATAATTATATTGTAATTCATAATTCAATTAAAGGTCATATTAGAAATAAAATTAGTATCTAGATCAATTGAATATTTACTAGAACATAATCTAAGAGTCTAATTCATATGAGAGTATTAAGTACATATCTTACATGTAATAAGAAATTATCTCTCATAGAATAAGTTATTTTTTATATCAAAAAAGTACTTGAGTTAGTTGATCTATAATTTATCATTTCTTATGGTCAGGATATTATTCAGTTATATAATAAGTAAAATGGTATTGTCATAAGTACTTCTCTAGAAAAAAAAAATCTATAATACACATGTATCAATCAAATGAAGTGATTGCTTAGGAAAATCTTACAAACCTCGCTTTCAGTGATTATTTCATGACATAAAATACTTTTTGTAATTTGTAAGTTATCTAAGTGTGCTACTCGAAATCCAAGTGGCTGTTCTACATACATCTCCTCCACAAAGTATTCATCTAGTTGGTGTATTCTCCATATGTGAGATACTATTAGTTGAATAAATATTTGTATGGAGATTATCTTGAACATTGGATAAAAAATAATTGTCTCATTTGGATTGATTTTAAACTTACATATTATTAAGAATAGATCTTCTATTACAATATGATATTAGGCGAGAATAACACCATCAGGAGAAGAAATAATCTTGTGTATCTTGGATGAAATAATATCTTGCACTATCAAGAGAAAAAAATAAAAATAGTAACAAAAAAAAATAAAATAAAGCATGACTACGATAAAATATGTGAAATCGGGAGGTGATTACAATTCATTTGTTTCTTTTAGGGGGAAATTAGAATTTTAAGATTAGATGGGTTGGCTGTTGAAGCATCCGATTCCTTGGTAAATTCATCTCTAGTCTAAGTAGGATGCATATCTTATTTTTTTTACTAATATATACTCTAAGTCTTAACCGATCAAATATTTTAGTTTCGAGCTCAATATCATATGTGCTTGCTAGTAACTTTTTCTACTAACCAGCGTTTCAAGTAAAACTAAATGTGAGAAAGGAAAAATACTAAGTCCAGTATGACCTTTGGACCCACTCTTCACAGGCTCTCTTAAAAATAAGTTGAGCTAAAAAATCACATCAACGCTCACTAACATCCTATTTAAAATTTGGTGAAAAATATTTATATTCCCTTTTGGCACATGAGTATTCCAGAAAGATATCACATGGCTTTTAGTGCAGTTCTATCTTGTCATGGGAAGATGTGTGTAATTTAAGTGAGACATGTCTCAAAGACACTAGTTGAAAAAATATAGAATATATTTGATTGATAAAATAATTTATAGTTAAAATTGCATCTCAAAAAATACATTGCAGTATTCTTTCTAAAGAAGAAAGCTCGAGATGCCTCGACTAACATTAATTCTTTATTTATGTATTATCATTTTGTTGGGATGTATCAGCATATGAAGTTAGATGTACTGTATCTAATTTTATTAATTCTAAAATCGATAAAATCATACTTAATGAATTAGATGATGATGTATGATTTGTTGATGGATTATATAATGAAATAGAAACTTGGAGCTATGTCTAGGATGCATAGAGAGTCATCTCGTCATGATCATTTAGTGTATGTGCTAACAATGAGTAGTAATATTGTAGTGTGAGTGAATTACCTTAAAGAATACATCGGTATAACTAAATTTCAAAATTGGCTACATGAGATTGTGAATAAATAAATGAAACGTAACAAATATATTCAAAATAAGGAGAAAAAAATGGGTGAGTACTACTACCACGAGCTTAAAAAAAAAAAAAAAAAGCTAAAACCGAGCAGATGATTTCCAGAAAACAGAGAAAAATAATTTACAAAAAATCAAAAAATAAAGGGGGGGGGTCTTGATTCTTGGCCCTTGGGGAGGTAGGGTCGTCATAAGCGTGCGGGCGCGGCGCACGGCTTCTCTGTTTTGCTCCCAATGGATCGAGTTCAAATTTTTCTCTTCGGGCTACCAATTTTTCTTCTCTTCACCGATCTCATCGACCTATTCACTCCTCCACCGCCGCCAGCTCCCAAACCATTCCGGCACCCCTATCCAACCCCGTTACGCGACATCCCAGAAGTTTCGTCACAGGTGCATTACAATCTCCGTCGTTGGCTCCCTTGTGTTTGGATATTGTCTGTTTCAATTGCCGCAAACAAATCGATGAGATGGCATTCAAATTGTCTTTTTTGATTGCAGAAATCGCTTGTTGGAGGGATCGGCATTGGGAGTACCGTTGTGATACGCTTCTGCTCCTCTTGTTCTTACCGGTTTGTTTCTGCCTGGTTTCATTTCGAAACCGTATAGTGAGGTGTTTTTTTTAGATTAGGATTCAACCAGGAAGAAAGGGTTCGAGTTTGTGATTAATGTTCTTTTTTTGCATGTTTTGGGTATAATTTATTGAGTATTTTCAACACTGATATACCGGTATTTGAATATTTTTTTTTGAAGGAAATTATGTCCTAATATGTTCAAACTATTTTATGTTTCATTGGAAATATTCAAATTTTAAATACTAATTTGGAGACGAGCTTTTTCTCAATAGAGGGACATTTTTTGTATAATAACAATTCTTGAATCAAAATGCTTAACTTATTTATTTGAAGAAAAAAATGGGAGCCCACAATTATATAGTGATTAAGAAAACACCATAATAGAAAGAAGTAGCTGAAAAATTAAATATAATTTTGATTGAAAATGCAATGTTCATGAGTAGCTAGGCAGATTTGTAGCTAAAGTTTTTAGGTTGAATGAGGAGCTACCTGAAAAACCATACTCTTATTTTGGTAGTGAAAGATCAAATACCTTTAAAGGTGTTGCATGAGAAGATGCCCAGGGTAGCATATCCTCAGGTCTTTGGGTGTGATGCATATGGTCATTTGCTAAAGAAAATGAAGAGTAAGCTGGACTTTTTATCAGTAAAGTGCAAGTCTATTGCCTACAAGGAATTTGCTCGTGAAAAATTAAATTAAAGTGTAAGTCCCAATATGTCCAAACTCTTTTAATTTTTCAAGATGATGTTTACAAGCATATAGTTAGTAGGCACGTGATCAATATAAATAGATTCATATTTTATATTCTCTCTATTAAATTAAGTTTTTATATAGTAATTTATTCCCAAAATATTGAATTAGAAATTATGCAAGTCATTGTCTAGTTGTTATAGTAGAGAAAGACGGAGAAAAATAACAAACAACTCCTTAAGAAAGTATCAGTTATACAGTAACTTTAAAGGGATAGTATCCATGGCTTTGTTTATATTCAGCCTTTGTATTGAACCTAATAATGATTTTTTGTTACTTACTTTTTCATGAGATGAGAGTGACTCCTAAAAATACATAAAATTTTATATTAGATTTTCTTTTATAATTGTCTAATATCCAACTTGAAGTAGAATTATAATAAGCTGACAATAATTGTAATATCTAAAGAAAATATTAATTTAGATATCTTATATGAGTATTTAAACTATAATATTTATTGAAGTTTTGTCTTTTTAAGCATATGCCAAGAAAAACAAAAAGATGTCTTATTTCACATGCCTTCTTCATATAGGGAGGGCAAGACATCCTTGGAAGAATAATCTTTCTTGTTAGTTGATTTGATAATTCTTGAGACTATTTAGGTCCTAACTTAGATGAGTTGGGAATAAAGCTACTTGACTACCTTGGACTTTATGTTTTTTATAGGAGAATAAGATTTAACAATCAATTCAGAATGATATGAAAGAGAGTTTCAATAGAGGCTAGATGATCTTACAATTATTTTTTTTTAGTTCTTTATTTTTTGATTATTTTCTAAAAGAAACAAATAAGCTGTATTTAACATTTTATTTTACAAATATTATCATATTTATCTCTTATTTTTTTTCTCTTTTACCATAAATTTTAGGAAATACTAGGATATTTAAATATCTTTTTGAGGTATTATTTTATATATCATAATAATAATTTATATTGTAAGAGATAAATATTATTCACTATAATAAAACTTGGGAGCTTGTACTTGATTTTTAAGAAAGTTTGTTGTTGATCGTCAATACGCATGTATTACTCATATGGGAAGAGGTTTATTGAGATGCTGCTTATTGGGTAATGATAGGTGCGACAACTAAATAAGAAGCTAGATTGCATGAAGTTGAGATTTATTGTGAGAGGATCCGATGAGATGTTTGGTGTGAATTACTAAAATATCCCTTTTAATGAACATGATACATACATTTATATTGCCAACAATTTTTCATAAATAGTGGATATATTAATTAGATGTGAAGATTTTTTTTTTCATGGCAATTTAAATCAAGTAAATATAAAGTAATCATATAAGTTTCAAGCAGTACAATTATATTTAATTTGTCGACCATGAAAAATATTTTATTATTTGAAATAGTAATTGAAAATTATATTCGTTAGATTTTATTGGTAATCTTTACCTTTTTTGTGTTGCACAAATATGGTATGCAATATTTTTTATTTTTCTAAATGAGTTGAGATGATATGGTTATCTTGATGATTATGTATGTGAATGTTATTTTAGTTATGTTGGATAAAGAATTAGAAAATATCTAGTTTAAAGGGTATTTTCAATCATAATATTAGATGAAACATCTTTAGAGACACTTGAATTCTTTGTTTCAATTCAAGTGATACTAGTCTCTACAACTCCATTTGAAATTAAGTTTGTCATAAAATTGTAACTTGAGTAATACCTAACTTATATTTAATAGTAGTAATAATATTATCCACGTATATAAGAAGTAGAACTATGTTATCATTTGAACATTTCTAATAAAGATAATTTTTTTTTTTTTAAATATACACAAACCAAAAGAGTGTTTCAACAAATGTAAGATTTTTCCATAACTTGGAAATTAAATATGATCTCTTTTTTGTATGAGCAAGAAAAGTAGGCTCATCAAAACTTCTATGAAGAAACGTGTTAGTTAAATCTAAATAAAATATCTATCAATGATGAGTGTGACAAAGAGGAACATAAAATTTTAGTTTAATTTTTTTTTGACTATACCAGAAGAAAAGGATGCCAAATAATTTACTCCAAAATATTATTAAAAAAATCTTGTTACAAGTTAGGTGGACAAGTGGACTGCTATAAAAACATAGGGATTTGGGCATAATTGAAAATCAAAAATTTATAGTGTAATAATAACTATTTCAACAAAATGTTTATTTATTTTTTTTTCAAAGTTTAATTTTTAAGTGGTATCAACATATAATGTTTGATGTGTTATGCTCTCAATACTAAAAAAGAAATCTGAAAAAAATTTTGAAAATTTAAGTGTATTATTATTTTTAATTATTGTAATATTACAATTAAAATTAAGTTTTATCTATTTTATTAAAATTAGTAATGATATACAAAAAATTTAGTTATTCCAAAATATGTTATTGAGTATGAAAGAGTAGCAATAACTATAACAAAATAACAATGATAATCATATGTTATGATAACAAATAATATTTGTTTATATTAATACGTGATAATCACTTAAAAAGATTTTAATTTAAGTGCTTTATTCAAACTTTAATGGAGATAAAGTTGTTACAAAATTCACTGATTTTAAACTTTTGTGTTTTGCTTTAGTGGTTGAAATGTTTACCTAGCAAACTATTAAACTTAACTTCATCTCAAGATTTATTGATGAAAAAGATGTGTTTGTTGCAGGGGGATTGGCATGTCGATGAAAAAGATGCTAGAAGCACAGTTTCCGGGGATTGATGTCTACCTAGCAAACTATCCTCCACCATTGGCCAAACGAGTGCTCGCCAAGGTGGTGCCTGTGGCTCAAATGGGAGTATTTGGGATTGCAGTGGCAGGGGAACGCATCTTTCCAATGCTGGGAATGCGCCTGCCATACCCATCTTGGTACCATTCCCTGCGCGCAAACAGGTTTGGGACCTTTGCATCTGCTTGGCTCATCGGCAACACGTTGCAGTCTTTCCTGGAAAGTTCTGCAGCTTTTGAAGTCATATGTAATGAAGACTTGGTTGGTTGCTGCTACCCAAGCCCCACTTTTTTTTTTTCTTGGCTTATTTTAATGATTTCCTTTTCAAAGTCTAAAGTGTAAGTGGAGTGACATCTTTTGCTGTAGGTTTTCTCAAAGCTAGTAGAAGGGAGATTCCCAGGAGAGATTGAACTGAAAGATCTGGTGGGCAGTAAACTATACAACTCAAAAACTACAGATGTTTCCTACCACTGATTACAACTTTTATGTTGCAAAACAGCATTGCATAATCATCTTGTCTTGTAGTGTTTGTTGGGGAAAAAAGCTAGTTGTGTTGCTGCTGGACAGCATTGAACTCTTTGAGAATGGGATAATAGGTTTCATAATCCACAGTGCTTCTAAACCCAGGAATGACATCCAAGAAAAACCTCATAACAGCAGCAAGTCCTAGTGAATCATGAGATGCAAGCGCAGCTTCAAGATACAACGAGGGTCTCACTGAACTGACCTGAACAGAACAATATAAAGGCTCCAATTTTTTGATTTTTTTTTTTGAAATTAACTTAATATAATGCAGAGCTACCTTGTGCTTTTTTGCGTGTCGAAGGGCTTCTAGATAACAACCCTGTTGAATTAGGAGCTCCACGTAGTCATGATGCAGAGCAAGCTGCCGCACCATGTCCAGCCCAAGCTTCCTAACATGGTGATTTTGATGCCCCAACTCTATCAGCTCCACTGCAACCTCTTTTGATGGCTCGAGGGCCTAAAAAGAAGCCAAAGCACTCGATTAAAAAAAAAAAAAAGAAGAAAAATAATCTATGATGAATTTTCTGCAAAAAGCCCATTCTCAGGGCTCGATCCTTCTCCTACAACCTTGTTCAGAATCAAAAAAGAGAGCTCTGCAAATCTTCTGCACTGGCCTAGAAGTTGCACTGTCAAAACACACAGTTTTGAATGAGCTCTCAGCTTTTCCATATTGATGCTGCAACATCCATCACGAAAACAGAAATCAAGCATCCACGCTGAAAAGTTTTATGCCAACTTATTGAGGCCAATTTGGCAAAATAAAACACATGGATTTAGGCCAGTGGGTATAGTGTTAGATTCCTGCCTCTGAAATCTGATTTGGAAGCATCACTTGCCTATTAACTTACCTCGTTGTGGATTTAGCCAGGCAATTCAAGAATAAAATAAAGAAGATAAAAATGTGCAAGCAATTAGGGACCTTCGAAGGAACTCGATAATGATGTCTATTAGGTAAGATGAGCCGCCGCCACCCCTCATTTCGTCCCCAACAGAAGCCAACACAAGGCTGTAGATCTCATCAGGTGAAATTGTTGGCGACACAATCTGCGGCTCCTGAAGCTCAAAAATGGTGGATGGTAACGATGGGACTTGCCCTTGGCAGCCTGAGGCTGAAGGTTCAGAAGGTGCATTGTGATAATCTTGCATTGGCTTTCCCAGGGCATCAACAATCTCCTCTGGCAGATTCGCACCACCAGACATTGGGCTGCAGGAATTTATCAAGCGAGAAGGAAAAACTTCCTCCACTCTAGTTCCTTTGGAATTGCTGTTTGTTTTGGCTGTCTGGGAATAAGAATTCACCAATACATCCATTGCCATTGAAACTACCTGGACTGATCTCCTCTCCAAGATAGCCGTGCGTGTTATCACCAAGCACAACTGTTTTGCCTGAAGCAAGGGAAATTCATCAATAACTTTCTTCTTCACCAATAATATGATCATCTGATTGACAAAGCAGCAATCTGCCTATTCCCCTAGGGGCACGGCACAAGTTTGATGATCCCTAGGAATGGAGGATACGCACTTCAGGATATCTCTACCAATCGCTCTATTCATTCATATTATTGGGACGGAGACCTTAACTGCTCTGACCCCGGGGACTCAAGTCTATTAGCCGAGCGATAATATGAGATGATTTTTATGCCATTGGATATAGAAAAACAAGCATATCCAATAAATTCTAGAATTCTATCTTTATAAGAAATCACTTTGCACAAATTACTCTAATTCAAACTTTTTTGACCCATGATAATTTAGCTGAATCAAAATTAAAAGAGATTGTCACTTGTTGAAATGATAAGCAACTTTGCCAAAAAAAAAAAAAAAATTATAGTAGTTATCAAATTTGAGACTATCAGAGTTTATACTTTTACCGATCACCTAGATACAACACAACTCTCTGCATAATTAGATATATAAAGAAATCTGTTGGTCATATTATCTATTTTAGATTCTAGGTGATCATAATTAGATGCAACACAACTCAAGATGTAGTACAGTAACAAAAAGTTCATGATTATGATGTATCATATATTTCTGAGGAGATTAGATACTCATTTACTTCTACTACTCTTATTTATCAAGAATAAGTCTTGACGAAACATATACCTTCCTAGATTCCCCATTAGTCTGGAGCCTTGTGCACTGGGCATGAATACATACAATCAACACCCATGAACAAGATTCCATACTTAGAGAATGTGATGACTATTTTTGGAAAAAAAATCATATGATATTTCAATTAAAAAATATTTAAATTAGTAAATTAATGAAAAACATTGAACAAGACTATTAATGAGTTGAATTTATGTGATGGGCAATAATATAAAGACTATTGATTAGAGAACTAAAACCTACAAGCCAGATCCTAATAATATAAAGAATACACAATAATAATGATACCGACAAATCAACATCTGTTCCACTAACTAATTCCATGACCTAAAGAGAGAGTTTTCCTGAGTACCATTCAAAAAATAATAGAAACATTTCAAGGAATGAATCAAGACATGTTTCACATTAAGATAATCAATCATGGGAAATTCACAAAACGAGTATAAATGAGGCAAGCTCGCACATTTTGCTCAAAGGAATCTCACTTGGGTCTCACCCGAAAAACCATGTTCATTAAGGAGCTGTTAATTTTAGCAGGATTTAGTTATTAAGAGAAAGCAAATGTCTAAGGTTAGAAAAAATAAAATTGAATTGTTATTCTAGAAGCCTCCAATTCATTAAACACACTTGTACGGGGTGCATTAAACTTTTAGCTAGAAATTGATGGTATTATTAAATATTAATTTGGCAGTATGGTGATCTCTCTCTCTCTCTCTCTCTCTCTCTGCGTGTGTTGCTCTGGCATCCAACTTATACAAGCAGCCTGATTATCCAAAAGCAAATCAAAGTATGAAGCATGAATTCACACCTTATAAGCTTGCAATTTCCTTCGCTGCAAGAAATCTAGCATCACAGGAACTTCAGAGCTACTTGCAGAAATTGCCTGCTGAGAGAAAAGATTAGTTAAAGGATTGGTATAGACAAAGGAAAACAGAAACACATTTAGAAAACTGCTGGAACTTGCCTCTAAATCTAAGTAGATCTTCCATAAGAAACAATTCTCCACATCACATATGAGATCAGGAGCCAAGAACCTCCAATTAATCCCATAAATATCTGCATTGTAATTACTTATGTTGTCGTCTGAGCTAACATTGTCATTATCCCTGAAGCACCGTACCAATAAAGGAAGGGGCGCAGTTATCGGTGCCCAAGAATCTGAAAAAATGTCATAGAGTATGGCAACTTTTGCTTCCAATTGATGAACAAGCAGCACATTATCAATCACACTGGCAGCAATCTTTCTTGAATATATTGGCAAAGAACCCTGAAAGAAAGATGTGTGGAGCCACCTTAATATCCAGCAACCAATGTTAAGATCAAGCTATAAGATTTTGACAATTGAGATAAAAAAATTTTTGTAAAACATTTTTATTCATCCACGGGGCAAGCCTATCCTACTTTCATTTGGACATGGTGGTCTGCAACATGTCTTGTTTTATTTGGATTATACTTTGTTTTTTCATGCTTTCAACTTGATTGAAAATGAATATAATAATGGAGTTCATCATTATACTTAGTGCACAAGGCTCTTACTTTAGTGCGAGATTTGACGAGAGATTAATATCTTAATAATCATAATCCCAAAAATCATAAAAAAAAAAAAAAAAAAAAAGTATGATGAGCCTCAAACCTAAAAGTTACTATCTTTAAATGAAATTACTTGTCATCGCACCAATATATTATCTGTAATACATGTATGTAACACAAATAATTCACAAGTGATCAATCATTTCAATATTATTCTCACCCAAATATATTTAACTTTAGATTTCTGATAAAATCAATTATATTAGAATTTAAAATAAATCTAATAATTACTTCAAACTTCATCATTAGTACTAAAATATATTTTGATATAATCATGAGAAATTAACTTTAGAATTCTTTGAAACTCATAAAATATTATTGGTCACTATCATGAATAATACAATGCTACAAAGAGAACAACAAAACATTGATACAAGAATCATTAAGTTAGAAAGAAAATATTGAGTGATGAGTACGATAATTTTAGTTTCTTTCAAAGAATAATTAAAAAATTAAAATAGAATTTTATAATTTTATTTTTTAAAAAATTAAAAATTAAAATAGATAATTTTAGTTTCAAAGAATAATTTGTCTCATTAAATCAGCTGATTTCTTTTAGTACAAATATGGGGAGTAGCAAGGACATGGACAAGTACATAGTACATAAACATGAAACTGAGCCATACTGCCCAACCAGCAAAAACACTTAATGGTTTAGTTTACCAATAATTACAAATTTACAATTTTCTAAAATTAATTTTATTGATTAAATGAATTGGTTCAGAAATAAAATAAAGCACACTAGATGACCATGACAAAAAAAAAAAAAAGCAAAAACCAGCTTAAGTGAATCCAGAAATCAACAACCAAACCAAACCCAAAGCATCTAAACCAGCCCAGCTAGGCAATGTTACTGAGCTCAAAAAATCAATAATGAATAATATGCCAATATCATAATAATCTCATACAAACTCCATAATCATCATGTACAAATGAAACCCAATAAACACAAACTAACTGTATTGGTGCAACCAATATTTTGGGTGCTCCCATCCTAAGAGTAAAATGATAAAAAATATATACATAAAATTTAAATATAAACCATACAACTCCCATAAATTAGTGCGTAAATATTTAGAATATTAAAATATGAAAATATAAATTATAAAAATAATCTCATTCTGAATTTTACACACAAATTTATCTCCTAAAGTAAACCTGTGAAACTGGGTATTAAGTACAACTACACTCATTCTCTTTTGGAAAGCAATCAAAATATCAAGATCAATATCTAGCTCCTCGATAAGCTCATCCCTGGTCCGAGTTGATTGATATGTCTCTCTCTTCAGATCCTAACTATATATCATAGGTGATCAAGTCTTCTAATTAACGATGCAATATGAATTTGTACCAGTAAAGACTTATAAATTATTAGGTCATTTGAGCCCAAATAAGATCTACATATCCTAGAAGCATCAATCTCACTATACTCATCATAAATTAAATTTGTTGATAGATAAATTAATATAATAAAAATAATTCATACTAAGTACCAATATAATCAAATAAATTCAACGGATGACTTTTGACTAACTAATGACCACGTTAGAATAACATTCTCACAAGCTAAAAGATGAATCAATATATAAGACCTACATTCACATACTTCATAGGCTTGTTAAAAAATGAGTCTTGATAAAAAAATAACATCCACACAAATTAAAATTTCATAAATTTTTAGTAAAAAATATTTATATTTTATTTGGATATTAAAGTATCCAATAAAGATATATTTCGATGCACATGTTATGAACAGTTTTTCATATCCTGAAAAGTAATTAAAGACAAAATAAGTATATTCAAAAACTTAAAGAAATAAATTAAATAATTTTTTTTCATGATATAAATTCTAATTTATAATCAGATATATTGCGGAAAAAATTATTTATCCCAAAAATATTTTAAAACTACTAAGCAAGAGTGTTCAAAAGTATTTCAATCAGATCTCTATTTTTGTTCAACAGCTTCATTTTATTAGTGTGTACCAAAGCATAAAATCTAATTTATAATCTCATAATAAATATAATAAATATTGAATTAGTCTGACTTATATTTTGATATATTATAACTACATAATTTTTTATTATTTTATTAAAAAATCTAAAAAATAAAAAAATTATGTAATGTTTCTCAAAAAAAATATATTTATGTACATATTGGATAGTCATCAATAAAAATAATCTGATACATAGATATTTCTCTGGTCACATTTTTACAAAGTAACTATCAGATTTAGTGAGTTTCTACCCAAGTCAGATTGATATAAACAATAAAAGCTCTAATAAATATTTTCAGTTAACTTGCCTTATATTTTAAGATTTAAGTATTCTTATGACTAATATATTCTCGACTTAATTAATAATAAATGATTAATCTAAGAATACATAAGTAAAAAATATAATGTATTTAAATATCAAGAATAAAATCTTATTATAAAAAATATATATATAATTCACCCAAATGAATATTAAATATAATGTTCCTTAGAATCTCAATTTCGTAAACAAATATTAGTAATAGTATAACTAAAATCAGAATTAAATTGCCTATATAAATAAATCAAAAAAAATAAACTAAAAGAATAATTAAGAAAAAATAATTTACAAAAAAAATAACAAATATACAAGCTGAATACTATAATATCCAATAATTAAAACGAGTGTAAAAATAAAATAACAAATAATATCTGAGAGAATAGAAAAATTTGCTACTATCAAATAAAGAAGTTTTTTATATTCTTCTATATCAAATATAAGTGTCACAGTAAATAAATTTTATGAGAAATCCTTATTGACTCTAATATTCATTATGTTTCTCTCAATACTATATAAAATTCTCGGACTCCTCTGACACTCACAATAATGAATTTTATTGACTTTGCTATTCACTATGTTTCTCTTAATATTGTATAAAATTTCCTCTCAATACTGCTATTTTATTTATTGTGAGTGACAAATTTATTATTGTGAGTTGTGAGCAACATATATATAAATTGGTGAGGTTTGGTTTATATTTTTTTAATGTTTATTTTATTTATTTTTTATTATTTAGGGGCACCCGACATGTGAGCTACTAGTTTGGGATAGAAGTCTTGCTGTGTTCTATATGAACACAGCCACAACAACATGATACAGAAGCATTTCTGGTAAAATAACGAGTGCCAGAAAGAAGTTTTTCTTGCGGTCAGCATCAGTAACAACGCCAGTTCCTGGTTAGTGTTAGATAGTATTTTTTTTTGTTCCAGCATACGTACTTGAATAATAACAACCATCAGACATCCAATGGCGACCACCACTGTGGTTCTTGTGGCGGTGTTCATATAGAATTAGTGCAGAGTCAATAAAAGTCCAAATAAGGGCCGTGAGGAGCTTACACAAATTTGGTTGTGTTATTATAGAGGTATCAAACGGGTTATATCATGTCGGCACAGTACAATTGCCCCACATAGGTCAGAGCCATCCCGAACCTTGCAGGGCCGTGCTGGTTTGGGTAGCACAAAGTGGTATTTTTTAGCCTTAATCCTAAATCCAAAGAACTAAGACTATCTAAGAGTAAGGCTTAATATAATTTTTTTTAATTAATTTTATTTAATTTAAAAGATTAATGTGTAAATAATAAAATATCAAAATTTAAATTTAAAAAAAACTATAAAGTACAATCTAATTCAATATTCAAAATAATATATACTGCATATATTTTAAATTAATCATCAATATAGAAATTACAAAAGTACATAAATCAAATAAAAAAATAAAATGATAAACATAAACAAATAATAGCACTATAACACATTATAAGTATAATATAAATCAAATACCATAATAATCAATCAGTATTAGTGATATAATATTGCAGATGAAAATTTAGATCATCATTATGAATGTGTCTGAAGATATCATTAGTGCCCAATATCTTCGATCTCCACATCCAATGAATCATTATCCTCTATCATCTATTATGTTTTATCTTAAATATTCAACCTTATATCATCTTAATCCTTAATACACGTAAATGTTTCAATAATATCTAGTCACAATCTTAATTTTTTATCTGAAATAACATTGACTACCATAGAAAAAGCAAACTCAGAAGTCACGCTAGATACTGAAGAAATCAGTAGATCACATTTCATCTTAGATAGTACACGATAGATAAATTCATATAACTTTCATCATATCAAAATATCCAAATTTCTATTATCATATGATAGGATAGAGTAATAATTAATATCTAAGTACTAAAAATCTAAAATAGCTCACTCCTATTCAATGGACTACTCTATCGTTTGCCCATGATTAACTAAATGGATAGTCATCATCTCCAAATATTATATCAATATTCAAACTCAGAGTATGACTACAACTACTATATCTAGCACCTAGCGTCGTAGTATTAAAACGAGTCAGTTAATTTTTCGTGAATAAATCTTTGAGATTGATAATTTGATATATCTAGTTCATGCACATGAATATATATATCAAAATATTTTTATCTCTTCTATCTTAATCATAAAATACATATAGACAATCAAATAATATAGAATTAAAATTAAAGACTAATATTTTAAATAATTAATTTGCAACTTAATAGCCATGACATTAAATACAGAGTGTACATATTTAGTGTACACCCTACACTTACTAAGCATGCTACTTATGTTATATATACATCTTAGTAAAATATAAATGGTGAGAGTGTACACAGAAGAAGATATATTCATCATGTTATAGAAAATCTATAAAAATTTTATAAATAATTTTCATATCTCAGTCAAAATTACTAATAATAAATTTGTCACTTATACTATTGACATAAACAGATATCACGTATTAGTAGCCAACACATGACTCTAACATTAGGTAGATGTAATTCTAACAATATTTCACATTCATTTAGAATTTTTTCTTTTTAAGATCCACAAATAAAAATAAGCTACTAAACTCATGTTATCAGCTCAACGTTCCAAAGTATTTTAATAAATTTCTTATTTTTTCTAGTGTAGAACAAATAATTTTTATTCTCAGATGTACTATGAGGTTAATCACGTGACACATACCTAATATAAAATATCTCACCTAACAATTTATCTTTAATAATCCTAACAGACATACTAATAGTAACTCTATTATTATAAGTTTTATTAAAATCAATACTAAATATTTTATTTTAAATATTATATATATAATGAGAGCTTCATTCCACAACTAGCCATAAAGTATTCATATTTTTTTTCTACTTTGTTATGCTTTCATAAAATTATTAAAACAATATGCGTATGCTATTAAGGTTTTCAAGAATAAAAATATTTTCAAATATCATTCAAAAGTATTTGTTTTTTATTTTAAAAAATATAAAATAATTCATCAAATATCATATACTGACTAACACTTAAAAAAAATTAGAAAGAAAATAAATATTTAATGAAAACATTCATATATTGTTTTTATACAAGAACTCCCACAATAATTTTAGCATGAAAATTATTTCTACTCGAGTTTGTAATCAATTATTTCATCCAGGAAAAAAATTATTCTACTTACCACCACATGTTTGGTTGAGAATATTTCCCTTGGATGGGAGAAAGATAACAACCTATACAATTCTGTACATGTTTCATAGCTACTCTAGCACTCAAAAAGATAATAAGTATTATTCTCTATTTACTCATAATATTTATGAGCATCGATATATGATAATAGAGAAGAAAATCTTCTCGATGGATCATTCATTTGTGATGATTAAGTTAAAACTACAAATATCACTCTTTAAAGTTAAGACCTAGTGAGATTATCTTAGAAATTCCATAAACTCATGACACTCGTATCTTTTTGTTATCATTGAGTCAGTTGAATCTTAATATAGGAAAGTATAATTTTAGGAGTTTTCATATGATTCATCTCACTTGTAGATAGCAACATAATCACCTAATGAGAAATTGAAGTGATGTTCTGGCCTCTTCTCCTGTTACCATAAAGATTGATCATGACACTAGTGTGCCTAACTAACACAACGAGATAATTCCTTTGGGTGTAACATGTGGACCAACTTCTATTGAACTAGGAGCTGAAAGGTTAACATACATGATTTTTCAAGAGCAGGAGATAAGTGAGGCCTCAACAATCTACAATAAGGTAGTTTCTCTTTGTTACCTCAAAGAAAAGACTAGTGGTGTGAGATTCAATTCAGAATTACATTATGAGCTGCTCAGTTTTTCTTTTCCAATTTATCAAACGAACATCAAATCAAGTTATTTTTCTATTTCAACTACACATGAATCAGAGATTGGCAAGTTGAACTTCAGAATTATCTTTGTTATGATTTACAATTTTTTATTTTCTTTTTTTTATTATATTATGAATGAGATCATCTAACTTGTGCATTGTCTCAGTCCAACGAGCTCATTATATAACTACCTATGTAATTTTTTTTTTTGATCATGAGTTTTTATTGATGTTTTATTAAATTTTTGGCTTAATTTTTGAATATCGTATCAGTGTTAAAATTCCAAGGAGTGTGAGCTGTAAACATAGGCTTTTTAGAAACAAGAGAGAATGTGAGTATTATATCGACACAAAGCAATTATGTGTATGCATGCTCCTTATCAATGTAGAAAACACACAAAATACAAAATTCTAAGTATTTTGGGCAGCGAGACAATATATGTTTTTACATATAATTGCGAGTTTAGAAAAGAATCTCTAGTAATATATATATATATATATATATATATATATATATATTGTAAATCTAAGGCAACACTGAACAGTGAGGGGAAGAAAATCAAGTAGTACTCACAAATGTTCAAAGTGGTGACCAGATTTACTGATATTCAAATTATAGTGACAAAGAAATCTTCTCTACAAAAAATTGAGTAACAACAATAACACTGCTATCTGACTCCATAAGAGAATAAGAACTCTACTTAGCAATGATTATTGGATTATGTCATGGAAAATTCAAATTGAATTTATATTTGAATTATGTTGGACTTTCTAGTTTAGAATGTCTAATCTAAGATTGTCTTTAATCATGGAAGAAATATCCAAAGAGAAACCTGAAAATTTAAATACTCTATAGTTAGCTTCTGAGCAGTAGATGATTCACATCCATCATATATATTTAACGTATTCAACAAATGAGCAAATTAAACGTCATTATTTTCTTCAAGAATAAATGACATAATAAACTCTATAGAGACAAAAATAATTTATGTATAATATTTTTTTATATCATATAAAAGTATTAGAATATTTCAATAATTAAGAAGTCATTTCAAATTATAACACCATTATACAAGATCTTATCTTTGCTAAAATTATCAGAAACACCTACTAGATCTGTCAATTATGATTTTAAATGAAAATACTATTAGTCTAGATATTTTTGTCATAATATCAACGTAATATGATGGATCAGACATTGTCATCCTTATAATTTCCCAAATATATATTTTAATATCAGCATTGACATAATTCAAGAGTTTATATGCTATAAACAATACTTTATTTGAAGTACTTATATTTTATATTGTTATTGTATGACACTGCTCAATCTTCTTCATACTTTGTTTATTGTAATTGAGAATAAAGAGTGATTTTTTAACACCATATAATATAGTAGTATGATAACTAGAAATTTGAATAAAATACTGTGTAATTTGAATATCATTTGATCACACCATAAATTTTCTGGAAGGAAATAAATTTGTGTCTCAAATCAGAAATTTTATGTTATCACTTCATTTCTCATAAATTAAGGTTCTGGTTTATCGTTGATTAATTCAGAACCCTAATTAAAATTTTCTGAATTAATTTATACATTATTTGATCACGTCAAGAAAATTTTAAAGGAGAGAAATTTGAGTCTCAGATCAACAATTAAATTTTTCAAAATTGAAACTCTAATTCAGAACATTTTCAATTTAAAAGCCCAGTTCTAGGTTACCACAGCTTCATTTCTCCCAAATTAGGATTCTAATATACTGTTGATAAATTTGGAACCCTAATAAAATTTTTTACCCAAAATATAATCGCACATTAATTGTGCCAAATGAGCGAGAATTGTGCATGCATCAATTTAGAACCTATGCAGCTATTGTGCATCGGCGTGCACCCAAATATGTGTGTACTGTTTGCCTTTTATCTTCAATGTGTGCATGCTGAAACATTTTTTTTTTACTTGAGTTTTTGTTTTTTTTTTTTCCTGTTTTCTTTGGCACACACTCTCTAGGGATTACAACCCTACCTTACATACCTACTCTCCTAGAGTTTTGTTTTATAGAGTATCACTGATAACATGTTACAAATTGAGATGAAGAAAATAAATATAAAATAATTGAAAAATAATTTAGTACAATTTGAAATAATATAAATCAAACTTAATTTAAATTACAAACATAAATATCTTTCATACAAGTAGAAAAATGATTGAAACAACCCACATGAATTGAGTGCTCCCATCAAACAACAAAAAAAAGATAGAAAAATTGAAAACAACAAACTACACCATTATGCATATTATATAAAAAAAATGACATACCAAAAAGAGAAATATTAACAATTATTTCAAAAAAATAAACAAAAGTAAAATAAAACATTGAGAGAGAGATTGACAACTAGAATCATCTAAGAGTTCGCATTAAGTTAACCGGCCTACAAGTTCATTCACAAATAAATTGAATATTTTATAGATAAGAGAAACTTTGATGAGATATATGCTCTGGATTTCCCATCAAAATTTAAATTACTAGGATGTGTACCAATTGATTCACTTAATTATCCTAGTATATATATTTTATTCAACACAAGTATTTGATTGATTTCATTAGATATTGAAAAATTATAAAAAATTATAAGTATCTATGTGTCACTAGAATTAATATTACACATACTATTAGCAAAATTAGTTGCTCTCAATATATATTAGGCAATTGTATTTCAGCATTCTTTATATTCTTTGATATGTGAAAATAGTATATAGTCTTACAATCTCTTTTAACAATCATGAATATTGAAAATATTTTAATTTTAGTTGGCAATAACTCTTACAAATCAAACATACTTACATACATGTGGTGTTGAAATATCATTGGGGACTTCCATCAATAATAAAATAAAAATAAATAAACTGATAAACTATAATACTTCCCTTTAAGTTGATGCAAAAAAATTAAAAATATAAAGCTTGATAAAAAATAAAAATATAAGTTAAAATCTCATCAAAGTTTTCACGAAAATATTAATTGATTGATTTAATATCTGAATATAAACTATAATAATAGTTTTTATCTATAAACTTTTTCATAAGAAATAAATAACTCACATCTATGTGCTTCGTATGCTTTTAGAATATCAAATTAAAAATTATATGTATCACTATCTAACTATCATAATAGAAATATGGATACCCAATCTTCTGAAAAATATGTCAAATCTAGAATATCTCAAATATATATTGTTACTGTCAACTTTTACATTTACATGAAATAATATTACCTATAAGAAAAGCAGAAAAACTCACAGTAAAATTTCTTTATGTGTAAGTTGATGCCCAACTAAAATTTGAATAATCTGTCAATTATAAATATTCATGATAATTAAAATAAATCTCATGTCCTAAAGAATTTTTCATACATCCGAATATGCAAAAAATTATATATGAGTGAACATGTTGAGAAAATTTAATGAAATAATTAATTATACGAACCACATAAGTTATATCCTACTTTATAAAAATCATATAATTAATATTTTTTATTATTCTCCTGAAAGTATTAGAATCAACTAGATAAATTATATCATACCCCTTCCATAAAATTTAGATCAATCAAGGTATTCATTAGAGCACATATCAAAATACTAATATTTGTGAGAGTATAAAATGCATACCTCTTCCATAAAAATAAGATGTCACCCCTAAAGTAGGTCACCTATGTCCTCACAAAGTATCTAATCTTTTCAAAATCATTCATCTAGAACTATGATTGAAAATAGTTTTTAAATTAAATGATTGATAATTCCCAACTCATCATTTTTATTGTCAAAATATCATATAAGCGCATAACAAGCAAAATCTCCTAATATCAAAACTCAAAAATAAATTAAAACATACCTTTATAAACCAAATGAAATAATTATTTGGGAAAAATTATCAACCAAATTATTAGTGACTAGGCCATACAATGCATGTCCGAATCTACAAACCACAATTAACTGCAATGCTTGAAACTCAAGTGACTGATACACATATATTACCTCAAAGCCAACATGAAAAAAAATATTTTTTATGTCTAGCTAGTGTACTCTCCATCTATGAGACCAACAATAAAATAAAAAGTTAACGAAGTTCATTTTGTTTACTATATAGAAAATATCATGATATACCTTCTCATGTGAGATATCAAAAACCTAAGCACATTCTCTCATTATAAGTCTCACCTTAAGATAATATACTTTCTCATATAAACGTATATTATAATGAACACTTACCAATGACCAACTAAGATCATTATATTAATTCTCAAATTTATTAGAAACAAAAATATTTATCTAATTTATCATGATCTCACATCTTCTTTGGTGAGATAATATCTTAAAAGAAGATTTAAGTAAAAATTCATTTGATCTAATACATTTAAACATATGAAGACCTAATACATATGCAACCAGAGAGAAATTTAGATAAATTAATTAATTTTGTTGATAACTTATAAAGATATATATAAATATATCTCTTTTAAGATAAATTACAAGTTTTTCTTATTTTTTATATATTTCATAAAATTATAAAAAAATTATTTAGATAAAAATTTTTAAAAAAATAATATATTAAAATATATATCAGATTAACCTAGCACTTAATACATATATTATATGATTAAACAGCAAACTTTATGTGCTGATACAACCCAACATAATGAGATTGTTAAAAAATATATCTAATGAAGATGGATCAACAACTCCTATTTGAAAATAATATTCCCAAAATATTTGAGGAGATATAATTTTAACTATAATCTACCTTATCGATTAGATATCCTCCTTTATTATTTCTCTGCTTGTACCACTATTTAAGATCCAACATCTTAAAAAAATTAGTTATCTTATCTCACAAAATTTTTGGATATACTTATTTTATTTTTGATCAATCTCCAGAATATGACAAGTTATGGAAGCTAGGGCTTTGAGATATATATTTCTTGAATACTCATGTACCTACCTACCCACACCCACGCCCGCACGCTATCAACTCTTGTAGTTGATAACGTGTCTTTATATATTTTATTATATTTCATATATGTTCTAATGTAAATTTTTTTTTTATTTTTATTTGTACTATTAGTTCAATTATGTGACACATACAACTAACATGAATATCGTATCTATGGATTCATTTCTAAAAATTCTTAAAAATATATTTATTGTCACTTATATTTAAATCGTTACTAAATATTATACTAAAAATTTAAGACACAAAGTGGAGTGATCTTCATGAGATATAATATTTGGACTAGTCAAGACACCAATGCATTCATGTGTTATCACTCAAAAATTAATTAATTACTAATTATTTTTTTATTTTATAATTTTTTAATTATCATTAATATTAGTTGACCTAGAGAATTTATGATAAGCAGACAAAATGTATTTATACATAAGATGAAATAATTTAGGAACATTCGAAAATCTAATTGGAAGATGCATGCCAATGAAAAATCTTGTTATAATTTCCCTTACATACGAAATAAATAAAAGGAGTTATTTAAGTTGATCCAACTTTAAATGTCCTACCACTAAATTTAATTTTTCTGAGATCCAATCCATCATATTTTTTAATATATTAGTTGACATATCTCCTAAGTTAACTAGTGTCACCAATACTTTTACATGTATACATTTTTTTATAATATATAAATTTAGGCGAATCTTCTTTAGAACCCCTATAATTTTTATTTTTATTAGTATATCCATACTATTAATTTTTATTTATTCTTAAGTTTTTTATGCATAGTCACCAAGGCTAACTTATAACTATTAGATAACCTAACATCAAATATTTCAGTAGCGTTATCATTATTATCTATATTTAAATTTATTTCATCTTTAAAACATTCACTATTTTCCCCATCTAATTTTGAAATTTAGACTTGAAAATTTTTGAGTTGGAAAGAAGTATTTTTTATTTAATTTAATTAAAATTTTAATAACTTAAAAAAATATCAACTAGAAAAAATAAAAAACAAAAATACATAATGTATATCTTGAACTAATGTGTCCAACAGGTAGCAAGTCCACAAACCGAAATATGTAATTGCCTCGTGCCAATCAAAAAAAATGCTCATCCATCAATATACAAATTTATAATATTTAAGTTTTAAATAAAAAAAACATAGCTAAGTTTTGAAATTTTGATAAATTCCAAAAAGAAAGAAACAATTATAATTATACTATGAAATTTTAAAATTATTAAGATAGCATTTATAAAAAAATGCAACATTAAAAAATATATAATTTTAAATTTTTTTATTAATTTAATGATAGAAATCTAACAGCTATTAGATTTATATCCCTTGACATCAGAAAAAAAATCCAACAACTTAAATTTATAATTTATTTCATTTTCTTATATTAAGTGTTGTCGTCAAAATAGTGAGTTATCACAATTTTGCAAGAAATGATAGAAATGTAATCGTTTAACAATGATTGTATTTTTCAAAATGAGGCACAGGACAAGGACCCATGCCACATTTCATGCCTAATCGAGGACTGTGTTGCCCTGGCATTTCACGGCATGCTCTATGCCACAAGTTACACGAGGTAGGTCCCGACACAACTCTAGAATATGTCATGCCAAGCCTAGCAAGTGCCCAACCCAATTGACATCTCTACCGAGTGGAGACATATGAGCATATTAGTACTTAGTATTATATTAGTCACATGAAATCATTATAATTATCAACAAACTCAAATCATGTTGATTCTAGAAAAAATAAAATTTTTTGGGCAGAGAGATCTCCTTTAGGCCTAGATGACACAATAGTACATGAATCTTCACCAATACAAACTCATATTAAGTCGGTAACTAGGAGACATGAATACCTAGGACTTAAGAATCCAAATCAAGAGAGAGAATGACATAACCAGCTTGCTTAGACCATATATGAGCCTACCATGGAACTAAATGATCTTATAATTAATTTCACTGATCTCGACCTTTCAATCAATTTCTAAAAACAATATTTGAGTTGTACTCCACCTCGAATGTTACAGGTCTTATTCTACTCATATTGTTTATTATTTTATTTCTTTTTTTGATAATATTATGATACCTAAATCTTCTCCTATGTTATTATCTCATCTAATATGATATCAAATTATAATAAAAAAAAATACATGTTGCCTACTCTGATGAAACTTAAACTAGTACTATGACCTTTAGAAATTATCTATTGATCATTAGTGAGTATTTAACATAAAGACATGTCCAAGCATGAAGATATTTTATCTATAGATGAGATAATAGTGAGTTAATTCGCACAGATATTTGGTATAAACTATCAAGAAACTTATTTTCTAGTGACTAATATGATCTAAATACGTATTTTTATGTCTCTTAAAGAATCTAAATATTAAAGAATACATCAACTAAAAATAAAAAATATTATTTTCATAATAATCTTGAATGAAATAATCACTTGAGTTTTAAGCAACACATCAAGATACAATTTACAAATAGCAAAAGATCTTGTGTAGTCTTAAACAGTCACCAAATATCTAATTTGTGAAATTTTCATAGATAGTTATCCCATTTGAGTTACATGGGTTGATTGCTCCCATAAAAAACACCAACATAAAATAAAAAAAATATATTGTAATATTACAACACATTAGATACATTATTATTTTATACGAAGGAATATACAAGATTTTATTTTTACTACATGCATACCTAGAGGTATCAAGTAGATCGATTAGGCAGAGCAAGCATGAGGCACGATACAATTTAGTTATGTCTCACCCGACATTGCACAGTTCAAAACCATACATGAACCATAGTTGTGATGGCCCATGGCATGATTCATTTCTTGTTGGACCAAAATTGCACATGCCTCGTGCCTTGCTAGGCATGGCCCATGGCATAATCAAGTTATCAAAAAAACCATTTTAAAAAGGAATGCATTTTATTATGCTTCTTCGAGTGCCCATATGGGAGATAACAACAAGATAGCACCTTTTGCTATCATGTTAGATTAATAAAAAAACTCGTTTACATTTTATTTAAACCATCAGATTGCATTGCATCTAATGGCTCAATAGTAACAATCTAAGGGTTAACTAATTTTTCCCTAAATAATAATAAAAAAATATATAAAAATATACTTTATAAATAAAAAAAATTCTATAAATAAAATATTAATATATTTTATTTTTCACAATTAATATGTAAACTCCTCTTCTCGGTCTAAAATTAATTGTGCTCATTTGAGCCCATTTTATATAATATTACGAACCTTCAATATTAATTTAATGATGAACATCAATTTCCAGGCATGAGAAAATGAGATGAGGTTCAAAGTGTGTTGAACACAAAATTAAGGTACACTTTGCATGTGTTAAAATTCTTTTTTATTTATTAATTATTAGATTAATGAATAAATTAAAAATATTAATTACAAATTAAAAAATCTCTCACCTTTTTAAAATTTTAATCCAATATCATACAATTAAAAAATAATAAATATTTAATAAAAATGAATTAGATCTGAACATAAATAATAACAACCTGACTATAAGATTTGAGTCCAAAAATCAAATTCTTTTTTATTATCTCCACCAATGTGCTTACAAACTTTAAAAAAGATACATCTAATAGTTTGAATTCACTTATATATATAAAATATAGTAGGAATATCAAATAACATTAAACATAATATAAATTATAAAAATATATACAGATAAAAGTAATGGTGACACTAACTATCTTAAAAGATGTAAATTAATATACCAAAAAATATAATGCATTGAATATTAGGTAAACTCAACTTAATAATGAAATCTTTTAAGTTGGATTAATTTCAAGTTTATTAATCTATTTTATTTATCATGGTACTTTTGAAAAGGAAGACCATATATAATTGATTACTTGCATGAGTCTTAAAATTATATTTTCAAAATATCCTAGAATAGTTTAAATTATACAAACCTACATCTAGTTCACTTATCGTAGAAACTCTAGGTTCACTAGTAAGAATGATATAATAAAATATTTTAAATTAAAAAAAAATTAATAATTAACAAACATACAAAATATAATAAAATAATATCTATGATATTTAATATCAAAACTTCTTGCGATCATACTTCATTAACATATATTAACACTGACTATATTGATTTTAAATGAAAACTAATTAAAATAATTTAAAGATTATTAAAAATCTTCAATCCTCAAAATGACCCTATCATATTTGAGTATCTGACATAAGTTTTTAAAGAATATGATATTTGAAATAAATTTTTTAATATTATATTTGATAATAATTTAAATAATAGTGTTACTATTAACTTATTTGTCAAAATTATTAGAGATTAATCTTTAATTGATATTTTTCATGTAATTAACTTAATAGTATAAGTAAAAATAAAAATTATTTTCTTATATTAGAAAACATAAAAAATTTATTAAAATATCTTAAGATACATAATAGATAATAAGAATTTGATACTTTATGTTTGTCAGCGAACATAAAAAAAAATCAAATGGATATTAAATATTATTGAAATTATACATATTTAATATCAAAGTCATGTATTAGATATCAATATATGACATCTACCTACATTAATAATAAGAGTAATCATCTTATTATTAAAGGTCAAAACAGAAATACAAATTTTTTTTTGAAATTCCTAGAAATTTTCTATACTATGACAAATATATGTTACTCTGTGTACTCCCCCACCACTTGCAGTATACTTGGATGCATACGCAAATATTAATAATATGCTTAGCATAGATATGTCCAATGGGTCATGCTATACTGGTAAGACCTAATTTTTTGAGGCCTAATCGAGCCAACGTGTTATGCCTGAGACTGCATGAGATGAGCTCTCATCCATGCCAGCATATATTCATGATAGGACAGCCAAGCACATGATTGGCCCGAAACTTAGCAATTGTATGTCAATTCATGTCAATTATGGATGATCGAAATACCCAATTAATTTTTTTAAATTATTAAATTTATTTTTAATACTTTATTAGAAAAATAAAATATATAAAATTATAAAATTAAAAAATGCACTACATTATAAATTAAAAAAAAATAATAATTTAAAAACTATTTTACATATAGCTTACTATATCATATAAAAATAAATAAAAAATTTTAAATGATACTGATAATAAGTTAGGCACCAGGGGGAATAGTAGATCATATATTATCTTAGATAGCATGAGATGAATAATTTCGTATGAATTTTACCAATTCAAAATATTTAAATTTTTATTATCATAATATGATAGAAAGAAATAATAATTAGTATCTAAGTATAAAAGCAGTCTGCTTCTATTTAATGAACCACCCAATTATTTACCACTAGCTGACTTAATAAAAAAATTATCTATGAATATGATATCTATGTTCTTACTCTAAGCCTTGCTATAACTACTATACCTAGTATAATAAATTTTATAAAAATGTTAGTTCATTTTTTGTGATTCAAACCCTCAGGTTCACTATTTTCATTATGATTCATGCAAGTGAGCATGTAGTTTAATATATTTTCTACCTTTTTTATCTTAACATTAGAATTTATATAAGCAATCAAACAATAAAGTATTGGAATAATGAACTAATATTTTAAATACTCAATTTCCATCTTAATAATTATAACAATAAATTTAGAATATTCTTTATACTTACTAAACATGTCACCAGTATTACAAAAATATTAAAGCACAATGTGGTATGAGTGTACAAAGACAAATATATATTCATTGTATCATAAAAAATTTTTAAAATTTTCAAAAATAAAAATTTTGTATTATACTTAGAATCATCAATATTAAATTTATCACTCTTACTATTAACGTAAATGAATATTACATGTTAATAGCCAACACATGATTGCAATATCAAATATATATAATTCAAATAATTTCTCACATTCATTTAGATTTTTTTTAGGCCTACTAATAAATATTGAGTGTGAAACTCTTGCTGTCTGTTAGGTGTCAAAAGATATTTTTGTGAATTTCTCTTTTTTCCTAATATGAGAAAAATAATTTTAATTTTTACTTATACTATTAAGTTAATTATGTGACAGATATATTTAATATAAAAAAATTCACCCAATGACTCATCTCTAATAGTTTTAATAATCATATTAATAATGATATTATTATTTGAAATATTATTCAATGTAATACTAAAAATTTTATTCTACATATTATATTCCCTGAATATCTTCATCATATACTCATATATGACATTGTCATCATGTGAATAAAAAAACTCAAAAAATTTAAATTTTTAAAATTTAAATTTCCACTTAAAATCAACATAGTGAGTTGCAAGGCAAGAAAAAGATACATATCGTTACTAATCCAGATGTCAAACATCATAAACACCAGCTCCACTATATTTTCAAAATTTAATAATTATTAATAATTTTTTTAACTTATAATATTTCATTATGTAATTTCTACTAGTAAACTAAGGAATTCTATGATAATAAAGTTAAAAATGTCCACAAAATACTTATTATCATAGGATACTCCGCAAAACCTAATCGAAAGACTCTTAATAATAAAAATTAAAATCATGCATACCCTTCAAAAATTATTACAATAAATAAAAAAAGTCAAAAAAACTAAAATTGATCAAGCTTAAAATACTCCACTACTCAATTAAGTTTGCATGAGATCCAATGTAATATTTTTTTAATGTATTAGTTGAGATGCCTCTTAAGATAGTCAGTGCTAACAGTACTTCTACATGTATACATTTTTTTATAATATATAAATTATGTCAATTCTTCTTCAATAATCATAGAATTTTTATTTTTAATAATATTAAAATAAGTTTAAACTAATAAAGTTTACCCAATTTTAAATTTTTTAAACAAATAAATTGAGATCATTAGAGAGAGCATAATTTTAATCGCGAACCTTTTGGTTATGTTATTATTATGTATTTCTAAGCCAACATCATTATCAATAAATTATTATTTATCAATTTTTTTATTTTATTTATAATTTTAACTTTAAAAAAAATTTTAATATTAAATTTTTATAAATTATAACACAAAATAATAAGAAAAAATTAAATGTGTATCATGATATCATAACTTTATTTGTGCAATAGTTCACCTCTTTAACTAAACTAATTAGCTCAAAGCCAAGAGCAGATAGTATAACAGAGTAGAAATAGAGGAGAGGAAATCAAAAATAATAAAAAAATAAAAGATGAGAAAAAATAAATTTAATGAATATAAAAAAATTTCTATTCTATATTTGTAAAAAAAATTCTATTAAAATAATGTATTTTTTTTGATTTTTTTTATTTATAATGGGTAGAAATCAAAAACTATCATATTTGTGCCCAGTAGCCATTAGAAGCACAATTGACAACTACAAATATTAACATAAAATACTAATTTTTTTATTTTTTATAGATAACAACGACAATGTGTGTGTACCTATCATTGTAGTTGTCAAGGCAGCAATTCTAACCCATTGTGCGTGTACCTATCAAACATAATGGGAGTAGGTTTTTTTTAAAAATCCATGAATTATTCCCATGCTTGCGTGGATTGTGCCAATGGATCACACACATGTGTCATGTCTAGCCTGACACGAGGCATGATTGACACCGACCCAACAAGGCATGAGCTGTGTCATGGGCAGACATGACCACGATCAAGGCATAATTCTGGACCATGTCGTATTGGGCCCGACACGACTATTTCAAGCCATGCCTAGACCATGCGACCAAATTGACAACTCTAGTTCTGCAAAAATAGAGAACATCATAATATTAATGTTATAATTATTAAGATAAAAATTAATAATTTAAAATTAGATAACATATTAAAATTATATTTAATCACTTATTATTTAACTGTATGTATTAATCTTAAGTTTAAAATGAAAAAGATAAAAATTATATTAAAATATATATCAACCTACATAAATAGAGAACCAGATAAAAAAATTCACAAAAAATTAGATAACATATTTATATATTATAATATGAAAAATATATATTACTCGACTGTCTGTATTGCTTATATATCATTAAGTTAGCATAGTCAATAAAGATGTCAGATGAATCATATCGTACTCGACACTTGTGTTTTGCTAGGCCCCGCACGACAAACCAGCAAGAGTCAAAGCAGAATATGGCAAGGTCGTGTCATGCAATGCTGGGTAGTGCCCGAAGCTAAGTCATGCCAATTTTTGATTTTTATTTTTACGCATATAAAATATAAATTATAATTTGCAAATTTGCAATGCAAAATATATGAAAAAATACAATCATATTTTACATGTCATATTTATATGAAATGAAAAAATAATTGTTATTTATAAAAATATTATAAAAAAATAATTAACAATAATAATAATAATAAATTTATTATCAAAAAACAAAATAACAATCATGAATGTTAATCTCAATGTCAATCAATATTTGTATGCAAATCATTATCATCATCGTGTAAGCGTCTGATGATATTACTAATGGTGAGCTCAAATTTCTCAAAGTCCCATCAGTAATTATCTGCCAACAAACCCTACACTCTTGTTTCAGCCTGAACCTAGATGTCAAATCTCAAATCTCACAAATCTTTCATGCATGCAAGTACCTCAATAATATATAACTCTTTTATTCAAAATAACATTGATTATAAAAAAAAAAAACTTAAATGCTATACCCAATATTGGAGTAATAAATAGATCTAGTATTATCTTAGATAGTACATAAGTAGATTCATATAATTTCTACTATTATAAAATATTAAATTCTTATTATCAGTATATAATAAAATTTAACAATAATTGATAAATAAATACTGAGATAACTTGCTTATATTCGATGGACTACCTCATCATTCTCCCTCACTAATTGAATGGAGAAATTATAATCTCCAAATATAATATCTATGTTCATACTCGGAGCTTGACTACAACTACTATCATACTTAGTATTATAATATGTAAATAACATAATAAATTTTTCATGAACGAACTCCTCAAGTTGATATTTCTAGTTCAAGCACATAGATATATATGTCAAAATATATTCTACTCCTTCTACATTAATCCTACGATCCATCCAGATAACTAATCAATAAAAAGATAAAATGACGAACCAATACTTTTAATACTTGATTATTATGTCAATAGACAGATTACTATATATAAGATCATATCTAAACTTGTTAAACATACTACTAAAATTATATATGCACCTGAGTACAATACACATGGTGAGCATGTACACAAACAAATATATGCTCATCATGTCATAAAAAATCTTCAAAAAATTAAAAAAAAAATTTCATGTATCTCAGTCAGTATCATTAATAATAAGTTCATCACTCTTATTATTGATGTAATTATATATCACGTATTCATATCTAACACTTTAGGTGTCAAACGGACCTGGTTGGCCCATCCCAAAGCTTGGTATGATTTAGCCATGCCTGGCCTGGCATGACACGCTACAGTGTCATGCCCGAGCTCACCGAGCGCACCCTTGGCACAAGTCGTGTCATGCTAGGCCGAAGGTTTTTGACTTGAGTGTCATGCTAGGCATGACACGAGTGCCTGGCACATGGGCACCGCATGACAGCCCATGCACCGAGCGATGCGTGAATGGGGGAGGATGCCTCGAAGCCCAATGGGCGAAGGTGGTGCGACATCGAAACCTAGGTTTTTAAAAATTGACCGACCCGTCCCAACCAGCCAACCTAAACTAAGACGAACTAACCTGAAACTCGTGTCAGGCACAATACGATACTGTAGCGTGTCATCTAGCATGGCTCGTCAACCTGATTGGGCCTAAAAAACTGGGTCGTGCCAACGACACTTTTATCCAACACATGACTTTAATATCAAATGAGTGTATTTCTAATAGTCTCACAACCATTGGAAATTTCTTCTTAAGACCCCTAGATAAATAGACTATCAAACTACCATTGTCTGCTAGGCATCCAAAAATATTTTAGTGAGTTTCATATTTTTTTAAATGCAATAGAAATAATTTTTATCCCCGCTTGTACTATCAAGTTAATAATATAGCACATGCAACTAATGTAAAAAATCTCACCTAATAGTCTATCTCTAATGATCTTAACAAACATATTAATAATTACTTCATTGTGAAATATATTATTAAATATAATAATTTCTAAAAATTCTTATTATTCCCTCATATATGACTGATTCATCATGAAGATGAAAAATCTTAGAAAACCCTAAAACTTTTTTATTAAATATTTATTTAGAATCTATATAATGGGCGGTAAGACATATAAAAGATACATCATCATGACTAATCTAATTATATCGGATATCACGGATATTACCCCACTAAATTGCCTAAATTTAATAATTATTAATTATTTTTTCTAAATTATACTATTTAATATCATTCTTACTCCTACATGTGAACCTAGGAATCATATAATAAATAGTCTAGAAATAAGTCAGTATGATACTAACAATCATAACATCCTCCAAAAATCAAATCAAAAGATCCATGATGATAATTAATTTGATCATGTCTTCTATTCTTCAATCATTGCGGTATATGAACGAGATTAAAATAGTTAAACTAGATTAAACTTTAAAAATCTCACCGCTCATAATCAATGGATTTATCTAGGATCTAATACATCATATTTTTTGATATATTAATCGGCATGCTTCTTTATGACTCAGTCTCACATGTACTCATACATGTATATATTTTTTATAATAATTATATTGTGTCAATTTTTTATCAATACCCTTAACATTTTAAATTTTTATCATATTAAAATGAATCCGAACTATATATATTTTTCTAGTCTTTTAATTTTTAGGCATTTTAATTTGAATTGAGATCATTGAGAAAACATGATTTTTAATTCAAATATTTCCATATGATTATCATTATTATCTATGTCTAAATCTAAATTAATACCATTTTTGTTATACTCACCATTAGCCAATATTAAAAAAAAATAATTTATTCTTTATAATTATTAAAAAATCAAAAAAAAAATCCAAATTATATTCTAAACTGGAGATGAGAGAGATAAAGCTACAATCCGCACCCCACTCACGCAGCAATAGGAAACAAGAAAAAATACTAACTTCAAATAAGACTTCTAATTGCTTTAAACAATTAAGTTAAACAAAAATATAATTAAAACATGGAGTTAAAATTTATAAATATTAGAGTAAAAAAAGGGAGTTAAGATTTAATAAATAAATGAGAATGAAAAATTTCAAACTCATAATTAATATTTATAAATTTTTTTATTTAAAAAACATATTTTTAAATTTTTTATTAATTTTTTGAATTTTTAAGTGAGCAGAAACCCAACAGCCATCGAATTTCTGCCCTAGCCATTGGAATGAAATCCAATGACTAGGATCATTGATTACATAAAAAAATGTTAATATTTTTTTGGATTTGACTGTTGGGATTGAAAATTCGGGTGTGGATTGAGTTCGGATCTTGAGTCTAGTGCGGGTGGTCATTGCTTCGAGCGCCCGCCACCTAAGTCAAGCACCGAGCTGAGATGTGACAATGCCTGACTGAGCTTAAGATAAGCTCAGCCCGACCCCATCGCATGGTAGCATTGACCAAGGCCAACAGCAATCAGCCCGATACCAACAAGCCACAACATCGGGGGGTCAGGGGCAAGTGGCTTGGGTTTCAATTTCATTAATAAAATTATAAAACTCATGTGGCAAGTTTCATTAAAAAAACCCACCACATAGCGATGAATTACTAAATATATAGTTTAGTAACACAATTACCGAAAAGCAAGTAGATCAATCATTGATTTCCCGGTAACCCATAACCCATTGGGTTACTCCTTATGGGCCGGTGGACTGTGCCAACAAGCCAGACACATAGATCATACTCGGTCCGAGATGAGGCACGACTACCTCTCTCCCAATACGACACGAATCATACCTCATGCCAGCTCAACCCAAGTCCAAGCAAGGTTCTAGACTGTATCATGCCAAGCCATGAACGACTCAGTTGGGTCATAAAATGTCGTGCTTAGGCCACTCAAGCCACTTGAATTATGATTAATAATAATAATTATCGATTACTATTTTATCCTATCATATGATTAATAATAATAATTTAAATATATTAAATTAATTAAAATCATATAAATCTACTTATCTCATGCTATTTAAAATGTCAAATGAATTACTAACTTCTTTAGTATCTATCATAACATTAGAATCTATTTTTTTGTGGCTGTGAATATTATTTTAGATAAGAAATCTAAATAACAATCATATATCATAAAAACTCTTTCATGATTAAAAGACTGAGAAAATTAAAGAATAAATATTCATGATAGAATAAAATAGATACTGGTGAATTATGATATATACAATATCAAAGATATTGAGGCTACATACATAGATTAATCATTAATACTAGAAAATTGATATGTGACAGGTATTGCTTTACTTTTGTTGCAATGATGTTCAATTGTTATTTATTTTTAAAAATTTTCAATTTATTATTATGTCATATAATACCATGAGATATGAAAGCAAAACATATTTATTTTATTTAGTTATATATTATAATCATATTAATTTATGATACAGTTTAATTTTTATAATTTTTTTTAATTAAAAATTTACTTAAAAATTTAAACTTAAAATTTAAAAATTAAAGTCAGTGCAGCAGACGCACTGAGACAGACACCACACTCTGCAGGGCCGGTGTCGGGTGCCCACAGGCCACAGCCCACTATCCACTGACTGTGGCTTGTGGCCATTGCCTATCACCTGTTGAGATGGACCATAGGCCACTGGAGCTGGGCAGTGGATAGATTATGGAACTGAGCTATCTCTATCTGGCCCATCATCAGTGGCAGTGTTGTGCCACTGGCAGCCAGATCTGGCAAGACCCAACACGTCCGATTGTATAAGACAGCCAATGGGCCTTGCCTAGCTAACATGCTAGGTTCCCGTGCCTGCACAACATGGCCCAGGCACCCATTTCATGTTATGTCCGGCACAGCATGTACTATTTGACACCTCAATGCATACCCACTATAAATTTACAGAGAGATATATTCACAAATGCTGCAAACCTTAAATCACTTCTTTATCTTCCAAGCTCAATATTCATGATTTGAACAGACTAGTTTGAAGGGAGTGACTGGGAAGTACATGAATGTTGGTGTATTTTCATTTTTTTTTTCCTTTTTTTTAATTCCTATTTAATTGTGAAGGCACTCCAAGTCACTTTATTTTAAGTTTAAACCGCACATGTATAAAAACTCTCAATATGCATTGTTAATACATAGAAAAATGCAATCCTTTGGAATAGTTTTGTCTGGTTCTAATCAGGTCCTGTCCTATGAATATTATTCTCAGAACGCCTGTTCTAAATTTTATGATTGAAGCAGTTTTCCTCGTAATGCATTAAGATTACTTGAAAACAGCATTAAAAAATAGTAACACACCTTTAAAACAACTGCATCACGATAGAACCTATAAATGTTAAGCTGCATTGCAAGTCTATCAATTTGTAAGCAGTATATCCTTCCATACCTGAAAAGAGTGGCTGGTGTTAATTGTCAACAATAGCTACAATTACTAATTTATAAATATAAAAAGAAAAAAAAAGAATTACACTGTTATGATAGAGATATCTTCAGCAGCTAGAACTGGCTCATTGTTAGCATCAGATTTGGCCATTACTACCTCAAATTTTGGCAAGCAGACAGCCCCTGCAGATGAAATCTGGAGAGAAAATATAATTATAACAGAGTAAATAAAACTTGCTTGGACACCAGACTGCTCCCGCCCAGCCACATTTCATTATCGCCCTAAATGGAATGGCTCTCTGAGTTAGGCTGCGCCCCGACCCGAGTTCCCACATCCGCTCTTTATCCACCGCAACCCAAGAAGTGGGCTTACAACATGAGTGAGGGCCATCCCCTTCAATATCGACTGACCCAAGGTTGTGTAGCTTCTTCAAGAATCTATCTAAGAAGAACAACGGCATATCCGTTTGATTGCCGGAACTGGCTCGGGGCCAGCTTTTTGGGATGTCCGTTCCCACCGAACTCACGGCCTGACTGGCCTGCCAGCGGTAGTGGGAATTCTCCCGTTCCCCGGTCAAAGACTTGGTTGGATGTGGGATTTACTCCACGAGGAGCGGTACGGACGTAGATGATATCATCACGACCTCTCTTTTCGTACCGCTAGGGATGCTTAACGCCACTTCGCCAACTGGTGTTACATGCGCTTTCGTGTCTCTCAGTGTGGTCAGCACTGGGTGTTTCCGAGCAGTGAAGCTTACACCCATTCGCATTAGTTCATCCAAAGTTCATGAACCTTATGCACGAATTCTTGAAGAAGCCATCTTCCTATCAAAGTTAAGGAGTCAACTGAGCATCTCAGCGGCGGGATTGAAGACCCGGATCGAATCAGAGTTCACGCCGCCAGTCATGAACAAAGAGGAGGCGTGGGCCACAGGTCGCACATAAGGCGCCGGGTCGCACGACAGAAGAACACCCAACATACAGATGCACACTCCTCCATGTGAAATTTTCATCTTCATTTGAGCTTTTTGGTAGTAGTCGTGACCAACAGCTCTCAGCTGTCGGCTCGTTGGTAAGGCGAGAACTTCAAGCCCAATTTCTAGTGGCACACCCTCCACACAAGTGCAGCCCAACGAAGGGGGCGGTCTGAATTATTTTTTTGATGAGAAAACCCAACCGATATGATATTTCATTCAATTTTGCTCAGTATATAAGAACATTTGATATATATTATTATTAAGAGCATATGAATATGTTTTTATGTTATAAACTTTACATAGTATTTGAATTTTAAGTATACTAAGACATTTTTTTCCCTAGATGTATGAGTATGTGTGAGTTGTAAACCCTAAGAAAGATGATACATTTACTAAATGTCATCTCCTGCTATCGCATATCCATTGTGTGCAATAGAAATAAAACAGAAGAGAAAGAAAAGTGCATCAATACTTACTGTTGCACACCCATTTAATCTGATATATTTAGATATATAAATACCTACTAGAGAAGCTTTAATAAATAAGTTTGGATATTTGATTGTTTTTATTAATTATAGTGTAAAATATACATGCACATAACTCTTTCATGATAGATCACATATATTTTTTATTTTTCAGATATTTTATAAAATATAAAAAATTAATTAGATAAAATATTAAAAATTTAAGAAATAATAATGCATTAGAATATTTCAAATATATTCAATACTTAATATATGGATCAAAAGATTATAAACCTAACTTCATCCACTGATACACTCCAATAAAATGAAGCTAATTTGAGATAATTTAAACATTTATATATGAAAAAAATATTATGAAATATTTTTAGTGAAATATAATATTAATCTCAATGTGCCTTATCAATTAGATGCTTTCTTCCGTTTTTTTTAGCATACATCCTTGTATAGCCTAGATCCTATAAATATATTATTTAGCTTGCCTTATAAAAATTCTGAATATATTTATTTTATTATCAATTACTCTCCAAGATGAGACATGTTGACATCTATGAACTTAGAAGTAACTTTCTCAGATATTCCAATATTCAAAGAAGATATATATATTTTTTACTAAATACTGATAGAATATTAGTGAATGTAGATATTTTCCTAGTATAACTCTTTTTAAATGATCCTAAAAAGATTATGAATCTATAAGTTACATCTAGATCTATTACTTTTCCTTCGACACTTGTAATCCCATTTGAACTACTAATTAGTAGAGAATATTACTCATCAACTACATCCAAACATGTTGATACTTATTATGATGTCACTCTCATAAAGTCATAATATCTACCAACATATATAATTAATATTAATTATGGAGAGAATTAAGTTTCTCAAGAAGAGAAATCTCCTTTAAGCCCATATGACATAGTAGTAAACAAATCTTTCCTAGTACATACTCATAATGAGCCAGAAACAAAGAGACTTGACAATGCAAAATTATATTTAGTACCCTATTTTATATCCAAACTACTGGAAGAAAGAGACATACCCAACCAACTCAAACTAATAGATAAGTTTAATAAGAAGTCAAATAATCATGCAATCAACCTATATGATCTTAACCTTACAATTACTCTATAAAATGAACAAATGAGTTGTCACTCTCATCCTATTTCTTCTATTTTTTTTTATAACACTAGTATACCCAAATCTAATTTTGAGACATTATCATGCTCATGTTGACATCATACCATGATGAAAAAGATGCAAGCCATTCATTCTAATACAACCTAGGAACTAATACTAAGAATTTCAAGAAAATTTGTGTTGGCCACATATAAATATTCACCATAAAGACATCAAAATGAAAAAATAGATCAACATAAGGCAAGAATTAATACAAGAGAGTTTACTCAAATATTTAGTATGAATTATTAGAACATTCTTTTCAATGATCAAAATGATCTCATACAAATTTTTATTTTATTGATAGCATCTCAAAGATAAAGAAACTAATAGGATGTGAAAAAAAAAATTCATAATGATATTGAGGTGTATATGGAGTAATCACTTGGGCTTTTAGCAACATAATTAAATACAATCTATATTGTATAAACTAAAATAGTCACTAAAAATCTAATTTACATGATTTTTATAGATAATCATTTTATTTATATTATATACTTGTCAAACTTTATTGTTTAAATGAGTCCTAATAATAAAGTGATTTTTTTGATTATATATGTCGATGATATTGTAATTATGATAAATAATAAATTAGGAATCACTCAATTTAAATAAAATCTTTAGATATAAATTTAAATGAAAGATTTTAAGAGACTCAAATATTTTTTTTGAAATAAAGATCATTTAATCTATGAAAAGTATTATCCTTTCACCGAGTAAATATTTATTTGATACTCCTACAAATATTTGACTTATAAATTGTGCTATAACGGTAATCATATTGATTCATGTATTAATTTTATTTTTGATATGACCATTCTAATTAATTCTATTACTTATAAAAAAATCATAATAAAAATATATTATCTGATTGTGATTCTATCACATATAACATATACAATCAAAATAGTTAATTTATTTTCGAAATTCTCCTAACATATTCACCTTGATATAACTCTTCACAAACTAAAACTTATAAAAAAAATTTCTATCTTGTAATTTCTTCCAGGGATCACGAGCAATTACAATTAACCGAGTACTATGATTCAAAATGAGACTATTATTACAACACATATTCAAATATCAAAGCAACCAAGAAAATAACTAGCTGACACCTCCACAAAGAGTTTGAAGAAGCCTTAGTTTATCTTTATCTCCTCTAAGCTTGAAGTTCTAGATACGTACACACCAATTTGAGGTGAGTATTGTAGGTTTCGCCTTGTATGCCTTTTTTATTTATTTTTAATGTTTTTTATAGGAATACCCAACCTGTGGACTATGTATGTATCAATCATTTGTATTCATTATATTAGAGTATTAAATGTATAATCTTATTAAGACTATGTAATTATGTTTTTATGTTATGGAATTTTAGCAAAACCCTTAAAAATTACAACATCAATAAGATTGTTGGTATATACCTGAAATCCAGTCAGTGTCTTGGATTGAATTCCTGAAGCAAGCAGAACCAAGCGACTCTCATGTGTATAAGTATACCAACTGATACTCAAACGTTTTTTCGCAACCAACTGAAGCAGTTTTGATTTTGAATTGCAGGTAAGTAAGTCCAACCCACTTACAACAAACACAATTTAAAAATAAAAACAGAAGATATTAGTAGCAGAATAAGAGTGCAGATGAAACAAGAAAAATTATAGAACATTGAGTAGTTATGATTGTGTTGTACATTATTTATTGTTGTTATTGAGATCTTGTATTTTCTGCTTTTGATTTATATATTTTTACCTATATTTGGTTCATACTAAGTAGTTTATAAGTAATTATAGTAATAAAGCAGCCCACCATCCAACACAAGTGCTGGAAATGACTACAAGATTATTTTTATCATCAGAAAATTTTTTTTCTTAATCATCTTTGCCTACAAAAAGAAGTGTGTGAGGAATAGCAATATGTATTTTAGCTAATTTCCTAGTGTATTAAATATGAGAGTTTAAGCTAGTATGCTTACTTTGCTATAGAATAAGTGAAATGTGCCAACAAGGTATCTCTATTAGTGCTCTTTCCATGTAACTCACTTCAAGTCGGCCATGTCGGGTCAGGTCAAATTTGCCTGATCAGTTTTGGTCCAAATTGATCATTACAGTTTCTCTCTCCTAGAATAATGTATTCTTTAGATTCAACAATTAGTTTTGCTAATTGCATCACTAGCAGATTCTTATTAACAGTAAAATATAAGTGACCATACTATCTCACAAATAGTACATTCAAATTCTGACATACTTTCAAGTAGAAATAGATAATAAAATGGTCATTTTCCATCGCATATTCTTCATAGTATTTATAGTTATTTGTTTTTAAGGCATAACATCTGTATTTCTATCCAATAGAAGGTGATAAAGAGAGACATATTCTACAAAATTATCAAGATTTACATATTGCAAAATGACAAACTTATTTTTAAAGTTTTATGAGTAAGTGATACACTAGTGACTTCACGTTAGAATCTTTATAGAGTCCTACTGATACAGTTATGCTATCTAAATAAAAATATAATAATTTTTTCTTTATATCTATTACAAGCTTGTTCCAATTTTCAGATAACATAACTCTTATTTCACATGTTCTTTATCAACTCCAAATGGACAGGCTCAATAGTTTAATATTTTTACACTTTAGACACACATTTTACTTAACGTGATAGTAGAGATACTTTCCATTGTTCACCACTATAAGCTACCACCAACATTATTCACTACCATGATTTACTATCCACATATAGTGACTTTTGGGAGATTTAATTTTTCGATGTGTCTCGCCTCCCACTCTTTTCATCATTATCAACTATGTCTTAACCCAATCATTTGTGATGGAATATATGAATCATATTTTTTTAATCAATTATACTAAAAAGCATGTTGACTCTCACTTCTTTAATTGTTAAAACTTTGCTTGTAATTTTTATCTAATTCCTTCTAGACTTACATTCAATTCTTTTTATTTCATTCACTCGAATAGTCTTGTACTTTCTAACTGATACACTAGAAGATTTGTAGTGGACATGATTAAACCACCTCAGAAAATTTTTCATTATCTTATTATCTATAAAAATTATTTTAGCTTCCCTTTCTTTTCAAAAAAAAAAACATAATTTTTTTGCAGGTTTTTCACTTGAAAATTAAAAAAAAAATCATATATTTAGGTAAATCTAATGCTTAGATCACTTTAGTGTGTTCGAAAAAAGTGGAGAACCGAAGATGAAATATAGAGTCCCTATATCCTTGTGATTAGTGGAGAACAACCATCGAACCCTATTTATCATCTTTTCATTTCATTACTTTAGTTCTGCTTCTCGCTCAGAAAGACTTTGTTTTTTTATTTTTCGGTTCGGCTGGTTTTTCCAACCAATGCAACGTTTACAGGAGGACCCTTATAAGTTACTGTCATGATAATGGAGTCCGACTTCGACCATTTGACTTTGTCTTTTGTCTTTGCTAGCTACAATAAGTAGGGATTTGGCGCTTATAATGAGATAGGCTTATCCACTGTTTCATTCACATTATCATGAGCAGGTTTGGTGAACTACCCTTTCACTGGTTCTAGCTACTATTAGATTTGAACCCTAGCACTCCCTCTTGTTATTGTTAGAAATATACTACCTGTCTAATCTTGATTCTCCCTTACAGACCTTTTATACGAAATTCCTTGATACATTAACGTGCAAGAGAAAGCGATCCACAAGAGGGTTCTTTCATCTAATACTTACCCACTATCGGCTTCAAGCAACTATCGATGTAGACTGAGAACCTATTGGATATTGTAGAAAGTTAGCTAGTTCAAACAAGGGTAAGCGTAGGAATCTTTGATTGTGACAGCGACCGAACAACGGAATGTCTGTCACAAAGTAAACTCCTAACTGACACCACGGAGTACTTGGTCTTCTTTGAATATGCGTTGTTCTCTTTCTTGTTGATTTAGCAGGATAGACAAATATGGAAAGAGAAGTAAGGAAACGGAAGGAAATGATTGTATTAGTCTCAGGGACATATCCATGCCAAGTAGAACGAGATTAGGCTGCTCAGATAAGAGCTTATGATATTATACTTTATACTTGGTGAATTTCTCTACTTGGTTGGAAAGCCTTCCTAACGGAGGGAAGGGAATACGAAAGAACTATGGACGAAAAAGGTGACCTTTCAGTTCTTCGCTCTTAGTTGACATGCTTTGTGACCGGACCGGCATGTGTATAAAAAGGAAAAGTTTCTCGGTTCATTCATTCAGGAAGGTAGGAGATCCGATTGGAAAGATTGGTTTAGTAAGAACTTAATTGATCAGAGGTTTGAGAGGTCTGAAAGTAAGGGCGATTACCTGGTTTTGATTCGATAGTCTTCAATCAACCCCCTTTTCTTGTCTTGTCAACCCTCTTTGAACAGAAAGAAAAGGCAAACAAAAAAGGCCCACGGAGTGGTATATTCCCCAGTTCTGTTGGGAAAGAAACATTCTTTCAGGGAAGAGAAGACCAAGCACACCGCTTTCATCTCGAAAGTTTAAGTGTAACGGTTTTTTCTCCTTTATTCAATGCCTGTGACAGTAGAAAATAAGTCCAGTAAGGTTTTGCATCCATTCTCCAGCCAGTTTCGCAGCCTGTTCTCATACCCTGATAGAAGAGTATGCCCTCGTAGTGTAGTGGTAGTTATCGATAAGTAAGTAAGGAGAGTCTTTTTCTGGTATGATTTTCAAGTAGAAGTTATCCCGTCTTTCCCACTCTTTTTACATAAGGAAATGCAAATCAATCAACCGGTGAATCAATTCAATTAGATGCCACTTACCTAGATGCGGTGCTCGTCCCTCGAAGCGAAGGTCAAGACCAACACATTGGGGATTCTTAATCTGACCGCACTTCCCTGGGTGAGGATCAAGGGCAGGTCGAACGGCTATCGATCCTGACCCAATGAGAATGAGAAAAGGGTTGAACTCATGCTTGCTTTAACCTAATCTACTTGAATCCCGGATTCAATTCCATTAAGGCATTCATTTCCCTCATGTAAAGGAAGAGTTCAACAGAAGTCATCTCTTTGACACTGGCCTAGCTGTTCTTTCTACCTAAACTTGCTTTTTGGCTCCTTTCATCACATCAAAGATAGGTGAGATGCTGGGACGAATTAATCAAAAAGTGATCTTAAAACAAATGTCTTGACCTGGAAGGATCGAAGAGAGCGCTAGTAGATCGAGCTGTAGGTGCATGGACTTTTCTAGTGAAGCACAACCATTCATCTTCCATAGATAGTGTGACCCTAGAGTCAGATGAGCGACCCCAGTGGCAACGTGAGTCCCAAGGGTTTACTCCCTTCACTAGTCAACGAAATGCATCTACGGTAGGGGTGGGCAAAAAAACCGATCAAACCGATACCCGAACAGAAACCGATTAGTCCGAACCGAAAAATTAGGTTAACCAAACCAATGGTTTAGGTTTAGGTTTTTTTTTTAAATTTTTTTCGGTTTAGGGTTCGGATTCGGGTTTTATCCAAAAAAAACCGTGGACACCGGTTAACCGAACCGAACCTTAGACATATACTTGTTTTAATATTTTACATTCAGTCATAAGTTATAACCCAAACCCAAACAAACCCATTGGTAGCCCTAATACTCTCTCATTTTCTAACATCTCCATTTCCTCTCTCGTGCAAAGAACGCTCCTCTTCTCAGCCTCCTGCGTGCCCTCCTCTAAGTAGACAACAACTTTGTTGTTGGACAGCAAATCTGCCTGAGAAAGAAGGACAGCTTGACGACGGCTGGTAAAGATTGATCAGTTTTTAAGTAGAGAGAGATTATGTGGGTTCGTGCCTTCGTGGGTGGTGCTTGGTAGTGAGTTGATAATTATTTATAGTGGTTTTCCAATGTCTGGTAAGATACTGTCATACTGTGAAGTAACGATTAGCTGCAATTGGAAGGACAGCCCGCCACTACATGGATGCAGATTTAGGAATTAAATGTGTGATCTAGGAATTATGTCACATTTTTCTTGCAGATTTAGGAGCCCTACGAAACTATCCTGGCTCTCCATTTCTGCCATCTGATTCAGAAAATTTGCTTGATTCTCCAGAGCACGAGGACATAGGTAATGAGGATTGCATATATGTTATCTTGTGTATAGCATTTTCTTTTTAGTTTCCTTTGCTGTTTCTTGCTCGATAAGTATTCAGAAATTATAGAAAAAAATTCTGTTTTGCAGTAAATATATGTGTATTTTGTCAATAACACTGATGGATCTATCCTTGCAACAGTGGAGGAATTTATGCTTATGTTATTTAACTTGATCTTATAATTTACCTTGTATATATTCCTGCCATCCATAACAATGCTTTCAAATCATTAACATTGGATTGATTTTGAACTCTACTTGCATGATTAATCAATAGTAACACCAACATTTTAGAAGTTTAGGTAAAGTGAGGGAACATTAGCACTAGCCATCACATGAGTGGCATGGTACAAAGACATTGGTCAAAGCCTAAAAATTGAAACTTTTAATGCTAAGAACTCATGTTCTGAAAAATAAAAATAAAATGTCTGTGGGTAGATTATGTTATTCCTTTAGCAAGAAAACAAGAGAGAAGATCAACAGAAACCAGTATTATTTTGTGCTTTGGGGCATTGACAGAAAAAGGGTCCATAAAATGTGTATCCAGTTGAGAGTAAAAATTAATTTTGAAAACATGATAGATGTTGGAATAGACGGGGGTGATTGTATATAAGGTAGTGGATGAGGTTTAGAAATTATAGGGCCAATGAGAACTGAAAAGGTGATTGATTATATTTTATTTATTTATTTATAATAATAATTCTGATTGATTGATTATCCTTGCAAATTTATATAAAAAAATTCCGTTTTGCAGTAAATAGTTATTTATTGTGCTAATTGACTAATTTTTATTTGTATGGTTTTGTTAATTGTTATCAGATGTCTAGTAATACTGAATCAGTTTCAAGTACTCTTCCCGACGCTTCAAATTCAGAGAATGCTTTCATTCCCTCAAGTGATAACCAAGCTGCAACAAAAGCACATACTTCTAATGATGCTACTACAACTTCAAAGGGGCGTAAAAGAAAATCATGGGTCTGGGATCATTTTGACAAGAATGATGACAAAAATGATCCAAGAGCTAAATGTAAGTATTGTGCTAAATCTCTTGCATGTCCTTCAACTAGTGGTATTAGTTGTTTAAGCAATCACTTGTCTAGGTGTAAACTCTATCCTTATAATGTTGACAAGAGTCAAGCAACCTTAGCTTTCTCACCTGCACCAAAGTTTAATGAGGTAGGAATAGAAAATTTTCTTGCTAATTAGAAGTTTGATCAAGAAGAGTGTAGAAAGTGGCTTGCTAGGATGGTTATTGTTGATGAGTTGTCTTTTAATTTTGTGGAGCATGAGGGGTTTCGTTCATTTTGTCGTGTTATGCAGCCACGTTTTCTAGTTCCCTCACGTAGGACTATAGGAAGAGATTGTTATAATATTTATAAGGAAGAGATGGATACATTAAAAAAAGTTTTTAAGAAGTTATCTTCTAGAATTTGTTTCACAACTGATACATGGACATCCATTCAAAATATGTCTTATATGTGTCTTACTGCACACTTCATCGATGATGATTGAAAATTGCATAAAAGAATTATTTCTTTTTGTCCTATTGCTGGTCATTCTGGGGAAATAATCAGTATGACTGTTGAGAGGTGTTTGCTTAATTGGGGGATTGATAAGGTTTTTACTATAACTGTTGATAATGCATCTTCAAATGATACATGCATAAGATATTTGAAAAGAAGGCTAAATAGTTGGAAGGGAAATGTCCTGCAAGGTAATTATTTACATATGAGATGTGTTGCTCATATATTGAACTTAGTTGTAAAGGATGGCTTGAGTGAATTAGATGACTCCATTGTGAGGATTAGAAATGCAGTGAAGTATGTGCGATCTTCTCCTTCTAGAGAGCAAAAGTTCAATAATTATGTAGAAAAAGAGAAGATAGAGAGCAAAAATCATGTATGCTTAGATGTGGAAACTAGGTGGAACTCAACATACATGATGATAAAGGCAGCCTTGAAATTTCAGAAGGCCTTTGACTTGTTGGAGGTCACCGATAACAAGTATGTTTCAGAACTTTTGATGAAGAAAGGTGCACCTACTAGTGAAGATTGAAAGTATGCTAGATCATTGTTGCCTTTTCTTAAGATTTTCTATGACACTACTTTGAGCTTTTCTGGGTCGCTTCATGTGACTAGTAATGAATACATGAAGAAGATTTTTAGTCTTGGCTTGATGATTAATTCAAAAGTTGAAAGTGATGATCCTAGTTTGAAAGAAATGTCTTTGAAGATGAAGGCGAAGTATGAGAAGTATTGGGCAAACATTGACAATATCAATGTTTTATTATTTATTGCGGTGATTCTTGATCCTAGGTGTAAGTTGGAGTATGTAAATTGTTTAATTGACAATTTTTATTATGTCAAGGATACCGCAAACAAATTAAAAGAGAAGGTGAACAAGGTTTTAGAGTCATTATTTCAATTTTATGGCGCATCTCAACTTTCACAAAATGTAGAAAAAAGTGGAGAACAACAATTGGTGGATTTAAGTTTGGAAAGTGATCTTCAAGATGTAGCTCAATATGCGAATTTCATGTTCAAGAAGCAAAAAATAGACTAAGACAGTTTAGATTCCAAATCTGAACTAGATAAATACTTGAATGATGCTCGTGAGATTTCTCAATCTTCTTTCGATTTGTTGAGTTGGTGGAAATCAAATGCAAGCAAGTTCCGCATTCTTTCTTTAATAGTTAAGGATGTGCTAGCTATGCATGTGTCTACCATTGCTTCAGAATCAGCTTTTAGCACCGGAGGTCGTGTGCTTGATTCATTCCGAAGTGCTTTAACTCCCAGACTAGTTGAAGCTCTCATCTGTGCCAAAAATTGGTTGAGAAGTTCAATTCAGCCTATATATCTTGATAGCATCTTGGAACAACTCGAGTCAATCTCTATAGGTGAATTTTTTTTGTATTTTGTTGCCTTGAAAACTATACTTCCATAATGAAATTAATATCTCATTTAATTTATTTCTATTTTTTTGTAGAGTCATCTTGTGTCACCGATGATCATCTTCTTTGCACAATTGATGATTAAAAAGACTTGAAGATATACAATACTTGTCAGGATCGCCTTTATGTTTATGAGATATGTGTGCACTTCAAATCAATGATTTGAATTTGTGAATTTTTCTCATGTTATATTTGTTAAACACATTGAATATTTTATGTTTCAGTTGCTGTTATGCTTTATTTGGATTTGTTGGAATTTTTTGTTGTTTCTGCAGTTTTCTGCAGTTTTTACTGTTGCTTCTGCAGCTTTTATTGCTGTTTCTGTAGCTACTGTTTCTACATTTTACTGCATTTTTCTATTGTTATTTGCTGCTACAATTTTCAGCAGTTTTTTAGGCTTTAAACTGCTATTTTCTATATTTTTATCACTGCATTTTGTACTTCCATTTGCTGCATGTTGCTGTTTCTGCAGTTTATGCAATTTCTACAGTTTTTACTGCTGTTTCGTAGATTTTACTGCTATTTCTGCAGTTTTTACTAGTTTTTTTTTGAATTTTTACTGGTTTTTTTTATGTTTTAACTGCAATTTTATACTACTGTTTGCTGCTGTAATTTTCTGCAATTTTTTAGGCTATTTCCTGCACTTTTATTCCTGCTATTTGTTGTATTTTTTGCTACAATTTTCAGCAATTTTTAGGCTTAAGGTTGATTTTAATGCAAAAAAAATGTACATATTTTATGGATGTAAAAACTTAATATTGTAAGACATAGCAATGCAGTTTTTTTTAGTAAAATTGATGATTTAGTGTGCTTTATATTTATTTTTTTATGGTTAAAAAACTTAAAAATAATGAAAATATGTAAAACGGTTAAAAACCGAAAACCGAAATACCAAACCATATTTTAACGGTTAACCGATTTAATGGTTAACCGGTTTAACGGTTTAGGTTTAGGTTAACAATATTAAAAACCATTTAGTAATGGACTGGTTTCCTAGTAGGGGTCATGGACCGGTTAACCGGTCCATGCCCACCCCTAATCTACGGATGTAGATTCTTGCTTGATCATTTGCTCTCACTTGACCGCCCTAGAATACGATACTGGTTCGCCATAGGTCCGAAGAGCTATCTCTTGTGTGCGATGGTTGGGCATGAATGGAGCTTGCTCAGTAAAAAGGAGAGTAGCCTTTCTGGGAGTAGAGATCGAGCATAGAAAGACCAATGGATCAATTTATTATTACATATAACAAGTCAAAGGATAAAGCAGAACAAACACTTCTCGCAAGCGATTGGATTCACCAAGCACTCCCTTTATATGCTCTTTTTTGCGCCATACAATAGCTAGTCTAGTACAGCATTAGGTGGTTTGGTTCTCCGCGAGGTCTGCGATGACAAGTATAGCTTAGCTCATAGCCCCCTTATCAATGAGACAACGTGGTAAAGCGTGACCGTTCGGAAACCTCTAAGTGGGCGTTCCTACTTTACATCAAAAAAATAAAAGGGCAAGGTAAAATAGCATCAGTCAAGCTCTCACAGCAAGAACGGTGCCAATTCCCATTATCCTTCCTTAGAAGCCCGACCTCTGTCCTCCTCTCTAAGTCCAGGAATAGGTTTGCTAGTTGTTTCATCCTCCCAGTCGTGAGCTGAATCTCAGACTTCTTCTTAGCCTCCTTGCCGGAAGAAAGGATTTTGATCTTCGTTACCATTCCTTTTATTATTTAGCTTTCAATTAAGTGAGTCTTTGTTCGTTGAGACTCTGACTTAAATGCGAGTCTGTGATTCTTTCTAATTCTTGTCTCTTGACCCAATGTCAGTTGATTGGCTAACCGTCCCTTAAAGGGTGTGTGTGTTCGACCATGATGCTCAGCTTGTTATGGCGAGCGAATCGAAAGCTAAAGCTTAAAAGCGATCAGAAAAGCGCTGACTATACCCCTTAGTGGATGACTAGACTGACCTAGCACTTATGTTCTCGGATTCGAGACAAGAGAGTCATAAAGAAGCCATTCGTAAACCTACATCTGACTTACTACTATCTTCTTAGAAGACATACTGGGAGACAGAAACAAAAGGGAGGCTCATTCTATCAAAGACTGGCTACCATATAAAAAGAAAGAATAGACTGATTAGCCTGACTGCTTGACCCCCTCTCTCTTAGCTAAACTCAATATGAGGTTCTCGAGATAGTTGTTCGTTCTCTCTTTCCCGGATGGGACTCTACTAAAGAATAGAGAGCACAGTTCCACTTCCACTACATCAGCCCTAGATATCGGTAGTTGTCCGGTCATACCCAAACAATAATATTCTAGAGGAAAAGACAACTAAGATCAAATATTTCGAGCCGGCTTCTGTGGAAAATTCAGACTTTCTTTTTGAAGCTGCGATCACATAAAAACAAACTTTGAGGCTCAATAGCTAAATACATGGCAATTGAATCATGAGCGGAGATGGAGCGAAGGGAAGCAAGCTCACTTAGGCAGCTCGAAGCACATGGAAGGTATACCGATTAGTCCCACCCGAGAAAGCAGAAAGCAAAAAGAAAAGAGAGGTTCGAGAGACTAGCAATGAAATGGACATATTCTCTGGTTTCAACTCCTATCATATAAGGTTTCATATCAAGGTATCTCCTTCTGGTTCTGAATGCTGGTCAAGTTGCTGTGTATTCCCCTTAGCATTACCGATGAGCTACTCCCTCCCACGGTTCACTACCACTACCCAGTCTTCCATTTTCATTGATAGCTTCCGCTGGAGCACTTGCATTCGTGCATCGAAGAATTCCTTTAGCTTTTTCTATTCCTTTCCTTCTTGCTAGCCTTCTTCCTCTATTGCTCTTGTCGAGCTCCAGCCTGATCCTTGTGATCTCGTACTCGGCCTTCCCCCTCCCTTTCTCTTCGTCCTGGGATGGTTCACGAGCTTGGACTTAGGCTCAATCGCAGCTTAAAAAGCTCGCTCGCTGCATCCTTTTCGTTGGTAATGGTTTCAGTTTTTGAATGGATATCCCAATTGGGTGAATTTTTCAACCTATTTTTCTTCTTGGCTTGGCAGCGAAATGTTCCAAGGAGCAACTTCCTTAGTATATATATTAGAAGGTTCTCCTCTTGTTTTTCACTTTCTATTTCATTTCTATTTAATCACTCTCAATGAGTACAAAAAAAACGAACCCAATCTGTTAATTAAACAAGAAGTACCACCAGTGTGATAGAATGCGATTCCAAGTGTGAAGACATAGGATAGAAGGTCTAGGATGGAACCGAATCGAGCCTACGGGGAAATTTATCCTTATAATGCCAAACTAAATTAGAAGCAAACAAGGCTTTCTTTTCTTGTAATCGGGGAAATAATCCCGGGGTTGATGCTGAACCAATTATTCCATTCCAGAGCCCAGAGGAAGAATAAAGAACATTCCATACTGCGAGGCATCGCCTGTTATACAATTGCTGTAGCCTAGGAGCCATCCTAGCTAAGGCAATATCCCAAAGTAGGGGCAGCTCACTATGTAGATAGATGCTCTTTCCTCTTGCGCGAAAGCTATTCCTTGAGTTGAGATACTACTGCTTAGATTAGATAGTTAGCTTAGTAGATGCTTTCTTCTAGCTCTACCATTTGAAAAGCACTTATCTTGCGTTCTTGAGTTCGTTTTTTGTCTTGTAGCTACTACCAATATGCTATATGCTATGCAAGTGGTAGAATTGATCATTCAAAGCGCTCAGGGCTTGAAAAACTCTGACAGAAAAATAATCAGAATCAGAGGGAGGGGTACCAAACAACTATGTAAGGCTTAGACCTTTCGTATATTGCTTGGGTAGCTTTCTCTTCAAGCACTCTTGCCTTAAGAAGGATTAGCCATGTTTCAAGCACTCATTCTTGAAAGAAAAGAAGTCAATAGTCCCTAAAACTATTAAACGTAATATAACTGCTCTATAGTTAGAAAGCATCCTCCTCCTATACTATTACTATATTATATAGAAAGCTGCTATAAAAGCAAGACAACTGCTATGCTATGAAAGTGGATGTATAGGCATCCTATCCCATAGCCAATCCAAGAGAGCATCCTAGTGGGCCTCTTTGTTGGCGGTGAACGTCTCCTTTTTTCATTGCAAGGTGAAGATCAATCCGCAGAGAAGGGCCATAATCAGGTCTTCTGTCTGTTCGATACTCTTAGTCACTGGCGAATATCCTTTCCTTATAACTTACAAGCGAGAAAAGCCCTTCTAGAAAGGTCGAGGCTAAAGGGACTATTATCCCTCCGGGATAGGATATTCTCGTTGATTTATGCCAAAATGGCAGATCCATGTCTCCCTATCGGCTAGCCTTTCGGCTTCCCCTCCTACTTCTATAGCCTTTGAAAGCAGTCAAGAAGAAGGTAAACATCAAAGTCATCTACTGCCCTAACTAAACCACCAATAGGGGCCAAACCCACCCTGGTGGATACTCTGCATTCACTCCTAGGAAAAAGCATGCTTAGGGCGCTGACTCCTTCACCTTCAATAGCAAAGAAGCAAAGCCCGCAACCACGAATACTCATCTTGATGATGGCACTCGGTTTCCTCATTACCTGAAGCCTTGTCTTTATCGGTGTGTACCTGAGTTTAGTAATTGGTGCCTTTTCGTTGGTAAGGGAATGTTACCAATCTTTGTATCGTAAGTCAGGTTAGTGGCAACGTATGAAGGTGAGCCTGCCCTACAAAATGAAAGCTGCCTTCAGTTTAGACTGCATGTGAGCAACCAATCCCTAGAGTGTATCAAGAGTGCCTACCCTGCCCGAGGGTGCAAATCCGCTATCAATCTCCTTGCTTCTGCTTCACCTCATTGTTACGCTTGCCGCAAACCATCTGGTTCCTTGCATCAGGGGGTGTGCATTTTTGAGAGTCCTTCATAGAGCGTGAAGATCAATGAGTTCTCCATGCCTTCTTCCTCCCGCAGCCTTGGATTATACCAAAAATCGTGCATCAAAGACCCGATCTCTTTTTGTTTTTGTATCTTGAGTGGCTGCTGTACCGTGTCCCGAGAAGGGCAGGTGGACTTGCCAGTGTACCGGAGTTCACTACCCGAATGCTTTCCGCTTTAACTGAGATAGGGCTTTTAAGGCCTATTTTCGCTGTGTAGCAGCGTGATCCAGGGAAGGGGTTAATCTGAGTTGAAAGCCTATTCGCTAACATCTTAATCTGGGTCAAATATCCGATTGGAAAAGAGAGTGGTACAGTATTGGCTGGAATTCCTCACTCATAAAATAATGGTTGGATATGCCTTTAAAGGATAGCCAACTTAGTAGCTGATTAAAGAAGATTTCTTCGACCAATATGTCCCTTTCCAGACATGAACCAGCTTCGAAAAAGAATGGAAAAGCAAGTAAAACCTCGCGTCTAGCTGTCGATTGGTCTGATCACTGTTGTACCCACCTGCTTAAGTCGGTGTATCGGAAAGATATTTCGGGGTGAATCCATGCTGGTTAGCATCGCAGAAAGACCAAACTAAAAAAGATAAGCTCATTTATTATGTATGCTATATTTGCTACCAAGATACCCAAACTCGCTAAAAGAACCGTCTCGTATAAGGGCGATCGCGAAAGTGGGTCTTGTGTATCCAGTTTAAATCGGTCGATTGGCGTGTGCTTCTGTCTCTAATTTTTAATCCGTGGGATGAAAGGACTCTTCTGATCTGATTTGGAGAGGGATAAAATCACTGGGGAAGGACGGAAAGCTTTCTTTTCCCACGGGGCAGTATAATGCTAATTGAATCTCTTTAGCATCTTGCTATTTTGTGTCCTTAGTTCTTACTAGTCTCAGTATCACAAGAAATATCAAAGTATAACCTAATAGTAGCAGTTTCTTAATGGATTGACTTTCCCCTTCCAGTCGTCAGCCAGTTTCCCTTTTGACATGTGAGGCGGGCCCCTTTCACCAGTGGTCCAAGTACAGGAACTGATAAAACAAAAGAGGTCTCGAACTACAAGGATCTGAACACACCTCCTTGATCTGGGAGATGGGTTATGTGGGCATACAATTGTTCCTAAGTTGTCTTCGACCACAAAAAAGGCCAAAGAAGGTTTTGGGACTGAGCTTGTATCAGTACTTCGGTATAAGATGAAAGTCGCATAAACAAAGACACCCTCTAGCAGCATTGGCAGAAGCAAAAGCCCTTCTAGAAAATCAAAGTAAGTCTCGTAGCTTATTCTATATGAAGCTAGCTTTCCGTAACGGGCTGCTCCCTCTTTCATTGGGTAAATGTTCGAGATGGCTAGTCATTGGTCATTTAAGGCTTTCTTTTCTTTCTCTTCGTATTTCGTGTGCAAGGGAAGGTCTAATCTGCAAGACTATTGAGACCGTGGAATATGATGTGAAGCTTGTTTCTAAACACCCTTTCAGTTTATTCATAGTATCTTTCCATTGCCCTATGATTGGTAAAAGTGCATTCCCTCTTCCGTTAGTTGTTGAAATGTCTTATGTAAGTAAAAGCGTGATTACGGCCCCGTACATCTCTTTTTTTCTTTCTTTGAGACTCGAGGACAGGGACTCAGAGGGAGAAAATGTGTGACTTGCTAATGTCAAAGCTTTTTCTTCTTTTAATCTAGACTCAGGTCTGATTGAGGTGATCTTCTTCCTTGTCTACCCTAGCCCCTTTAGTGAGGTACCTTAACCTTGGTGTTGTAAGGTGCATTTGCTTTAGCTTGAGTACTTCAATGCTTGCTTCCCGTCTATTCCCTCTTAGTCCGTCTAGTAGATCGAGTTAATGTGCTTGGAGGTATATCTTCATCCCCCGATGGTCGTATTGTGGTAAGGTTTCCTTTTCTTCTTGTTTTATTTGATTTGAAAAAAACTACTCTTTCTGTTTCGCTTTTCATGCTTTTTTGCTTGCTGCTTGTTAACAGCTTTCCCGTCGTCCTTTTTCTTTCCTCAGTTGATGTCTTCGATCGTGTAACCTAACTTCTCTTTCCATCTATCCCGTCAGCTAGCCTACTTTACTTATTCCGCCCATTACTACCGTACTGTACTATCCCGTCTTCCGTAAAAGCAAAGGCTTCAGGTCTATCCCCATTGCAAACTTTCTTAGTTGTCTCTTGCTTTTTCATCTTTTTTATAATCTCTTAGTCCAGCTATTACGTATATCCCGTAGTCCCTATGTCTGATGCTGGCCCTTTCGTCCTAGCTTTCCATTCCGTAAGCATTCCGAACCCTACCCTGGAAGGCTGACTGCTTTTTGGTTGTTGCAAGGGTCGATATCATTGAGGGTTGTCTGTTAGCCTGTGTAATAGTCAGTACTAGCATCCAATGGCTTATCTTCTTTTCTTCTAGCATCTCCCGGGGGACCCTTTCATTTGCTTCGAAGAAATCCTATCATCAGTAGGGGCCTAATGCCAGTCTTCGAGGCAAGCGAATCAATCGTATCAACGCACTAATCCTTGTGCTAATTATTGTAGTGCTTTACTCAATCTCTCCATCAGTATGACAAAATGCATCTGATTTGATTACACTTCTCAGATAAGGATGATCTTCTAAGTTTCTTAGTGTGTGAAGTCTATTCTTGCTTGACTTGTTGGCTCACCCGAGGCGAGGACTGAGTTTGCTTTCTTTCTTGATTTGTATTGAGGGTATGTGTATGCGGTTGTAGGACGTGCTCTTTCTTGTTTATTGTCAGAGGTTTCCTTCTCTTATTGTCTTTGTCTTGTATGACAGGATTGATTCTTCTTTTGTATCACCATTTTATAAGGAGAATGTGTCAGAGCTCTCCCGGCGAAAAGGAATCCGCTTTCTTATCATTTCAAGCCTTGGCAACAGTTCATTCCTACCGTACTCCGGCTATTCTGTATCGCGTAGAGCACTTACTCTGAGTTTGAGTCCAAGTTCCCTAGTTTCAGACTCGATATGATAGTGTCCCTTTGTGTGGTATAAGGGGCTTATAGCTTTCAATGTGTTCATTCTTGCAGTGAAGTAAGGAACGATGGATCTCTCTTCCTTGAGGTGTGGGACCATTGGCCTAGTCTTTTACTAACCCCCGCAGGATTAGAATCCTTCCCTAGGAGGGCTTGAAAGGATCTATGTTCCGTCTAAGCCAGGGTAGGAGTTGGATCGCCATCGCCTGCACTTCTTATGACCCCTTCCTTATTCTAGGTCAGCCTTTCTCTCTGGCAGTAGTCCAACCTTAAATGCAACTAGTGGTCCCTCTCTTGGTGTGGAGCCCACTGATTGATGGGGAAGGAAAGCAAGGAACTCTGATTGCCAGGGTAGACGTGATAAAGGCAGGTGAGTTTCATCTTTCTTATATCGGAATAGCAGCTGTTAAGAGTTAACGTGAAGGAGCTCTTTCACTGAATCCTCATCATTCGAAAGGAATTGATAGAGGGGCAAATACAACTTATAAATTATCAGAGAAAGGCAAGGCAACTAGTGCGCTCTTTGAAGGAAGAATGCGCAGTTAGGACAAAAAGACTCTTTTTTGGGCAAATGGACAGTGATTAGTTATGTGAAAGAAAGGATTGTTTGCGACGTGAAATGGCATAGGTTTATCTCAGATGCGGGATTACCGGTCTTTACTGAGTTAGCAAGGGATTGGCAGGCGAGACATCTATTGAATTAATGGCAAGGATCTTCTTTTATTAAGAAAGCTTTCCAATTGGCTAAGGGACATAACTAAGGAAAATCTCTGATCCAACTCATCGAAGATGCCCAGAAGGAACTGCAAGAGATGAGACAGTTGCTTTCACTAAAGGACCGAAGTAGCCATAATAGGATGAATCAAGACTTGCCTTTGAAAGCCTGCCAGAAAGCTTTCCTTTCGTCCGCTCCGGTACAGGTCCATTACCTCTATCTTACTCCCGCTACTCGTTATTCAATTGGCTTATAGAAACTAGCGAGCCCAAAAAAAAATGACAGTAATTTGTGCCTAAGAATGGAGTTGTCGAAGCATGACAAAAGGGGCGAGCGAAAAGAAAGCAAGTGACAGAAGTAGCGAAGCAAGAGCAAGAGAAAGAGCAAGAGCATAAATAAGCTGAAAACTCACCTGTAAATGCCCCCTCGCTTACAGCCAAAGCAAAAGGGGCACTCCTAACCAGAGAGCCAACTAGCCCTTGCGCGGCCAAGAGGAATATGGCCACTGCATGCAGTGAAAGAGTAAATTTTTCACTTCCTGACTATTCTTTTAAAAGAAAAAGGAAGGGGAACCCTCTTCTGCATAAATGAAAAGCCAACATGGACTCCATCGTCATCATATCCGGTCGATTTGTCTATTCTAAGACCCATCTCATTTCTTCCATCGAGAATTACCTTTTTTTTCTAGTCGAGAAAGAAAGCCTAAGTGAGAAAAGAAGGAATTAAGGAGCAATTCCCTTAGTGACAGTGGCATCTTTCTTTCGAAAATTCAGATATTGTAGGCTCTCCTCCTTTCCTTATAAGGACTAGGAAACAAAGACTAACATTCCCGGATAACCAGATAATCTCGGAAGATATAATCCACTACTCCTTGATTTGGTGTGGTTTGCTTGATAATTTCTTATTCAATGGAAGATCTGGTTGATAAAAATGGAAATAGATGGTGGATCAATTGCAGAAGGTTGATCCTTGCTCTCGTGCTTACTTACTAGAAAGTTTCTTATGCTTATTCGAAACTATGACTCTCATTAAATATTGGTTTCTTTTTTTCTCACCGACCGAAACCACTTTGACTGAGATTGGAAGTGGCACCTGCCATGGACAGGGACTTTTTCACTCAACTATGAGTACGAATCCGCTTTGTCGCCTTCTGAGCTATACAAAAGAACTCTCGCTTTCTAAACGGGAGCCCATAGGCCTAAGCCGAAAAGGTGGACGGAGAGAGGAACGAAGACCTTTGCTTTGAGATTTAATCAATAGTCCCGTGACAAGCATAAGAGTCAACTACGTCGGTCGAACCTGACGCCTAACACTCGGGATTCCATCCTGTTTTTTGCTCACTCTCTGGAGTTATATTCTCAGTTTGAACTCTTTTCTTATCAGTTCAACTGAGCTTCATCTCTCCTTCTTTTTCACTATTTTAGTTACTAGAACCGCAAATGAAGATCTCTGGGAAGTCTCTTAAGGACTCCCTCGCCCACCTGAAGGAAGAGAAGTGATAAAATGACCTCGCTTACAACGTACAATTCCCTCTTTTCTGCCTAGAGTTCACTACTTAGACTTCCGATATCTCTCCTGCGACTATTTTATTTCAAGTTAAAAAGGAGACTTTGCCCATTCACTTCTGAACCCAACTACTCTTTCTTTCTCTCATGCGGACCCTTCGCCTGCTAACAAGGAGAACTTAGCACAACTAACAACTTCTGCTCGGGCCTCTATCAAGCGAGGACCTTCGCTACATATACAGGACTCGAGAGCAAGAGAAAGATTTGTCAATGGGGACAAGGTATCAAACCTAACCCCCAAACTAATAACCTTCCCAACCCTATTTGAACTGAATTCCAGGCCCCGGAGAGATTAGACTGACTAATACTAACAAGAAGACCTGTTACTATGCTACTCTTCACTGGTTAGAGATCTAACTGCATGGGTGACAACCAGAGAAAATCATCTCATCAACAGGGCAGACACAACCCTCCTAATGAAAGTGTGAAGAAGGATCGAACGTAGAAAGAAAGAATCATGCACAACAGGCTTGGACCGCTCACTACTTGGGCTATTACTAGGAGACTGATCATCCAAAGGGGAGCAAAGAAAATAGGGTTTCGGTTGAGGTAAGGGAGGCTAGGCTATTCATTACCGAGCTACTCTACGTATTGGTAGGGCTATAACCCTCTCTTTGAAATCTCCTCTTCATCGGGTCAGGCTGAAAAGGCCTCGTTCTTCCTTCCTTCCTGAAAAATGCCTAGTCTGCCGTTTGGTGTGCCTCAACTGCTTTGTATGATTCATATGAAGCAATCGGATGCGGATTACTCTGCTTCGTAGGGGGTTCAGATGTTGATTATGAGGCTAATGCTGCTTCATACCTTATCCGGTTCGTTGGAACCACTTCGTTCGAATCTAAGGAACTACGAAGCTAGTCTGATCTGGGAAGGAGCAAAGATCCCACTTCCTACAATAGCTATCTTTTTTTTTCTTTCGCAAAGCTCTCATTTGGCACTGCCTACCTATGGTCATGGCAGCTTAACGGCCAATCTCTGGTCATTACAGCTCGCATATTCAACGAGACCAGGTGCCCACTTCCCTCGAATGCTGCATTGGAGCGAGTTCTTCCACTGCCGAGTCAAGTTCTGGTAGCCATCCATACCCCAGAAATGAAGTCAATAAGCAAGATTCAAAATCCCTCCTCCTCTCTCCCTCTACCAGCAGCTAGGGACCAGCTACCAGAGCAAGCAGACAAGCAGACCCTTTCCAAACATTTCTTCAACATAGGGGACATTGAATCCTATATTTCCCTATCTACTTTCCCAAAATCTTTGGTATGCCTTTGACTCTTTATTTTATATATTCCAATCCTCAAGGGTAGAGGGGTGTGTTCTATAAAATGTAACATTTTAGAAGCCAAGGATAGAGGGGGGAAGTTGAACCATCTCCTCGAGCCAACTCGTTTTTACAGAAGGGTAAAGAGCGGCGGGAACGAGTACGGCAACGAAGTTGTTACTCCCGAGACTTGAAGTCGTACCGAGCGAATGAAAAGAACTGCAATGAGCCTATACGCAGCTTACTATGGATCTTCCCCTCAACCTGATGGGTTTTTGTCTCCGAACCACCTCTCCTCTTAGTCGAGTGTATCTCCGCTCCTACCTGGTCAAATGAGGAAAAAAGAAGAATGTCAGACTCAGAGCGCCTATTAGGGATTCATGCCTATCTTAAAGTACTTTTTCATTTGACATCAAGTCAGGCAAATTTATCCTAAAAAAGGAAAGATGGGCCTTTCACCAGCCGTTAGTTACTTTTCAAGTTTGGAGAACTACAAACTACAGATCCTGGAACCCAGGTTCAGTCTCGTTACCTGCTGCCCGGGGTGAATGGGGTGAAGCCGTCAGGGCAGGTACCGTCATGTCTTATATAGGGAAAGGTTTCTTTAACCCCAGGATCGTAAACAATAGGCAAGTAAGGGTAGCTCTGGCCGTAAATCAAGGTAGGTAGGGAGTCCGCTAATGACTTATGCTTTTTATACCAAGGAAGAAACTAACCTAACCCATAGTGTAGAGTCGATAACCAACCCTCAGTTCTAACTCCAACTCTTTAGTAAGAAAGAACATTCTTGCGGATTTGAGAATAGGAAATAAAAGAAACATATCTGAAGCATATCAATAGTGATAGTTAAGGCACAATAGGTAGGAGTTTAAGAGAAAGGCCTGAAAGGAAAGTGAAAGTGGCATGAATTACGGGATTTTTATTTTTGAGAATATACAATTTTAGTCATAAATTCTTTCATCACTAAAATATCTTCTTCTATATTTTTTTCATTATATGTCTATTCATATTTATAGCCTATCAAAAGATTATTTAATTTATCTTACATCATTTTTAGGAGCACTTATTTTATTTATTATCTCTCTTTATAATGCTACGAGATGTTACATAGGAAAATAAAATATATTTTTCTTCATTACCATAGAACACAGAAATAATATATATATTATTCACCAAAAATTAGTAGAGTATTGATCAGTATTGACATTATTTTTAACATAATTCATTTTTAATGAGCACATGAAGAGTAAGAATCCAAAAGATACATTTGAATCTATTACTTTTCTTTACTTTATATATTCTCATTTGAACCTCCGACTAGGAGAGAAATAGTCACTAATCAGTTACATATGAACTTATTGATTTATATTACAATAATACTTATATAAAATCATCATATGTATGAACTAAGTACAAAATAGATTGACTCTATAAAAAAAGATTTCTTAGAAAATTGGTATTTTTCTCGAGTCCAAATAATCTTGCAGCTCCTGAGTCGACTCTGATTTCAACTCATGATGAGTCAAAAACTAGGAGGCTTGAACACTTAGAATTTAAAGTATATATCAAAAGGATACATATTTAACAAATTCAAGGAAACAAACAATTTCCCAAGAGATCAAATAATCATGAAACTGATAATTCTAATATTGAACTATTTTTTTAAAAAAACACACATGAATTATACAATACCCTATTTTAAGTATTATCATACTTAAGTATTGTCATACTTAAGTATTATCACACTTAAAATTTTTTTTGATATATTATCTCAATTCTCAACTATAATAACATTAATATATGTTCGAAAAGATAAATGCAATTCATTCTAATGATAATTTAAAACTAATACTCCAACCTCCAAAAAACTTCGTTGGTAGTTACAAGTTGGTGTTGATTGTGAAAACTAATTCAAATAAAATGATATATTACTTAGAGGCATAACTTATTGTGAAAGAATTTACTCAGATATTTAATATGAATTATTATGAAATTTCTTTCTAAGGACCAAACTAACCTCCATATAAATACTTATAATATTGAAAACTTCTCATATATGAAGAATATAATATTTATGCATAAATAATATCATTTTTCATATTGACATTGGACAAAAAGTATATATGTTGTCACACAAGTTTCATATAATACAATCAAACTTAATTTATAAATTATAAAAATATTATGTGACCTCAAGCAATCACAAAAGGCTTTGTTCACTAGATTTTCACTCGCAATAATTTCTTTTATCATAGGTCCAACATGGTTCAAATCATGACATGGGATGACCCTCACTTATTCCAAGCATGACATATCATAGGTCATGCATGACACATGTCATATGTCATGGTTAGGCCACTCAGTTTATTAAACACCTCAAAATTTGATTATAATCAAATAGTTAATATTTCATATAATTCTTTTATGTACAGTAGAATCAACTAAAAAATTATACAATATAAAAAATTAATATTATGATCAATAAGAACATTCATTAAAATAGAACAAAAAAATCTCATATGTAACAAAAAAAAATCATTATGCTTGAGTAGGTCATCTCTATTTTAATAAAGTATATGAGTCTCATCAAATTCTGTCTAAAACTATAACTGAAGGTATTTCACGAGTTAGATGATTCCTAACTCATTATCCCTAGTAATGAAAATACCATTCATTTACAAATAAGAAAAATCATTATATAATTAGGATTCCTTTAAATAAATTAATAAAATTTTATAATATACATACAAAAATTAAATAAAATGAATGTCTCTAAAAACCGCGCAAATTAAACTATCAATGATTGTTTAAGATCATACAATGACTACCACAAACTACATACTACACATGAATGTGATGCATGAAACTTAGGTAGTTATCTCATATACATTCTTCAAGATTACTATAAAAAAAGATATTATTTATATCTAGTTAATATATCCTCTATATATGAGATAAAACTAATGAAATAAGAATTTATATGAATAATATGATGGCCACTAAAAAAAGTTTACTAGTAATCCACACTAAATATCTAAGCAAATCCATTTACTATAAATCTCATTTTAAGGTAATTTACTTTCTCATTTGTATATATCTTCATGATAATTTACCAACAATAAATATTGCTGAAATTCATGATACTAACTCTCAAGTCTCATTAGAGATGCAGATATTATTTATTTTAATATAACTTGATATTATCCTGGGTGAGATAATACCTCAGAAAAAAATATAAATATCCTATTAACATCAAAAAAGGTAATAAAGAAAATAAAAAAAAATTATAAGACATGAGTATGCCAAAACCTCTAAATTTGAATATTGAATACAAATCATTTATCCCTTCTAGAAAAAGATTAACCCTATATCCCTATTCTAGGTGAAATAATATCTCAGAACAAGAGTATTATAGTATCGTAAAAAAACAAAAAAACATGAGTATGACAAAACTTGTTAAACATAAATACTAATTATATTTAAAATCTTTTCACTTACTACTAATTTGATTGCTACAAGTCTATCAAATATTTTATTAATCTTTACAACTTTATATTTTAAGTCTTCGTTTATTATTATCCAAACATAATTCCCATTTGCCTCCTTACTCATGTCAAAGCCCACAACAATCAATCTCCCTAGATATCTCACCCTCTAATAAGTTTCTTATAAACATCCAATTTAATATTTATATGTTTGAGGATATTAAATAGCTCTAAAAATTATCATTCAATAATTTAATATTTCAATAAGTCAACCTAAGCTAACTAACTCTAAAAATTTATAAAACCTTTTATTTTTTTGTCAGTATGACAAGTTGGCATCATAGCAGTCCTTACTACATCACTACATTCCGGGTTATGTTGCATGTTGCTTAAAGCAAGAAACTTCCTAAGATCAATATGTATTAATGATTCAAAAAAAAAAAAAAAATTATGACAAATTTATTAAGGCCGAGTGTTTACCTAATGTCACCCTCCTTACCCTTCTTTATCCAAGCATGAGACCATCAAAGTAAGCATAGTTCACATACGCAAATGACTAATATATATTGACATACAACAAAACACACACAAAAACATATACACAATGACATTCCCTTTCACACACCCCCTCATCCACTCGCACAAATATACACACAGACATTCCCTCCCACACACCTCCACATCCACACCAACACACACTCTTCCTTTATCTCGGCTTGAGACCAAAAATAATAATAAATATTTAATTAAAATGACTAAGACAACTCTTACACATAAATATACCCAGACATTTTTAGGATTGTATAATTAAGAACTCAGACTACTTGATCAATTATATACCTTTATTTATCATTTTGGATCATAGATCATTTCAGATCTTTTATCTAGGAGAAAGACTAAATTACTTATCTCCACACAACCCAAGGTGTACAAGTTGTATGAATGACCTTTTCACTCAGAAATGACAAGTTAGTAATTTGAATCAATACATGTTTTTTTCTTTGAGATAATAATACCCATAAAAGATACAATTGTTAATCTCCTAATACGAGAAGAAAAATGTATGAGCTGAGTTGACCTTGTAATATTGAATGTTTTAGATTACTCTCTCCTATTTATGTGGTTCAAATGATGTGTGTTCTGTTATTAGTTTATGTAAATAATATTGTTATCATTGAAGATAATCAAATGGTAATTTCCAGTTGAAATAGTATCCTCAGACATCTAGTGTTGGCCACTAGGACAGATAGAAAAGTATAACAATATATACTTGTCTCAGGAATATGCAGAACCATGCTAGCACAATCCAGTCTTTGTATAAAATGGATGCTTTTCGAAGATGACAGGAACAGTACCCATGTTAGAAATGATGGTGGCTGAGAAGCAGACAGACAGGTACAAAAACCCTAGTCAGCTGCGATTGTGGCATGTATGAGTTAGAAATGCCCTACCAGACCAATAAGTGTAGGTAGGCATTGAGGTCCCAGAACAAAGAAAGGTACTGTTTGTGAGTACAGCAGACAAATCAACACGCACATATTAGAAATACCATGATTTGAAATCTAAAAGGATGAAAAAAAGGACATCTCATAAAAAATAATATGGTAAACATTTCAGAGTTCAAAATTTCCAAGCTAGATTTCAAATGCATGTTTTACAAAGTAAAATTTACATAATTCCATTTTACTATGCAATCTCCAACAGTATTTTCAAAACCACATATTTCTGTGTGATGACAGGCCAAATAGAAACGTGCCCCATACCTGGTCTTTACCAGAACAAAATCATATTGGGGACAATCAGTCCAAAAAAATCCAAGTATGCTTTCCGATTCAGACCTGCACCTGTGACTAAATGTTTCCCCTGTGACTCTGTGCCACATCTGGATCTCTAGACTAGACCGTTGGATTGCAACAAACTTTGCATCTAAGGAATACCGAACAGATAAGACAGGTCCTTGCCCTATTGAATAAGAGGAAGGAGTAATTTGAGTGCTAAATGGAACAACTCTCCATGAACAGACCTGAATTAGAAAATAACAGAGCGTACACAAATCAAGACTGGAAAAAATATATTCGGCACTCATTGCTCAAAAATAATAGTGCTAAACGGAGGTCGTATCTTGGTGTGATGACAAGTACTTTCATCCAAAGACAATAAGTCAGATGTTCTAGGCTCATCAAACATACCTTCTCTGATTTTCGGGAGTAAAGTTACTGAGATATTAACCTCTCACAGATCACGTTCTAAGTGAAAGCCTTATTGCACTGGTACGAATCTTTTTTATATCATCAATTGAAAATATGGTCATTATTGTTAATCAATTATTCTGAGAACATACTTCATCTATAGCAGGGCCACAGTTCTTACCTGATCAGATGTTCGAGACAGTAACAGCTTAGTTCCATCATCGTAATATAAACCCACTGACCCAGGAACCCTACACTGCAATGGTGGGTGATGAATATAAGCATGAGAGAGTGTCCCACATGGATTAAAACCAACATCAAGCTGGGAGCTTGATGCTTTCTCAGGCATCACTAATTATTCTCTCAAACTTGCGAATGTGATCAACTGCAATTCTCTGTAAGATGTGCTTTATGAAAATTTCAATGATAGTAGTGGGTTCTGCTACTTGAATATGTCGAATCAATGGGGATTTTCTCAATATTTTGAGCACTGAAATTGTTGGAAGTGTTTCTGTTACTAGAGATACACTATAATTGAATGGCAAGAATTTAAGCCTTTCTTTGAACCTGCAACCAAAGAAAAAGGATGAGTAAAGACTATATTTGCAAAAGAGAACAAAACTAGTTGCATTTTGCAACAGACATTTGTTATTAACTAAAACATGGTACCATATTTTGCATGCACTTTCTTAGTTCAAGAAATTCTTTCAGACACATATCAAGCTCTATTTGTGGAACCTTTGAGACAACACAAGTTCCATATTTCTTCGCCTACAAAGAGCAGAAATATTTAGAAATCTCCATGGGGTAGTCTACTACATTTAAATTATCACCTCATAAAAACCATTACCAATATTATTGTATTATTGTTGATGTATTTATCTACATCAGCATAGATGAGTGCCCATGGTATAAGTAAGGAAGTTTTGGTGGAATTTCTAATATATATTTGTACAAATTCAAAACAATAAAAAATAAATTAAAAGACTCAAAATAAAACACAATACAAATTAACTTGATATTAACTTAATACATAAAAAATCCTTATATAGAGGACAAATTGATTAAGACAACCCACAAGTTGACTGCTCCAATGAAAACATAAATAAATAAAGAAAAATAAAAATTATAAACTTTAATAAATGTAAAGCTGGAATCTTCAATATCACCTCTCAAACAGGTGCTCAAAATAGTTTAACACACCAAGATCGAAGAAGAAATAAGCCAATTTAAACCAAGATTAAATGATAAACATGAATTAATTTTAACTAGAATCAAATCGTGAACTAGTTAAAATTGAACTAGATTGAACTAGGATTTAACCATGAATCAACTAAAACTGAACTAGATTGAACTACAACCAAACTATGAACTAGCTAAAAATTTGAACTAGTTTGAACTATGATCAAATCACAAATTAATGAAAATCTAAGCCAGTTTGAACTAGAACAAAATCATACCAATTAACTAGTTTAAACTAGAACCAAACTTGCTAGTGATCTCCTAGCCAAAATTGGCAAAATAAGAAACAGATAAAAGATTCTCCCCTAGCCGGATTAGGAAAAAAAAAATTACAAAAATTAAAAAAAAAATGAATAGGAATTTTTCATTTTTGTGTATGTGACCAACACCAAAACTTGGTAATGTATCTCTTTCTTGGGATAAAGAGCATGGAGCTATTGAGCAACTCTGAATTATCTGCCTGGAATTCTAAATAGGAATCAAGCTTCTGAATCAAGAAGATTTTCAAAAGCTGGTAGACTAGAGCACATTTATCATCCTTCAGTTGTGCCACCGCATGTATATCAAGTAGACCATGCTAAAACATATTAGGCAACTTTACCAATCCAATAATTGCGAAGATGGCATCCTTCCTAGCTTCATCAAGCACAAATTTACCCTTTTACCACAGCAGAACAGGCTTCTAATTTGGTTATTGAATAACCTTCACCCAAATAAGTTTTGCCAGTTCACAAGCTTCATCAAGTCTTTCACATTTGGTTACCAGATCACATATAACCATGACAATGCCTGAACAGTACAAATCGTATATTACAAGCAAGAATGGCCAAACTTCTGCATAAGTACTCAGATGAAAACCTTCATTTCTACTTTGTTTTGGGCAGCCTTTTACCACCAAGTGCTTGACCACCAGCTTGGCCTTGGTCATTCACTTCCAGCAGATGTCCTGGGTATTCCAGACTTGACCAGTGGAAGAATTCATTACTCCAGCCACAAAAATTTTGCTATCTAGAATCGCCCTACAGGAACAGTAATGGGAGCCAAAAAATTTTCTGTTTTAACTTTGTTAATAAGATCTCAAGTGCTTCTTCATAGATTTTTGACTGCCTATTCAAAGATTAGATGTCAACTATTCTAATGAATGAGTGATACATTCTTAAAAGTAGCCCAAAGTCAAATGTCATAGATTTTTGACTGTCTATCCAGAAAGTACTGCTCTTCCATCAAGCAGTAGCATTTCTCACTTCTTCTAGCTTTCTGTCAACCAGTTTCGCTTCATGTCAATTACAAAATCTCGATGAAACTCATCAGCTATCAACCCTTGCAATTGTTGCATCAGCCTCACTGAAATGAATAAGATTTTGGCTTCCAACAAATTAACAAAATATCTCAGGAAAGAGCAACTACGAAAGAAAGGTAGGACATCTTTGAACTATTTTCTAACAGACTTTCAGCAATATAAAACACCAGAGAAACAGCTTCTTTTGTGAAGTCTGATATCTTCTTGACCTACAAAATTGTTCCGAACAACAGATGAAATAGCATACAATGCTTTGACAGCTTCTTCTATGAAGCTTTGACAGCCATGTCCTTGTGATCATCATTGCCCAGGGAGAACTTTTTATCTAGAACACCATCAAAGATCGTTGCAATACTCGCTTAGCCATTATCAGGACCAGGCGAACCCTACAGGCTCCCATAGAACTGCTGCGTTAGAAAGAAACCTAAATTTGTGGCAAGAAAAGTGGCCATGCAAAAGCAAATGCAAATACACCATGTTTCTAACCATCTTTCTAACCAGTACTCTAGTTGAAAGTCATTTATGTTCTGCAACCTTGTTAAGAGATTTTTCTGTCCTTGTTTACGAATGATGATCTCGCTTGCATGAGCCCAAGTTCACCATTATCCTAGAAGCGAGGAACACTTCTATTGAGAAGCTCCTGAGCAGATCTGAAATCAGTATCAAAGATAGCAATGAATTCATAGTCCTTCACGTAAATAGAAAACAATGCAGAGATCAAATTTCAAGCTTATTATCCATCTCTTATAACAATGCCTATACAAAATGTGGGTACCATCTCATTGCTACCGTTGGAGAGAGTGGACATCAAGCAACTAGCAATCTTGCTGTATTAAGGATAAGAACCAGCGTGATCTACTTTGCATTCTTATTTTGAGATCTATCTTGAAAAGAATATGGCTAGTCTTTGATGACATCATTTTCTTCCGAAGGGGACATATGGAGTATGCGTGCCCTCTCCCTCTATGGTTGGTAACCCTTACCCCACACATATACTACCTAAGATTTATTCCCCTAGTGAATGCTTTGATACTATATACAACATTAAAAACAACAAAAGATAAAATAAATAAAACTTGGAATAAAACACAATAAAATTCAAGTTGATATCACCTTAATATGTGAAAACCCCTTATATAGAATAAAATTAAATAATGAGAACATCCTACAAGTTGGTAGGAGTGTTTAACAAACCCATAAACCTAAAAAATCTGATTGACCCAACCGAATCCAACCCAAAAAAAAAAAAAAAACAATATAAACAAGTAAATTATGGGTTGATTTTTTTTCAACCCGAATACATTGGATTGGGTTTCGGATTATAAATTTAAAACCCATTAAAATCCAACCCAACCCATTCATGTCTTATATATATATATATATATATATATATGGTGTTGTAATGTCAAATATGCGTAATAGATTAAATTTTTGAAATGATAGACTCTAAGATAGCTTTGATAGAGAAATATCATGAGCTAGAAGATTTGATAATATTAAATTGAAAGAATTTATTAAATTTATTATATTATAATTTGATTAAATAAATTTAGATTAAATTTTTATTAGTTTATATTTAATTTATATTACTTTTTTTAAAGTAATTTAACTTTTTTAGGGAGTTTAAATTTATAATTAAGTATTGTATAAATTTATATTTAAAATGATCAAAATTAATATTTGGGCATAACTCAAACTTGAAGACTAATTTTTAAATTTAATAATTGAATTTAAACTCAATTTAATGCTACTTGATTACCCAGCCCAATCTAATTATTATTGGGTTGAGTTGGATTGGGTTGCAATGGCAACAAATTATATTTGGTGTAAATCTAATCATTCCGTCTTGCTCAAGTCTATTATTTTTCCTCCAACCCATGTAGAGTCATACAAGTTGGTACTCTAATCAAATATAAAGTAAAATAAATATTTAAAGAAATATAAAAACTATAAACTAACCTTATTGCATTTATTAAACTCATATATTAGTTAGATGTCGTGCCTTGGCAATAAAGATAATAGGTCTCATATTTAAGACTCCTATGACATAACCTTTCTAATTTTCACGAATAAAACTATTGAAATATTAATATTTCTTAGCCTTCACGTTAAATATAACCTTTGTAGACTAGGTACAACTTATATTAAACTCGTACAACAACATGATACCTGAGCAAATTTGGTTTCAATTGATCCTATTAATGATTGACCCACACTAGGTTAGATCAAATGCTACTTTTTTTCATATAAAAAGAGTATCCAAACCATATTTTCAAATATAGCTCAATTCAGTGCTTAAAATTAATTGGTCTTTTTGAAAGAAGTGTAGGCATCTTTGTTTGTACTTTCTTTAATACATCTTCTCACTAACTTAGTTCATGTGAATTTGATCAATTGATCTCATAATTTAATGGGAAGAATTGTTATTTGGAAAATGCTATATTTTTTTACATATTCGTAATTAAATTTTAGGAGAATTATGTTTTGATGCACTCATCCCAAGATATTTTAAAAAATATAACTTATCTTTAATTATTTGAAAAAGAAAACACCAAACTCTTAACAAATTAAAATTTGTTACACTCAAATACAATAATCTTAAATTATCCTTCTGAACACTCTCACTTGCCTCTCCTCTCTCCTCTTTCCCCTTGCCCCTGCTCAACAGAAGAGCTCGCTGGAGCTCCTCGAGCTCCATCATGAAGCTCATTGGAACTCCTCGAGTTCCATCGAGGAGCTTCAGGAGGAGCTCCATCAAGCTCTTCCATGGAACAAGGGGCGAGGGGCGAGGGGCGAGGGACGAGAGGGAGGGGAGAAGAGCAAGTATGAAGGGAGAGGGGAGGGGCAAGAGAGAGTCTTAATGAAGTATAATTTAGAATTAATATATTTAAGTATAGCAAATTCCAATTTGTTAAAAGTTTGGTACCATTTTTTTCAAATATTAAAAGATATGTTCTCTTTTTTAAAATATGTTGGGATGAGTGTACCAAAACATAATTGCCCCTTAAATTTTTATTATTGATATTTTTTTATTTTTTTAATATCAAACTTTTGAATAAAGAATATGAAATATATGTAGGAGGAGGTTATACCTAGTGAACAAGACTTCCACTTTAAGGTGGGGACCAAGAAAGATTAATATCTTGTCAGTCTTTTCTCTAAAAATCAAAGAGATTGCATTCGACAAGTATTGAATTCAAAACTTACTATCTTTGAACAAAAATACTTGGCATCACATCAAGACATAACCTCCAATACATACATGTAACTTAATGACTTTTTAGGTGATCAACCATCAAAGTATTATTCTTGTCATATCATTTTTAATTTTGAAATTTTTATGAGTTTGGATATATTAGTGTTGTGTAATCATATATTTCTAACCCTCTAAAGAATGTAAAATACATACCAACAAATATTAATTAGTTATTTACTCTATAGAATTAAGTTAAAACAAATATAGTGATTATACTTCAGCATTCAAATAACAATTTTATGATGAGAACAATTTTATCTCACTTTGGATCCAACTAATTTCGCTCATTGCATATGGAATTAAACAAGTATCCAAGTGCTTTCACATTTTTAGCAATCCATGAAATTTCAGATTGTTCATATTTTTGTCTCTTGTGCAACTGACAATAAGTTATCAAACTTTCTTGTTTTCCTACATACCATAAATATGACTCAAGTTTAGGGTATTATCCTTAACTAATAATTCCTAGGTTGATTGCTAATCAGTTGAAGACTGCAATTTGAATAATTTGGAAAGATTGAAACTCATTATAATGAGATTCATCCTGTTAGAATTGATAAGGTAGCTACTGCTAGAAAAAGAGACTAGCCATCTTTATTTTAGTACTATACAATTATATTCACTTGAAAACTGGTAATCATCATGTAAATTTAAAATTTTTGGAGAAACCATCCTTTCATCATCATTAGAGATATATTAATGGATAATACAATTATTTATGATGATCATAAAAGATGACAGTGTGATTTAAGTCAGCCAGGACCAAAAATTCACTCAAGATTAAACTAAAATAACAAGCAGAAAAGATTCATCTGTTAAGTGCACTCATTGTCAAAATATAAAGCATGCTTAACACAATTATAATGATTTAAACCTCAAGAGGCAACTTATTCTTTATTTAGTTAGATGTTAGAAGAATAGGTTTCTTCTAAGGCTCAAGTATGATCACATAGTTTACCAGTAGTTTACAACTCAAAACTCTATTTAAAAGATTAGTGAATGTAATTTTTATTTTATCATGTAACAGAATATGTTTTAAAAAAAATAGTTTTAAATTTGTAAAAAAATAAATAAAATATATTACATATATTTTTTGTCAAAGTATTCACTAATAATTTAATCAAAATATTTACCAATACCCCTTCAATATTTCTCATCATTACTGATATATCTATTAAATTCAAATACTAATATATTTATGCTTACCAATATCTTAATCCATATGTTATCTATGAAGTTAATGACTACAACTAAAAAATATTTTAACTTCCACAAACTCTTCTCAACCTTTGCATGTCCCTACAGTCTACGCCTTGTGCTTTCATTCTAAATTCCTAGATAGTAAATTTTATGAGTAAATAATAATTTTACATACAAAAATAATAATTTTACACAATCTGTTATAGTTATATTTTTCAACTTGTTTTAGTTCACAATTTAATTTTTTTCCATTTTTTATTTCATTAAAGAAATAAGCATCAAATATGTTGCATCAATCCAATTAGCACATTATACAAGAGACACCCCTTGTATAATATTTGACATTGACTTTCATATTGATAATTGGATATTTTTTTGACTTAATTTCATTATGACATCAGAGACAAAGTTCTAGTAATTACAAATGATAGGATTTCTAGTGAGAAAGAAATAAGTGCACTATACCATCACAAATTCACAAAGCACGTATTCACCATGTATAACCGTGCACGTGTGTGCACTGTAGATTGCCGAAGAAAAATATGCACAGAAGTATGCCCCTGGTGCATGTCCACCATGTGCGATGCACATTGGCACCCAATGCATCGACATCAAGGTGCACCATGTGTGAATTGAGGGTGCATCATGTAAGTGAGTGATTAAGGTGTACAGTGTGTGTGTGTGTGTGCGTGTGTGTGTGTGTGTGAACCCTAGTCAAGTGCAATGGTATGAAAAATGCTCAGGTGTTGTGCACGGTGATAAAGTGTGAAGTGTATGTACGAACCTTTATCGAGCATATTGTTGGTGAGTAGTGGAGCAATGTTGTGCATAGTGAATGCAAGGTGACACATCATGGGTTCCAAATTTGTGTTTATTTGATGCATTGAAGAGTGACACATAAAATACCAATAATTATTTTATGGAGACTCAAATCATAATTACTCTCATTAAGCAATGAGAGCTCATGCATAATTTGCCAATTAAGAGATGATATATGACCTGATAAATGAACTACTCAATAAAAAGATGAATTAGAAGTCACTACAGATTGAATCTCACTAATTAATTTTCATGTGTCAATTAAACAAGTTAGCGTTGATATAAATTTTCTCATCTTATGCAGAATATAAGAATTTATGTGAATTAACAATATAATTATCAAAGTTTAAATAGGCGCTATAAAGGCATGCGTGCTTGGTCGCATGCCTTTGGGTGAGGCTATAATTTTTTTTTCATCTTAAGATATATGAAAAAAAAATAGATGAGCTAGGAGCCTAGGACAGCACATTGGCAAACGAGCTTGAAAATATATAATTAATTAAAATATTAATTAATTTTATATTTTCATATTTTTATTTATAATATTTTATTTTATTTTTTATAATTTAAAATATTAATTAATTATATAATATGAAATTAAAAAAATTAGCATCTTGAGACTTATGTCTCACCTTACGAAAACAAAAATATCTCATCTAATATTTTTACTTATTAAAACTTTGATCATTATACTCATTACAAACGATACGAATATATAACATAGTTTCACAACTTATTAGACTATGGTGACATTTATTTTTTTTACTTAATATTGAATAGAACTTTTTTTGATATTAATACTAAATAATACTTAATAGCATTAAGTATTAAGTTATTTATTTTTTTTATTTAATGCTAAATAGATGAGTGGAGACTGTGGTGAGAAATTTGATTGTGTGTGAGTGAGCTTTCTCTGAATGGAAGAAATCAAAATTGTTGACTTTTTTATTTCAGCTATTTTTTCAAAAAATTCAGTGATAAGTTAGTAAAAAAAATAATAATAATAAATGGCTGAATGTTGAAATTAAATTGGTTTCAACATTAAGTCAAAAAAATAAACATAACATAAGAATAAGAGATTCGAGTATGAGCAAATCATTACTAATTTTTTCTATTTTACTCAACTAGTCATGCATTTTTTGAAAGTTTTTCCATCAAAGATTGATGTATCAAAGATAACAAGACATATAAAGTAACTTTTTGACATGACATTCTCAAATTCACTATTAAACAATTTTTAACTTTTCAAGCAAAATTTTAGGTGATAAAGAATTTTTATCAGACAAAATATACTTCAACCAATAATTCTATTTATACAAGCAAAACTAAAAACTATTAGAAAGACATCTCATTATACGTATATTAAAAGTCGAGAGGATTACTAGACTTCACTGACATAAGAGAATCTTAATTCAATGCACACACTACATGAGGGTGAGTCAGACCAAGAATAATTATTGATAGTTTTTTTCAGAAAGAAATTCAAGGTTACTATGAACAATTGAAAAAAGCAGATAATTATTAGATCAATCCAAAATTTCTCACAACGTTCTCCTATCAAGGCACCTATTAAATGGGAGTATTTAGAAATCCTTCATAGTGGAGCAATATATACTTTTCAATTTTTAGGTAGTACAACTCATATGACATATCCTTCCACTTCAACTCATCTGACATAATTTGTTAGTCACTTCGGTAAATTATTTTTTAAGATAATTCAAATCAAATTATATTATATTTCTATTAATATTCATTCGCAAGATTAAGAGACTTCATGAAACATTTCCTTTGATAATGATCAAGTTGGACTTTATATCTTTTATTCTATAATAATATACTTAATCATATATTACTAGCCAAACATAGAATATTGTATAATAGTATTATAAATGTCTCAACTTTGTCACTAATCAATAATCAAATTTTATTCTTAAAAAAATATAATATATCTTCTTATCTTGCCCAAAAAATTGATGTGAGTAAGAATTCATTTTATATGATACAATCAAACATATGTGATGACAAATTAAAAATTAAATTCAATCTAATGCACTCTTTTTATTTTTTTGAAAAAAAATAAGAAAAATCAAAGTGATAATGATGATGAGATCATACATCAATTTTTCTATTTTGACCCATCTCCATAAAATATGATTATAAAAAATAAAAACAAATATTTAATTAAGACAATTTAAATATTTCACTTCAATAGAATATTCCAAAATATTTTTGGTTGGATATAGTATTAACTATAATCTATTTTTAGTTCCCACTATATGTTCTTTCATATAAAAGCGTCAAACGGGCCGGGCAAGCCGGACTTGGCCCTAGGCACAACCCAACTCATCATCCATGCTTGGCCTAGCCCAGCATGGTACATACTCATGCCCATGCAGGGCCTGCTCAAGGCATTGCGCATTCTATGATGTGTCGTGCTTAGGTCAACCAGACCACGTACCAAGCAAGGCATGGCCCGGTACGAGACCCCGTGGGCACCAGCACAAACCAAATGGTGCCCCGACCTAGCCCCACCGCGAAGCCTTAGCATGATGGATCTGAAATTCCGTCGAGCCCATAAGTAGACCTACCCGACCCGAGATCATTTTTCCGCACCCCCTAGCCCGAGCCCAATTGTTCCAGAAGCTGAAGCTTCTAGAACCAATGACCATTCAGATCGGTTCAACGATCGAACAGGCCCAATGATCCAAAAAATAAAAAATAAAAAATAAAAAAAATTCAAATCTAAGCAGTTAGATTTCACCTCCAACGACCATCGGACAGAATCCAATGACACTAAAAATTCTGATTTCAGTCAGATTTTTAATTTAAAAAAATTATAAAAAATCAAAAAAATATATATTTTTTAAAAAAAATATATTTTTTCTAAATCTATAACCCCCTCCCTAATTCAAAGATTTATATTTTCAAAACATAAATCTATCTCTCTCTTTGACTCTTAATTTTGGTTTCAACATTTCATCTTTTAGGACTCAGGTGTGGTATGGATTTGATGCGCATGCTATGGGGAAATCAAAAAATCAAAGTTTATATATTATAATTTACGGGTATTTTTTTTATTTATTAGTTTTTAAGTTTTAAATTTTAAAATCTAAAATCTTCTTCTCTCTCCTCTACTAGTCCTAACTCCTAGTCATAAATCAAATCTTTAAAAATGATAAATAATAATTTTAATAACAAGAATAAAATAAATTAATATTTAAATAATAAAAACCCTATGGAAAGATCCAAGGCTATCAGAACTTTAATTTCTCTCATCATTTTAACCTAATCATTTAAAAAACAAAAAATTAAAAGAATATCAATAATTTAGATTCACTTTAATATAATAAAATAAAAAAATATTAAAGATACTGAAGAAAAATTGGTACAGTACAAATATTATAAAAAAATTTTAAACCATAAGAATTTGGGTGGAACTGGATACCTTAAAAAACATATCAGACTATGCATTAAAAAATATGATGCATTAGATTATAAACAAACTCAACTTAGTAATGAATTTTTTTAGGCTGGATCTAGTCCAGTCTCAAAATTTATCTCTTTCATATACCACAAAGAGTTAGATAAGAAATACATGACCAAATTGATCACCATGATAAACCTTTCAATTATATTTTTGAAGGATCCAAATGTAGTCCATATCATACCGACATATTTTCAATCTGTGTTTTATAGAATTTCTAGGTACACATTTAGGAACGACATACTAAAATATTATAAGTTTAAAAAAAATAATAAAAAATAATTTTAGAAAAAATAGTAGTGGTATCTGTAATGTCCAATATCTAAATTAATCATAACGATACATCTTATGCATGCCTCACCGCCCACTATGTAGATTCTAAATAGATACCAAATAATAAAAATATTAAAATTCTCTGAGATTCTCCATCCTCATTATAGCCTGATCATTTTTGAGTATATGATAAAAATTTTTATAGAATATAAAATTTAAAATAAAATATTTAGTGTCATATTCGATAATTTATTTAATAATAGAATAATAATTAACATGTTTGTTAAGAATATTAGAGTTAAACTATTAAAAGAAATTTTTGATATTAGAAGTATATGTCACATAATTGACATAATAGTACAAGCGAGGATAAAAATGTATCCCCACTATAAAAAATATATGTAACTCACTAAAATATATTCACTCGTCTCGCAGACAACAGGAGTTCAGTAGTCTATATTTGCCTGAGTCTAAAGAAGAAGAAATTATAATTGGATATGAGACACCGTTAAAAATACACATATATTATATTGAAATCATGTGTTAGATACGAACACGTGATATTCGACTACATCAATAGTAAGAGTGACGAATTTATTATTGATGACACTGATTGTGCAATATGAATTTCATTTATAAAATTCATGAAAATTTTTTATTGCACAAGTAACATTTATTCGTCAGTTTATACTCTCACGACTTGCATTACAATCAGGTGCATATGCAATATTAGTAGCATGTTTAGAAAGTTTCGAGATAAGCCAATATTTAGCAATATGGTTCTAGAGATAGAAACCAAGTACTTAAAGTACTGGTCTACTATTCCATCTTCATTCACAAAAAATTAACTAAGTTTTTTACATATTACGATACTAAGTATGATGATAATAATAATAATGAAGCTCATATTACGAACATGAATATCATATTCGAAGATGATAACTTTTTGATTCAGATAGCAAGAAAAAAATAATGAGATGGAACATCAAATAGGAGCGAGCTAGCTCGATATTTATATATCAATTACTACTCAATCCTATCACATTCCAATAATAAAAATTTTGATATTTTACCATAGTAAAAATCATATAAGTCCACATATCTCATGCTATCTAAGAAGATACAGGGTCTATTAACTGATCAGGGAGCATAACATTGAAGTCTTTTTTTATTGCAGTACATATTATTTCGGATAAGAGATCTAGATAACGACCAGATATTATTAAGATATTAACATACATGAAGGAATAAGATGATTCGAAATTGAGTATCCAAGAACGTGCTGGGACAACAACAAAAATAAAAAATTAGTTGATAATAATCCATGTGATATTGATATTGATGACGATTTGATATTTAATAACGTTGATGATTAACGGATTGAGACACTGATGTCTAATACTTATCTTATATCATCATGTAACATATGCTGCAATACTAATTGCTGATGATATTTTTTTTTATTTTTCTTTTTTGGATTTACTCATTTACATTATTTGTCTTTGTTTATTATTTTTTTATTATATTACTTTGAGTTTGAGGCTTGATTATTGAATATTAATTTTATGTGATTTGGATTGGTTTATACTAATATTTAAGTTTTATTAATTCAAACAGTTAATTTTTAAATTTTAGTTGTTTATTATACTAAACTTTATGTTACTTTAATTTAATTAAATAAAATTTAAAATTTTAATTATATATTTTAATTTAATAATTAACTATTAATAATTAAATTATTAAATTTTAAATTTTATAATATTTTTAATATTCTATATTAAAATATTTAAAAATTTTTAAATTGACCCGAACTAGGCCCAACCCCGACCCAATGAGCAAAACCCGACCTCCTACTCGGCACGGCTTCATTACAACCAGGCCAACCAGTCGTGCCAGGCTGGCTGTGATGAAACAGTGTTAGGCTAGGCACAACACGGTTATTATACTATGACGTGCTCGTCACGACACAGTGGCCCAACTGGCCCACCTTTTTCTAGGCCGGGCAGAACCAGCCCAACCCATTTGACACCTTTAATTTCATATCTTGCATCTTAAAGAAAAATTATTTAATCTACTTTACAGAAACTTTGAGAATATTTACTTTGCTTATAATCTCTGATCAATCACAATATGATGGTACACATGATTATAAGATGTCTTTTTTTATTACTCCAATACCAAACAAGAGCACAATTATTTTTCATTAGAGTTTAATTAGTGAGTGTTGTATTACTTTTTTGAGTGAGTCATTTTTTAGCAAGTCAATGAAGGTAAGAGTGTAAATGATATATTCAGACCTATTAATTTTCCTCACTCATCTACAATCCCACTTGGAACTTCAATTAAAAGAGATAATCACATGTCAGCTACAAATAAACTTGTCGGTATATATTAGGATAACATTTTTATGGTAATCTATGATTCTATTTTTGTTTAGCACAAGGATGAGCTAAAGGCTAAAAAACTTGACGTCTTGACAACAAAAAACTGCTTAGAATTTATAATAGAAGATGAATCATATGTAGTTTGTTTATAGCAAACTAGAATCCTAAGATATGTTAGATGATCACATAAACACCTCATCTAATCTTAACCTGTCAATTACTCTTTGAAAGAGATAAAAGTTGTATTTAGTATCAAATTTTAAAAATATTGTTATGATCATATTTTTTTTATTTTATTACTTTTTTCACTATTTTTCTTGACAATACTAGGAGATTCGAGACTCCTTTTGAGATATTATCTCACTTAGATTAACATCATCATATCATGTTTAAGAAGATATATACTCTCTCCACTAATGGGTCTTAACAACTAATACTCAGTCTTAAAGCAAAACTTATTATAAGGGGGTTCACTCAATATTAAGTAGTAATTACCAATATAATTTCTTTCTAATAGTAAATATTACCTCAATAAAAATTCTTATTTAATTGACAATATCTCATACATAGAGAAAATATTAGCTAAACATAAAAAATATCTTTCTTCATAATAACCTCAAAGAAAAAGTACATGTGAAGCACAAATCTAAGTTTTGAGCAGCACAAACAAATTCAATTTAAAAATGACAAAATACATTGTTTCTAGTTCTTAAGATTTTACAATCACTTCTTTTATCCTACACATATGTATTATAATTTTTTTCTTTATTTTTTTAAAAGAATTTAAATATCAGGTTGATATAACTTATTATATACATAAATAATATTCTTATTATGAAAGATTTTTATAATGTAAAATGATATCTTTATGTTTTTTTGTATTTTTATTATTGTGTTATTAACAATAGAAACACTCAACATGTGAGCTATCATAATCTGTTAGCCCATTATGTAGGGGCATTACATGTTTTAAAATTATCAAGATTATTTACTTTATATTTTGGAAAATTATGTTTATGAGATCCAAAAGCAAATTATTTATGATTTAATCCATATTTTAAATTTAAAAATGCCCGCAAACATAAAATAATTATATTTTGAAGCTAGAGAATTTGTAATCCGAATTTGCACTCTTTCCAACATAAAAGTTCTCGTTTTCCTATTCATTAGTAATGCATCAAGCATTCGTTATGTATGGTATGCATTGTGCACCATGCATAACAGTTTATGCATAATGCATCGCGCATCACAGTGTATGCATGATGCGTTATGCATAAACATGTATTATGCACACAGCATCATGCATAAACATGTATTATGCACACAGCATCATGCATAAACATGTATTATGCACACAGCATCATGCATAAACATGTATTATGCACACAGCATCATGCATAAACATGTATTATGCACACAGCATCATGCATAAACATGTATTATGCACACAGCATCATGCATAAACATGTATTATGCACACAGCATCATGCATAAACATGTATTATGCACACAGCATCATGCATAAACATGTATTATGGACACAGCATCATGCATAAACATGTATTATGCACACAGCATCATGCATAAACATGTATTATGCACACAGCATCATGCATAAACATGTATTATGCACACAGCATCATGCATAACAGTTTATGCACACCGCATCATGCATAACAGTTTATGCACACCGCATCATGCATAACAGTTTATGCACACCGCATCATGCATAACAGTTTATGCACACCGCATCATGCATAACAGTTTATGCACACCGCATCATGCATAACAGTTTATGCACACCGCATCATGCATAACAGTTTATGCACACCGCATCATGCATAACAGTTTATGCACACCGCATCATGCACAACAGTTTATGCACACCGCATCATGCACAACAGTTTATGCACACCGCATCATGCACAACAGTTTATGCACACCGCATCATGCACAACAGTTTATGCACACCGCATCATGCACAACAGTTTATGCACACCGCATCATGCACAACAGTTTATGCACACCGCATCATGCACAACAGTTTATGCACACCGCATCATGCATAACAGTTTATGCACACCGCATCATGCATAACAGTTTATGCACACCGCATCATGCATAACAGTTTATGCACACCGCATCATGCATAACAGTTTATGCACACCGCATCATGCATAACAGTTTATGCACACCGCATCATGCATAACAGTTTATGCACACCGCATCATGCATAACAGTTTATGCACACCGCATCATGCATAACAGTTTATGCACATCGCATCATGCATAACAGTTTATGCACACCGCATCATGCACAACAGTTTATGCACACCGCATCATGCACAACAGTTTATGCACACCGCATCATGCACAACAGTTTATGCACACCGCATCATGCACAACAGTTTATGCACACCGCATCATGCACAACAGTTTATGCACACCGCATCATGCACAACAGTTTATGCACACCGCATCATGCATAACAGTTTATGCACACCGCATCATGCATAACAGTTTATGCACACCGCATCATGCATAACAGTTTATGCACACCGCATCATGCATAACAGTTTATGCACACCGCATCATGCATAACAGTTTATGCACACCGCATCATGCATAACAGTTTATGCACACCGCATCATGCATAACAGTTTATGCACACCGCATCATGCATAACAGTTTATGCACACCGCATCATGCATAACAGTTTATGCACACCGCATCATGCATAACAGTTTATGCACACCGCATCATGCATAACAGTTTATGCACACCGCATCATGCATAACAGTTTATGCACACCGCATCATGCATAACAGTTTATGCACACCGCATCATGCATAACAGTTTATGCACACCGCATCATGCATAACAGTTTATGCATACCGCATCATGCATAACAGTTTATGCATACCGCATCATGCATAACAGTTTATGCATACCGCATCATGCATAACAGTTTATGCATACCGCATCATGCATAACAGTTTATGCATACCACATTATGCATAACAGTTAACGCATAACATGTTATGTGCATTATGCATAACCAGTTATGCATAACGCAAATGCATTATGTATGCATAATGCGCTATGCATAATGCATTATGCATTCAATTCGTTATGCATGACGAACACGTTATGCATATCTAGTTAAGCATAACACACATAATGCGTGTTTATGCATTAAGCGTCGTTATGCATTAAGTGTTATGCATAAAGCATTATGCATAATGCTTTATGCATTCATTTCATTAAGCATTATGAACACATTATGCATAACGACCATTTATGCATAACTGGTTACACAGCACTCATAACGCATTATGCTTAAACATTTATGCATACTGCATGTTTATGCATGACGCATTATGCATAACCCATTATGCTTAAACATTCGTTATGCCCAATGTGTCATGCCTAACAAATGTGTGAAGCCCAAATACGAAAATAAGAAAACTTTAATGTAGGGAAGAGGGCAAATTCAGATTTACGAATTCTTTAGCACCAAAATATAAATATTTTATGTTTTGGAAATATTTAAAAAAAATTAAAATATGGACCAAATCATAAAATTTTGGTTTTGTAGTTCTTCATGGTGTGCAAATAAAAATTTAGGATTTGCAAGCTGTCATATGTACCATAGCAGCACATTGCACATGACAATCATTATAGCAATGTAGCAAGAGGCACACAACTCAATGCATCATTGTGATTAACGTTGAGCACAATGGGTGCGCAACGAATGTTAATGCCCACAACATTGATGTCGTGAGAGCAAGGTAGCATCGAGAAAATAAATTGTGCATACGGAAATGTGTTTTTCAATAGTGATTGGTCTAGCAAAAAACATTTGTGGCATTAAATTTTAATTAAGATATTAGTGCATGAAAATTTCAAGCAGAAAACATCCAATGAGGGTTTCGTATTGTTAAATCCTAATTTTGCTTTTGGGACAAATTACTATTTTCCAAATTAAGGTTTCAAGGCCCTAATTTCCAATTTGGGGACAAATTAACATTTGGATTTCGAATTAAGAAAATCCGAATTTCTATTTTCTTGATGATAATTTGGGTGTTACAATATGACATCAATAGATAGATACAAGAGCCTCGGTTCTATATACAAACTTCATGAGAATGAATAACATAAAAGATAATTAGATATTATATTCAGAAAAAAAAATCAAGAAATACTACATAATATTAAGAGAAATAAGCACATTATCAAAGTTATCTAGAAATCATAAAAGAATTCGTTCACTATAATACTTACTACGGAGAGTATGTAGAATTATTATCTAAACCAGCAATAAACATTTCTCTCTCTTCAAATATTATTGATTTTGTTGCTCGTACTCACTATTCAGGCTGATGAAGTATCAATACAGAAGCAATTACTTACTTTATAAGGAATTATTTTCTATTTATTATTATTTTTTCTCATTTTAAAAATATTATTGCATATAATGACAAATTATTTAAAATTATTTGATATAAGAATATTCAGCTTGATTTTTTTATTTTTTGATCATACTATGATTATCCTCGATTATAATGTTAGTCTACTCTCTAAAATCATTGGATATAACTCAATTCTAGCTTTATTTTTTTGATTACTAATATTTTTTACAATTTTGAAAAATTCTGAGAACTATATTAGGATTGAGCATAATGAATTATATATATTATCTCCTATGATATTATTTCCATCTATATATTTGAGTGTGTTATACTTTTTACTTGTGTATTTTCAACTTGATTATCCATTACTTATAAAATCAATAATAATTTATTAACCTTAATCCTAAGAGTATTTGTACTATAGAGTATTAGATATATTCATTATAAAAACAAACAAAAACATCATATCCTTCCCACTAGTCTGGTGCGAGTTAGAACCCATTCAATTAGACATGCTCAAATATATGGGACCTTAATAAAAATAAAATCAGATTGAAGTATAAGTATTTGATTATCTTTATTAATAGTTATTACTCACTATATACATGAGTATTTTTATTTTGAATTAGATCAGTAAATATTTTAATTTTCAAATATTTCACAAAATTATAAAAAATTAATTTGACAAATAAGATATCTTGAAACTTCAATAAGATATTGTTAGGCCCTATGGTTTTTTAAGATTTCATTTTTTAAGAACTTTTCTAATTTCCATGAGTTTTATATTGGTTACATAACTAAAATTGTTTAATCATTTATCATTCTCAATTTTTAAATCTAGATACATGAATTTGTTTAAAAGATCATTAATTAGATTAATCTTCTAACTCTGACATTTTTATCTTTTATTACAATTTGATTATTTTCATTATTAATACATCTTACCTAACTAATATCTATATTCTTCTTTTCTTTTATCCTAGACATCTTATAAATAATATTCACATATTATTTACTTTATAATTTATCATTAAACTTATTATATATCTTAAACTTAATTTTGCTTATCACTTTTTCAATTATCTTTTTTGACTATGAATACAATTTCAAGGTGTCTTTATTTTTGCTCCTTTATTTTTATTAAACAAGCTTGTTCTTTTTAAAAGTTTTTTGAATCTCATATTTCTATCACTAGGTTTATTTATGTGAATAAATATTTCATCTAAAAGTGTTAAAAATCTCTTTATATATTTTTTTTTACATTTTGTTACTTCATCCCACGTAAAATTCATTTATATGTTGAATGGCTAATTATCTTTATTATCTAGTTTTTTCTTGTACATACTTAACAATATTTCTTTTAGGTTTTATCATTTTATTTTCAGATACTTATTTAAAGTTTCTCTATGATTAAATATTAAAATAAGAATAATAAAGTACTAATGATAATAAATATTATATATAACACGTTTTTAGTTATTTTCGTATAACAATCAGATATTCTAAGTCACTACTCTGAATTGGATAATCTAACAAGGCTTAAACTCATTTAGGGAAGACTGTAAATATATTCGTCTATTATATATTTTAAAATTGGGATCATCAAGTCTCTCGACCATTATCTCCTCTTCCTAGAAAAACTCGTATCTTATATCCAAAGAGACACTCACACTAGGTTCATCTACCAGACACACTTTTCAATGGGAAGTCTCACTATTGGAAAAAATAAAAAACTCACTGCTCTCCTCAAAATCAAATGCAATGGTAGTATCAAATGTAGTGACACAAGCAAAAGTAATTGCTGCTTCTATGTGAGGAGTAATTATTAGCCTATATTATTAATGATAAAACATATTATAATATTAGAAATTGTATTATCTTAAATCAAATTCTTGAAGAATAACTTATCATTAAAGAATATCTTATGAGTAGAATATCATTAAAGAATATCATATTCATACTCAGTAATTCTCGTAGACTTAGGTGAGTTATATTTTGATCTCTTATGAGTAGTATAATGCCTAACAAATGCATATTTTATTGCAAGAGCAATCATCTTCTCATTATCTAGAAAGTCATGCATATCAGACAATCCTAATCAAAATAAGTAAACATAAAAATCTTAGGTAAAATATAAACAAATCTCTCTCCAAGATATAACAACTAATATGTAATACAAACTGAGAGAACCAAAAAAAATATTTAATTGATTATAAAATTAGTAGTTAATAGTGTTTCACCTCAAAAATATTTAAGAAAACTCTATATAGTAGAAATATTCTAATCATCTTAATAAAATATTTATTTTTCCTTTTAGCTATTTTATTTTAAAATATGAATATCAACACAAGATATCTAATAAATTATCTTGTACTTCTTAAAAAACTATGATACAAAAGTCCAAAATAAAATAATAAGAAACAATAATAAACATAAAAGTATCTTTGTTTAGAGCTAGTATTGTCCAAGAAAAACAATAAGAATTATTCATCCTAAGTATAACAAGACTAATATATTTATCATAGACAATCTTATATAAGTGGTCAAATATTTGTTGTACTACCTCTAAACACCAAAACATCTTCTATAACTTGTAATGTAACATCGAATACCTCTCTATGGTGTGTCCACACTTCCCACAAAAAAAAAAAAAAAACTAGTCATCACTAGTTTTCTTCCACTTGGAGCACCCCTATTACATCTTTCATTATCATTGCATGGTAAGGTCATAAAAGTTGTCTGAGTGATCATATTAACTCTATTTGATCCGAGTATAATTGTAGATACTTAAATCATTCTATAATAAATCTATGAGAAGATGTTGATCAAATCAATAGACCAAGATTCTTGACCTGCAAAATAGTTTATCATTACACTAACACATGCGTGCATAAAATAATGCAAATTTAATCATTTAAACTTCTCAATGCAGTTTAGTCTACAGCACTTGTATCACCCCAACAATTATCTCAAGTTACATCATGAGTCATCTCATTTTGATCAATAAGTCTTTATGTCAATAATTATGTAATATTATCATATAAGTAGAAAATCTCTCACAAGTACAACAATATAGTCATGCATCAAACCTTTTTACATCTATCGCATGAACCAAATATGTTAAATACACTCAATTTAATAAATTATCATAGATGCACTAGCAGCTATGCAACAATCACCATTCACTCACCAATCTCAATGTGAGATAGCTTATTGAACATATATCTCAAGTATCATTGACCCACAAATCAAATTCTCATAGTTTAACCTACTAGTAATACACTTTACCATAGCTTTAACTACATCATTATGCTAACTACAATGGAAATCACCATCTAAACCATTGTTACCTACTAGACTATCAAAGTTTCATTATCATGCATCTAATAGCCACAGAGCATCCAATGAGTATAGAAAAACACAAAATATATACTTGATGCCAGACATTAGCACACACTATCACCAAAACTAACAGAAAGAATGTCACTGCTAACACAACAGAATGCCACCTAAAATGATCTAATTATTACTCTAATACCATGTTCACCATCAATTAGGATATCTATTTTGGGAAAGGGTGGTGCCGATTAGGATTTCTATTTAGAGAAAGAGAGGAAGGGAGAGAGAAAAAAAAAGGAAATGAAAATAAAAAAATTATTTTCATTTTTACTCCAAATCAAAAAACAATCATGTTTATATATGATTTAGGAATTCCCACATATCGAGTATTCCCAAATAATACAAAGAAAAACAAAAAAAAAAACTACTCATTAAACTAAATCTTAATCTCTAAACACTTACAAGCAATATATATATACCCTAAAAATTCAAACAAAATATATATTATTATTCCCAACCACCATATTTCAATAATCATATGAATATGGTAAATAATCTATGCATTATTGATTGCGGGATGTCCTAATTAAGAAAATATATTTTAGCATCTTTTCTTGAAAAAAACTAATAACAATATTAAAGACATGATCATTATAAACTAGCCTGAGGGACACAATTAATAAGAATGCGTTGGAGGACCAAAGAGGAATTCTTCTCTTTCATTTCCTAAAAACTGCAAGACACATCAATAATAAGCATATCAGGACATAATTAGATTACATAATAATTCATTGAAGAGAAATAGAAAAAAATGAATTCCTATTTGTGTTGAGCATGCTTGCATTCTTACATTAGCTCTATCAAATATAAAAGTGATTTTTGTCAGCAATATTCAATTGTACTTGCCAACAATGAATGTCATAAATTGAAAAAATATCAAATACATGCAAAAAAGGCTCATTCTTGTTGGCTTACCTTTTCCATATTAATTTTATTTTATTGCATTTTGGAATGCTCATAATATATAAGTGTGCTCCAATCATATTTTCATTTATTTTTTATATGCACCCTGAGTATATTATTTACACAAATTAGATAAGAATAATTATGTATTTTACTTAAATCAATAAAATATCAGCATTTTTGAGTAAGGTGACTAGGAGTGTAATCGAACCATACGGTTAGTGATATGTAAGGAGCTCGGCTCGGTAAAAGCTCATTTGAATTAGTTCATTAAGTTAAACGAGCCGAGCCGAAACTCCAATTTTAGGCTCGTAAAAGTTAAATGAGCCGAACTCAAGCTTCCTTAAGTTCAGCTCATAAAAATTTATGAACAGACTTGCAAATAAAGATCCTAAATAATAAAGACTAAAGAGTATTAAGTATATTATAATACGTATTCCTCTCGTCTCTCCCTCTCGTCTCTCACTCACCTCTCCTATTCTCTACCGAGTGCAGACGGTCTATGTTGCACGGACACGGACACGGGAATATGACACGGCAAGATACGGGAATACAATAAATTCTAAAAAACTAGGATACGGATACGGCTAGGATACATCATGATAAAAAAAAAAATTTTTAAAAAAATATTAATTATAAATATTAGGTATTTTAAAATAATTAAAAATACTGTATTTTAAAATAATTTAAAATTCTGTATTTTAAAATAATGTAAAAAAAATTTAAACCCTCTAATACTCTCCCCCTCCCCCTCCCGAGCCTTCCCCCCCTCCCGAACCTTTTCCCCCCCTCCTGAACCTTTTCCCCCCCTCCAAAACCCCCCTCCTAAACCTTTCCCCCCCTCCAAAACCCCCCCCCCCCTCCCGAACCCAACCCCCCACCCGATTTTCGAATTTCAATTTTCGAACTCTCCCCCTCCCGATGCAGATTCCAAAACCCGCCCCTGGCCTATCAAACACGTGTCCGACCCGTGTCGCCGTATCCACGTGTCGGACACGTGGACACGGCAGCACTTAGGCGTATCCATGCAACACAGCAGACAGTTGCCGGGCCTGCCCGGACCCACGCCGCACTCTCCCTTGGGCCCTGTATATTCTCTTCTTCAATTCTAATTTTCCTTTCTATTTTTTTTCATTGTTAATTTTTATCTCTTTATAGCCATCAACCATCATCTTTACTACTTACAATAGTGGTCTTGTACATAACAAGTTTATAATTTATTTGCTAGAGAAATTGGAGTTTAAACCTAATAGTTACCATCTTCTTTAACCTTATTTTAAACTAGATCATAAACAATTAACCTAAACATAAATAAGTAAAATTATATGAATAATTCCACAAAATATATAGAAAAAATATTTTTTCGAGAGAAAAAAAGGATTTGGAATGCTTATTCATAAAAAAAGTATTTTTTTTGCTATTAACCCTAATAAAAATAAGCATTGAAATGTGAAATTTTAAGTGTTTTACCAAAAGAAAACATTATTTATATCTTTCTAAGTGAAATCCATGTTAAAGTTCTTTCTGTGCAGCTCTCTAGCTCAATTTCTAAGTGAAATCCAAGATATATGTTAGTAGAATTAAGAATAAGTTGACACACTTCATAAAATCAAAAATAATAAATACTAAATAAAACCAATTAAATCCACCAGCATGTTTGATTGATTTTTTTTTTTGCTGAATTGAGATGTTTAAATTTTCTAAATTTTCATATACAATTGCCATATTAAAATTATATGAAATCTAATTTAGTTTTTTTTTCCAATTTGAGGATGTCAGACCATGCTGGTGCTGTTAGTGCTAGTATGTTATCCCCTGAAAATTCACAAATAATTCCTATAATAAAAAATGTTATAGGTGTCATCGTAGAAAATGTGAATTTGAATATGAAAAACATATCTACAAATCTGGGTGTTGATGAGGTTGAAAATATTAAAGATTTAGATAGTGAAAAGGGTGGGAACGATTGCGCAAAGAAGAGAAAACACACCTCCCAAGTATGGAATGAATTTAAAAGTCACTCTTCCCAATAAATCAGAAAAAAACTGAATGCATCCATTACAAGAGGTAATTTACATTTTTTTAAGGCTAGAACTACATCTCACTTACTTAGGCACATTAAAGAAAATTATGTTAGAAGAAAAATAAAGTTATTTAGATAAAAGGAACTAACACTCAAATCCTCTATAATAGAGTCTGAAATGGTAGCTTGAATACAAATTTTTAAATATGACCAAACTAAGATTAGAGATATATTATCTCATTTGATCATAATCCATGAGCTACCATTTTCTTTTGTGGAGTATGAAGCATTTAATTTGTTGATAAAAACTGCAACTCCACATTATCAAAAGATTAATCGTGCAACTATAAGAAAAAATTACTTTTCAAGTTATGAGGTAGAGAAAAAAAAAATTTTTGCTCTTTTAAAATCTATAAATAAAGTGAGTGTGACAATTGATATATGAAAGTCAACCAATCAAAAAGTTTCTTATATGGTTGTCACTTACCATTTTATAGATTCTAATTAGAAATTACAAAAGCATACTCTCAGTTTTTGTGATATACCACCACCTCATTCCAGAGTTATCATTTGTGATGCCTTAAGTGAGTGTTTGGTTGAATGGGAAATTGATGATAAAATTTAGAGTGCGCTAGTTGATAATGCTTCTTATAATGATGTTATTCGCATGTTAAAAGATAACCTTTCATATAAAAATCAACTTGCTCTTGGTGGCAAGTTGTTTCATGTAAGGTGTTGTGCACATATTCCAAATTTCCTTGTCCAAGATAAGCTATCAGGTATTGGAAATATAATTAAGAATGTACGAAAAAGTATTAAATATGTGATGCAGTCAGAGATTCGCCTGAATATTTTTGGAGAAATTATAAAGCAATTGAAGTTGCTTTCGAAGAAACTTATTCTTGATTGTTGCACAATATGAAATACAATATTCTTTATGTTGTCAACTATCTTTGAGTTCAAAGATGCTTTTCCTAGATATGCACAAATGAGAAGCAAATTACTTATTCTTGCCTAGTAATGATGATTGGATGAAAGTTAATAAAGTTTCATCATTTCTTACAGCATTTAATGAGCTTGCAAAAATTATTTTAAGTATTATTATTTTATTTTACTAGTCTTTATTAATTTTGTGATTTACATTCTTTTAAATTTGTTTATTTCAACTGGATAATAATAATATCATATATATTACTAACTTGTTGTATGTTCTGAATATCCATCATCAAATTTGTTTCTTCCCGAGCTTTATAATATTAAGAGGTTGTTAGATAGAAAATATCTTGATGAAAATGAGTTTATGTATTCAATGATTATGAAGATGAAAGATGAGTTTGATAAGTATTAGGGTGATTGCAATTTGTTGATCTCTATGACAGCCATTTTAGATCCAAGAAATAATATGTAATTGATTGAGTGGTGTTTTCCTATGATTTACTCAAGATCGGATAGCATTGAACATATTATAACTATTTGTGATACTTTGCGCATGCTATATAGGGATTATATTGAAGCTAATAAATCAAATGGTGATAAAAAAGGTGAAAGTAAGAATCAAAATAAATCTTCTAGTGTTATGATGATGGGATCAAGTGAAGTGATGACTGAATTTTTTAGTTATTTAAGACAGTTTGAATCATCAATTGAACAAGTTAAATCTAAATTAAATATATATCTAGAAGGTATTCATCTTTATGAAGATTCAAATTTTAATATCTTAGATTGATAGAAGATGAACTCTCTAAAATTTAGTGTGTTATCAAAGATGACATGTGATATTTTATCCATTTCAATCACGACTATAGCTTCAGAGTATGCATTCAATGCCGGGGGAAGAGTTATTGAACCACATTGTGCATCTTTAGGATCAGACACAGTTAAATTATTATTATGCGGTGAAAATTAGTTACGTGTCTTCTATGACATAAAGCAAAAAAGAAAAGTAAATATCAAACTTTTATCATATTTTAAGTTTAAATTTAATTTTGGACTGTTATTACTTTTTTATATTTTGAGCAATTTTTATTGTTATGTATATATATGTTTTTGGTTTTGTTTTACAATTTGAATATTTATTTTATTTTTTACTAATTTTTATATTTTTTATAAGATGAATAGGACTTCAAAGAGATTAAAATACCTCATACTTTAATTGAAGGCTGCCTTTGAGGTAAAATGTAGAGCTAATTTCGTTTCTTGTATATTCTTTTATTTTTGGCATATAATTGAGGTTGAATTTCTTGAGTATATTATTATTTGTTGATTAGAAAATATTCAAAGTTGCTTATTATTTATCTTATTGTTTAAGGTGTAGTCTTTTAAGGTTTAATTATATTTTATTCAGAGTGTATTTTACCTATATAAACTATCAATGTTTATTTTATTTAACAGGTTCGGAGGCCAATACATGAAAGAGATCATGGTGATAGATGAAGATGTAGAGATTATTTTGAAATTTTTATATATTGATGTTAGTCTTAAACAATATTCTTGAAATTTTAAGGATGATTGTATTTTTTTTCTTTGGTGTTGCAACTTTTATTTGGTTTGGATATGTTAGTTATCATTGACCACTTGTTGTATCAAGTTATTAGTATTTTTTTAGATATTATATCAAATGCTAAACTATAAATTTTTTTTTCAAGATCATAAACAAGCTCACAGACGAACTCAAATGAGCTCATAAATGAACTATTTACCTAACTCACAAACAAACTCACAAACGAACTCCTTACCAAGCTCGCAAATGAGCTCACAAATGAACTTCTTACCAAGCTAGCAAACGAGCTCACCAAGAAACACCTTACCGAGCTCACAAATAAGCCCACAAACGAGCTTCTTACCAAGCTCGCAAACGAGCTCACAAACAAACTCCTTACCGAGCCCACAAACAAACTCCTTACCGAGCTCACAAACAAGCTCACAAATGAACTCCTTACCGAGCTTGCAAATGAGTTTTAAATGAACGAGCCAGAGCCGAGCTCAATCTTGATGAGCTCGAGCTGAACTCAAGCTCGAGCCTAGATTTTAAAAAATAGATGAACCCGAATCAAATCCGAGCCCTTACAAAAAATTTTCGAGCTAAACCCGAGCCTTTGATAATTTGGCTCGGTACACCCCTAAAGGTTACTCAATGCCACACATTGACATGTTAACATTGATCATCATCGACCAAAGTTAGAACCACCTTCATCACCACCAAGTGCCACAAATGTTAGTATGTTCTTGACCAAAAGTTCATGAAGGGTATTTTTGTGTTCTTGATCAGTTTGATTTAAAGCCCTTTTAGAGTAATTTATGAGGTGAATTTATTGTTCGACAAAGTCAAATAGTGAACTTGTTATCAAATACCTATGAGGCAATCTTACTAACACATTTTTTGATTTTTAGACTTAAATTGTATGGGTCAAATAAATTAGGTCGTGTTAAACTAGTACAATTTTCTTCTTCAGATTAGCATATTTTTACTTATAATGATGGCTGAAAGAGAGATTAGATAAAACATAGTTATAATTACTCAATGGAAGTTAGTCACTCATATGCTTTGTGAGCTCTCTAAGTGTGAATTTGGTTTTTGCATTTTGAGTAGTCGTACTGCTTGACAATTGATCCTCCTAGTGACACCAACCATTGACAAATAACTTTTAGTGCTTTTATGTCATTCAATTAAATGAGTGTCTCATAAATTTTGGTTACTTTCACGACATACAAGAAGGTTTGGGATCTGACAACCAAGTTGTATTCTTGAAGGATTTTCAACACATTTGAAACTATTTATTAGTTATTTGGATTGACTTTCCACATGTCAAGATGTGATTGACCACTTAATTGAGTTCTATTGACCAATTTCAAAAGCTTGTTGTTATGTTAACTTTCTACATGTCAAGAAAAAAAGACAAATAATACAAGAAGTGAAATAGTTACTATGACTTATCTTTATTGTGAGAAGAGGTTCAAATATTCTTTCAGTCTATAGAGATCGTAGAGCATGTTACTCAACCTACTAGAAGAACCTCATAGAGTTCATCAATAGATACCATACAAATCTTTATAGTGGAGTACACCAGTATAAACTTGAGCAACACTATATAATATATCAAAGGCCAAATATATCAGGATTATATCATTTTTTTTCTCTTACTTCAAACTTCTAGATAGCTAACTTAGGAGGTAACGATCGCGTTATAGATAATCATTTTTTAGTCTCCTTTTAATCTATCATCTTTGATATTAAATCGTTCAATGATATTATTGCAAGAGTCAGTAGTTATAGTAACATTTAATATCAATTCTATTACTTTGCATCATGCCCAACATTTTTCATAATTTCTATAGAATTTTTTTTCTTTTAATATTTTTTATATAATCAGTGACTTTCGAGGACTTCACCAATGACTAAGCTTGATGGATTATATATTTTCCCCCTTATGCTTCCATTGCATGATTGACTATAGTTTATCCATTGTTTATTCATTTTCTATATGATCATCCTTTATTAAAGAAATTGAGAATCATAGAGTCAAGTATGAAAGAAGTTATCACTATCAATAATGAGAAATATCAATTATGAAAGCATAACAGAGTTCCCCATTTAACATATTTGATTTAGTTCAATCATTTTTCATCAAATTTATACAACAATTTTAAGAATATGTAGAATCACCAGCACCACAAATAATTTTTTTTTTTGTAAATTTATCACATTCATTGATGATTATATCAACATTACATAAACTGTTTTATATTAAGAAAAATTGATTTTTTAATATTTTATGCATTTTCATAACATGGTTAAAATTCAATATGAATGTGATATTTAAGGTCTGATGAACTATACTACTTTCAAGTATACCTTGGATGAGCTCAAATTATATCTTGAGGAGAATGGATAATCTATAAAATATCGTATGTTGAGACAACTTCAAAAATGACCCAAACAAAAAAAAGCATAGAATTTTGGTAGAAATGTTTAAAATATTTTTTCTTGCATTAAAATATTCAAAGATATTTTTAGAGTTGTTCAGTTAAGATTATAAATTATTTAAACAATCAAATATTTTTGTATATACTTTCAAATCAAATATCATTTTAGATCTTTCATCCATACACACTAGTAAGAAAAAAAAGGAGAGCATAATTATCTATGAAATAAGTGTTTGCTTCTAAACTTGTCACCTCTAAATAGATGTGTCAAGTGGGTCAGGCAACCCGAACATTGTACAAGGCACAATTTGAATTAGTCGTGTCTAGTCCAGCATGACACAGTCTATAACCATGTCTGGACGAGAATCATGCAAGCCCGAGGCACAACTCACACCGTGTTAGGCCAAGGCCAGTCGTGCCTCGTGTCGAACCAAGCACCAGCCACATGCATGGCTCTTTAGCATGGCCCAAATTTTAAAAAAAAATAAATAAAACTCCAGTACAGCCGATAGCCCATTATGTTTTCATGTAACAGGCATCGACATAGAAAGTGTTAGGCCTATCAATTTCCATGTCACCTAAAAATAAAAATAAAAAATTTCTAAATTTTTGTAGTCATCAGATATATTTCCAATTACTACAGGCATAAATCTGGTGTTAATTGAATTTCTGCCCATTCAAAATTAAAAAAAAATTTAAAAAATATATATGTTATTTTAATATAAGAAATTCTGTAAATATAAAAAAAATTCTTGAATTTTGTTTTTTCCTAATTTAATTTTTCAATATTAATTATTTATTATGACTGCTAGTGTAGCCTAGTAAGTTTAGAAAAAAAAAAACCCTTTCTCAATAGTGAGTTTAATTCAATATATTTTATTTATTTAAAAAACAAATAAATAATTTCTTGAATTTCATTCTCTCCTCTTTTATTCTCTTCTTCTCATCTCTTCTTAGTTTAGTAACCATTTAGAAATTTAATTTTTTTATTGTTAATTATTTGTAATGAGGGCTGGTCTAGACTAGTAAATTTAGAAAAATAGAAAACATGATAAAATTAAGCAAACTTTAGTTGTATACACTACTTTAAGATAATAAAAAATAAAAATTATATGTATACCAAAGAAAAATTGATACAATATATACATATCATAAGAATATATATATATATATATATATATATATATATGAATACAAATGATATTAACCACCTTAAAAGACAAGTTGATTAATACATAATAAAATATAATGCATTAAATCTCAAGCAAACCTAATTGAACGGTGAAATCTTTGAAATTTTATCAAATTCAGCTTAATTAATCTTTTTTATATACAACAATAATTTTGGAAGAGAAATGATGACCAAACTAATTATAATTATAAATCTTTCGATTAGATTCTCGAAGAATTCTAATATAATCAATATTATATAAATATACTTTCAGTCATCTTATTGTAAGAATTTTAGGTTCACAAATAAGAATGACATAAAATAATATACGTTAAAAAAATTAATAATTAATAAATTTAAAAAATATAATAAAATTATGTACATGATATTCGATATTTAGACTAATCATAATAATGTATCATTTACATATCTTACAAACTATATTAATTTAAAATAAAAACTTAATAAAAAAGTTAAGATTTTTTGAAATCTTACATCTTTATGATAGTCATCAGTCATGTCATATTAGAGGTGTCAAATGGGCCCATTTTTTTTGAACACGAGCGTGCTTTCGTGCCTGGCCCGGCACGGTTTAAAAAAGCCGGGCCTGGCCTGACCGTACAGGGCCAGGTTGGGGGGGGGGATTGGGTCGGCTCGGGGGACTGCGGGCCGAGTCAAATTAGACTCGACTCGCGGTCTTTTTTGCTGGAGGGGCGAAGCAAGGGGGAACACCGGACACGGGACGAACCCATGCCGGTGTGCCATGCCACGGGCATCGGGGGATTTTCCCGTGCCGGGCCGGCCCAGGCACGACTGAACCATGCATTGCCTCGTGCCGGGCCGGGCCAGCCCGATTGACACCTCTATGCCATATAAGAATATATCATAAAAATTTGTTGAAAATATAACATTCATAATTAAATATTTAATATAATATTTAATAATACTCCTAATAATGTAGTAGTTATTAGTATGTTTATTAGAACCATCAAAGATTGACTGTAAAATAAAATTTTTCATGTCAAATATATATCACATAATTAACCTAATAACATAGACAAAAATAAAATTTATTTCTCCTACTTGAAAAAAAATAAAAAATAACTAAAATATTTTAAGATATCTAGCAGACAACAAAAATTTAATAATATATATTGTCAATAGATTTTTAAAAAATACCAAATGAATGCAAGATACTCTTGAAATAATAAATATTTTATGTTAGTCAAAAGTTAAAAATAATTCAAATATTAAAAATGATAAACTTATTATTAATGATTCAAACTAAGATATAAAAATTTCTTTTATGAATTATTGAATATTCGTTTATGCATACTCCAGCCACTCTCATTGCACTTGAGCGTATACATGATATTAGTAGTGTATTTAGCAAGTATATAAAAAGACTGTATTTAATATCATGACTATTGAAATCTAAACTAAATAACTTAATATATTTCTACATATATCAAGCAGACGAACCTATAGATTATATTCATACAAAATTAACTAACATATTTATATATTATGATACTAGATATTGTACATACACAAATACAATATTCAAAGATGATAACTTTTTCATTCAGCTAGCTAGGACAAATAAAAAAATATTCCATCAAATAAAAGTGAATTATCTAGATACTTAGATATTATAAAATATAATTTATTTTGTTATCTATTTCCTTAACCATCTTTTTATTTCTTTTTTTTATCTATAGGTATAAGTACTAATATTTTGAGAGATTAGACATGTGAAATAAGGACAATAACAGGGGTCCCACTACCAAGTCAATGGGTTGAAGAATTTTTGAAGCATGATCCGGTCCACTCTGAAGATCTGACTCATTTTTATTTTAATATAGAATTTTAATTATTCTCTCTCTCTCTCTATATATATATATATATGTTGTATCCGTGATCACAATTGTGCGCTTTGTTCTTCTTCTCTCACTCTTGATTATGTACAAAAATATTTTAGGTAAATAAATTTACAAGTACTATGTATTTTTCTAATGAATATAGCTAATCGTATTAAATGAATAACGAACCACATTAAAACTGGTGTTAGTTATGGTTGTGTTATATTCTTCTAATTTCTTGTGATGTGTTATATTCTATATAATCCATTGATGTTACGTTCAATAAAATTACTATATATACATAGATACAAAATTCTAACAGATACTAATTATGATTTCATCATATTACAAAATAATAATAATAATTAAAATATTTTGAGTTAATAAAAATCATAAAAATCTACCTATCTCGTACTATCTGAGATAATACGAAATCAACTGACTCATTCAATGTCTAACATAACATTAGAGTTTGTTTTTCCTATGATAAATAATATTATTTTAGATAAAAGATCGAGACCATGACCAGATATCATATAGACACTTGCATAAAGGACTGAGAAGATTTAAGCTTTAAGTATTAAGTATAAAACAAAAAAATTACTGATTGATGATGCCTTATGGAACATCAAAATCAAAAATATTAAAATCACCACTAGTGATACCTTCAAAAACATACATTATGATGATGATCTACATCTACACTACAATACTATAGACATATTAATGATATTTTATATTATTTATTTCATATGATACAATATTTTGTTTGTTTTTGAATTTCTACCAACTATGCTTCAGCTTATATTAATTTATCATGTTATGTTTATAAATTATTTTTTTACTGAATTTTTTTATTTTTGAGTTGATCCATATGTCGATCAACTTTTTTAGTTATTAATTTGATTTTAATTTGCTTTTTATTAAATTTTATAATGCAATGTGAATATGTAATGTAATGCACAATGCACATTTTTTAGTTAATTCTTATGATTTTAACTATGTATATTTTAGATGCATTTAAACTATCACTAATGCACTGAATCTAATAATAATTCCAAAGTATATTATGTTTAATCGTGATCACTATTGAGATAATTAACCAATATAAAAATTTATAGTATATATATACCCTAGAGTTGACAAGGGGAAGATAAGGGGGAGGATGAAAATAATTAAAAAAAATATGCACATTTAATATTTCAATTCAAATTGTACGTTGCACTGCCCATAACCAAAATGACCAGGCATAGCCCAACATGAATCTGCCCAACTGAGAGCCAAATGGGTCATGTCAAACTAATACATGGATTGTCATGTCGTGCCAACATGTCACGAGATCCATATTATAGCATGCCTAGCACGACACAGTGGCCTAACTGGGCCACAATAAAAAATGTTATGTCAGCACAACAGAACTCATTTAACGTATCTACTCATGAGTCTAGAGTAAAATATGAATGAAAAGAGCAATAATACCTAAAGATTATGACAACTTTATAGTCTACCTAAAAAGGAGTCTAATAATCTTCACTAGAAATAGTCATTCCATATTAGACATGCTTGGTGCAGACTCATGTATAGTATGAGTAGTCTAACAATCAACCCCAAAATTCTAAACATAATTTACCGCTACTCAAGGTATAATATCCAATGTCACCCAAATGTATTTAATTTTATAAGTGTATAATGGGTCATAGTGAGAATGTCAAATCGTGTCAACACAATTCAAATATGGTAGGTGCCTGGGAAAGATGCCTATGGCATCCTAGTTCTGTTGCCAGGTGCCTAGTGCCTAAGGAAGTCTAATTGTTGCCTTTTAGGCATAAGCACGAGAGCACTAGCTTGACACCTCATTATCATTTGCATATGGCCTATTTGCCTTTGGCCTTATGCATTGGGTTGATGATTGGAGACCATTGCCCATTACAAATTCAATTTTTAATTTGTATATTTATATTTGTTATTACAATAATTATTTTATAATTTTTTACTTAATAATGGAAGCACCCACATGCGGGCTATCCTAATAATTTATTTCTATTATTTATATAAGTTATAGTTTCTCATTTGGTGTACGACTCATCATCATCATCAATAAAATTATAACTTTATTATTTAGAATCAGCTGTACAAATTATATTTTTTCAATTAACTCTGTTAAAAATAATATTTATTATTAATTTTTTAGTTGTTAAATCCTTATTTATAATTTTTACTTTATTTTTCCTAAGTCTATATCTAGTTTTTTTTTTCTCCTTCCACCCAAACAATTTCACACTTCCTAATTAATATACTATGAGGTCTAAATTGAACGTGACCAAATCACCTCAATTAGTTTTCTCTTATTTAATCATTTATAAGAATTATTCTAACATTATTCTTAATAACTTCAAACTAATTCTTTCCTTCTTAATCATATCACATATTCATCTTACTATCATCATTTTTATTATCCTCATCATTTTTATATGTTATTTTTTGATCATTAAATATTCACTTACATAAAAAATGATTAATCTTAAAGTTCTATAAAATTTTTTATTTATTCTATTTGATACTAGTCTATCATAAAAAACCCAAGGAAAACCCTTAATTTGATCCATTTAATCTTAAACCTATGAGATACATCCTCAATTTTTTCATATTTATTTAATATAGAACCTAAATATTTAAAATAATTGATATTTAATACTTTTTACTTCTATAACCCAATTATCACATCTTTATCACTCTTAACATGATTTATTTCAAGCACTCCAATTTTATTTTTATTTTAATTCTAACTTGTATTCTTTTTTTTGTTCTATTTTATTTTTATACTTCTGATAGGAGCACCCAGTATATGGGCTACCAGATTCACATTTGCTCATTATTTAAAATTTTGAGTTGTACATTAAAATTAAGTATGATTATATTAAATTTTATTGTGTAGCCTAAATTTATCAAATTTAGGCTACACATGTACAGTTTATCAGCATAGTGCATGTTTTCCATGTCCACAATACACACATGGTAGATGAAGAAAAGGTGCACAGCTTCATCTATAAATTCATCGCACATAGCGGGTGTGTGACGTGCATCAAGCTCCATTGCGTCAACACTATGAAGGGGAAAAAATTGGCATAGTCACCAAAATTAGGTTTCTAGAGAAACCCAACCAATTCAATTTGATAGTCATCGCAACCCTAGGTTCCCATGACAATCATAATACATTGGGACATAAACCCTAATTTCTATTTGGGCAAAAGCAGGTTTGGAAAAACCCTAATTCAAGCCATCCCCATTTGAAGGGAAATTAGGGTTTGTAAATCCTAATTTGGCATAAAAATTAAAATTTGGAAATCAAGATTTAAAAAATACTCTAATTTGATAGAATATTTTTAATAAAAATTAAGGGATTCTTTGACAATTTGATATTGGAATATGGAGAGAATTATCCCAACAGAACAGGGATATGAGAGACTCAATTCAATAAACAAATTACGGAAAGATGGATCACACCAAAAATAATTATTAAATATTATTTCCATAAAAAAGACCGAGAGTGTTACATAATATTTAAACAGAAGAAGAGCTGTCTATCACAATTATTTAGAGGTCATCAAAGTGCTCACTACTATTAATATTTACACTTACTAAAGAAAAATATACAAAAAACATCTTTAAGACAGTAACAAATCTTTTCTTTATTAGATATTAATTATTTCATTTTTGTTTTCTCTTCATACTCCTTGATTATCAACACATGAGTCGAAGTTTATATTAATGATAATCATTTCCTAATTATTATTTTCTTTTCTTATTTTGAAAATATTATTATAGCTAATAACGAACACTCGAATGTCATTGTATATGTGAGTATTCGACTTGCAATTTTGTTATTTTCATGTTTTCTTCTTATTCCTAATTATTTTATTAGTTTACTCTATGTAAATATCTTTCAAGATAACTTAACTCTAATTTTATTATTATTTATATTAATTTTGTTTGCAAAATTAAAAAACTCTAAAAAAAGACTATTTATGATTGAGCATAAAAGATTATAGCTTTCGCTAGAGTATGAAACACATTAGTTAGAAAAGTTTATTAAAACTTCATATATTACACGTCAGCCTTAATTAAAAATTTATTCGATCTGATACACTAAAATATATGGCAACCTAATAAAAATATGATCAAAGATTAATTTATGTATTTGATCAATTTTATTAATAAATACTTGAGATATACATGATTATATGCTTTATATTAAAGAGTAGAGTTTTTTTTTTTTTTTTCAAATATTTTATAAAATAATAAAAAATTAATTTAATAATAATATTACAAAATTTAAATACTTGAGATATACATGTGTATCTACTCTTTTTATAAAAAGTAGATATACATGATTATATGCATTAGAATACATGTCAAATAGATAATAGATTTAACATTTATGATATGCATCATATGATTATACATCATACTTCATACACGGGCACACTTCAACATAATAAGATTATTAAAAAAAGATATTTAATTAAGATAGCTCAAATATTTTTTATTTAGATTAAATTTTCTGACATATTTTTGGGGAGATTCAATTTTAACTATAATCTAATTCATCAATCAAGTCTCCTTTTATGTCATATCTCAACAAATACTTTTCAAATTTTACATTCTTGATATATATTATTTAATTTGCCTTCAATATTTTTGGAAGTACTTATTTTATTTTAGAATGCTTTCCAACAATGGGTAAATTAGCATATAAGACCTTAAATTATATATTCATCAAGTATATTTTTTTACTTAAAAAAAAACAAATATTTTTTTTTCACTAGAAACTAATAGCATTTTAGCGAGAACAAATATTATTTTTTTAACAATACTCATTTTTTTTAAAAATCTATGAAAAGTATGAGTCAGAAAGTTACACTTAGATATTAGTCTCCCTTCCTCACAAGTCACACATGGACCACAAGTTATTAGAAAAAATCATTTATTAGCTATCTCTGAACATGTTTGTCCTCATATAATATTATTCCCATTAAGCCATTATATCTACCAACAAGTATAGCTCTTGTTGATTCTAGACAAAGTGAAGTTTCCCGATAAGAGATAATTTCTTTAGACACAAATAAGATTGTGATCTCGCAATGTATGACAAATAGATTTGACCACACATGACTTAGAGTCAATACTAGAAAAATGGACATATCCAATTGACTATGACAAAAGATAAATCTACCAAGAAACCAGATGATTTTGCAGTCAATACTAGATTTCATAGATAAGTTGTACTCAATACTAGATTTCACAAATTTTATAATATTCTCATTTTATTCTTACTTTTATTTTTTTAATTACTTCTATTAATGATACTATAATATTCAAGTCATGAGACATTACCTCATCCAGGATGCCGCTCAACCATGATGAAAGAGATGCAAGCAAATATTTAATGTGAAAATAAGTTTACATGGGAAGGTAAACTACTTTAAGATGAGATTTATAGCAAAGAGATTTACTCAAATATTTAATATTAATTACAAGTATGTATTTTCTCTAATATTCAAGATAAATTGTATGAATTCTTATTTCTATTATAATATTTCATAGTTCAAAAATATATCAGTTAGACATAAAGAATAAATTTTTTCAATGTGACTTTGAGGAAGAGATGAATATGGAGTAGCCACTTAGATTTTAAGCAGTAAAATTATATATAATTTGCAAACTATGATAAATATTATATGACTTGAAACAATCATCAAGTACCTAATTTATGAGATTTCACAAACAAACATCTCATTTGAGTTACACGTCTTTTTTTATCTTTCTAAAAAAATGATGATAGAAGATGATTTTGCTGATTATTTTTAAGGATGACATTTTAATTATGAAAGATTACAAGTTAATGATTACTCACCTCAATGACTATTTCAAACAATTTTAGATAAAAGATCTTTATAGATTCAAATATTCTATTAATATAGATGTAACTTATTATATAAGTATCACCTTGACATTGATTAAGGATATAAATACTTCATACTCTTATTAAGATTAATCTTTTTAAGTGTGCTCTAAAAGATACTCTAATTGATCCATATTTTAATTTCACTCCTAATGCAACTAGCATAATTAGTTGTAGTTTGCAAACTATGATAAGTATTATATGTCTTAAAACAATAATCAAGAGTCTGATTTATGGGATCACATAGAAAAACATCTTGTTTGAGTTAGACATATAAGTTTCTTTTATTTTTCCAAAAAATGCTGATGGCAGATAATTTTACTGATTATTTACAATAATAACATTTTCATTACAAGAAATTACAAGTTGAAAATCACTCAACTCAATGATTATCTTCAAACACAATTTTAGATAAAAAATTTTAAAGAATACAGATATTTTTATAATAAAAATATGATTTATTCTATGAGTGATATTACCTTGACATTAAAAATATATATGCTTCATACTCTTATAGAGGTTGATATTTTTAACTGTGCTTCAATAAATACTCCAATTGATTCAAATATTAATTTCACTTCTGATGCAAAATCACTCTAATTGACTCTACTACTTATAAAAAAAATATATGAAAGATTACTCATCTCATTATGATCAAACCAAATATAACATACACAGTTAGTATAATTAATCATTTCCTAAATATTTTTTGATAAATTTATATTAACACAACTCTTTGCATATTGAAATATGTGAAAAGATCTCATTAAATAAGAATCTATTTGAAGAATAATGAATACTTCTAATTAATCCGATATTCAAATTTGAGGTAACATCTACATGCACCAAAAGAAGATTTATAATATAATTTTATATTTTTCTAGGCGACAACCTTATCTTCTAAAAAAAAAGAGAAGGATAATTATTTCAAGATTTGATGTAGAGACAAATAGAAGATGCACGATTAAATTACCTAATATTATGTCATTTGAAAATAACAAACACTAAGGAATATGTTCTTAGAATTTTTTTATCAATTTATTCATAATTAACACAAAAATATAAGAACTTAATAATAATTATTGGTGAAATCACACTAATATTGAAAGCTCATGGTTAATGTCTTTAACCAATCAGACTCTAGATAACACTTCCTCACACTAAATTAAATCTATTAGGTCTCTATAATAAGTTTTCTATATATCAATATAATCATGCATAAATTTGTCTTATTTTCTTTTTCTTTCTCCATTAGGTATATGACTAAATAGATAACCTCCATAAAAAACCTAATTGGTATTAACCAAAATTGATTCCCTAAAATTTCATTTCGCTTAATTTATATTCAATCATTCTTTTAAATTGTTTATAATATAACTCATGAGTTTAATAAATTAGTAACTATTACAATCTTAAACATCCCCTTATTTTTATAAATGAGAAATATTACACATCTCTATTCATACAATATCTTTTTCAACTTCATGTTCTTATTGAACAACTTAATCAATCACATCATGTCTTTCTCACACATGACCCTCCAAACTTTAATAGGGACAATCATCAAGCCCTGAGAATTTTCTTGTATTCATCTTCTTGAGAGTTTTCCTAACTTTCATGATCATTATCTTAGTTACATATATATTGTTATTTTTTTATATTATCCTCACTAGTTAAATCTAAATTAGTAAATTTGTTTGAAAAATAATAAAAATACATTTTTTTCTGACTTCATCTTAAATTAGAATTTAATTATTTTTATTCTTAATATATTTTACATGACTAATATTGTTGCTCTTCTTCTCCAACATCCAAGCCAACTTACCAACAAAATTGTCTCACTTTACTTTGAAATCTATCATATAGCTCATCATATACCTTAAAATTAATTTAACTTGCCACTCGTTCAACTTTCTTTTTTATTTCTTTATACTTCATAATATCTTCATTTATATTCTTTTTATATATCTTTAAAACAAATTCACTTCTTTTTAATGGTTTATTGAACCTTAAGTTTTCACAATTAGATTTCTCGATATGAATAAATATTATCTTTATATATTCCTAAAATTTATTTATATCTTTATTTATATAATTAGCTACTTTATTACACATGGTATTCACATTATTATCATCATCTAATTTTTCCTTAAAATATTTATTGTTTCTCATTTTAAGTGAGCTTTATTTTCAGACTTAAAATCTCACTATAATCATATTTTCTACCATACAATTATATTATGATTAGTCTATATTAAGTTGTTAGAATCTCATATGGTATCACTATTATTTACAAAGTATTTCAAACTCTTTCATAATGAAATAAAAATATATTTAAATTATTAGAACCATTTTTAAAATTTATTAAGTGTTCTTTTTTCTTAAAGTAGATATTAACAATAGAAAAGTCATGTTAAAGTAAAATTTAAAATTATTCCGCTCATCTCATTTTTTTCAAACTCATATTTTTCATAATATCTCTCTTAGTTCCTATTACTTACTCATACATATTCATTTGAGTTTCCATCAATTATAATCATTTCTTCACTTAATATACCTTATAGCAATTCATTTGTATCTACCCAAAAATTAATAAATAAAATTTATTATCTATTAATCATTTTTATTTTTATTTTTCACATACAACTTGTATATGACTATTGTGTTTATTTTCAAAATTTCTATTATCATTATAGTACATTTTTCATTGGATTTCTATGTAGTATCAAAACTAAAATTTGAAAACCCCTAAAACAATGTAGGAAGAGGGGGGCCGAATCAGTGAGGTATCAATGCAGTGTGTTCAATGATGCCAACCCATTACTGGCATCAACAATGCATGTACTTTGTGTTTGCAATGGCGTGTGACAAGCGTTGAGTGTGTGCAAAAAAGTGGCATCAACAGTAAAGCAGGGGTATGACATCGATGGCAATTAAGCAAGGTTGTAGCATCAACATGCAGTGTGAATGTGCAGCATTGACATGATAGTTACAACTTATTGTATCTATTGCATGTGATGACATGGTGTCAGGCAGTATGTGACAGTGTGTAGTGGTATCGTGCAGACTGTGACACCTTTGTATATCTATGTTGCACAGTGTCATAGTTTAACTTGTATGGTTCAGTGTGTGCAGTGTGGTGTAAGTACTCAGTGGTGATATTATGCAATAGGCGTGAAGTAACTATGTAAAGTTATTATGTTACAACATATCCTTATAGAAAAGTTACAAAATTCTCAAACCATCCAATACTTGTATGAATGGGGTACATACAGACACAAAAGATTCTTTGTACATAGTACATATTATAAGAAGAATGGACATATCAAACAAAGGTATTGATAGTTCAAAAAAAAATTTTAGCATGATAATTTATATGTATTTACTGATATGATTAGGTATCATATTAAGTGTTTGAGTGTCATTGATCTAGACAGAATCAAATTCCAACCAAGTATAATTGGCATGATTGGGCCTCATGCATGCATTCATGCCTGGCCGAGCCTAGCCCTTGGTCCTCCCTAACATAGTAGCATGTTGCCAAGGCAATGGCCATTGCCGACTGGCCTAGCCAAAGGGTTGTAGGAATGAGTTGTGACTCATCTGCCACTACCTTAAACTTTAAATTAATTAGCTTTAATTTTCACAGTTCAATATAGTGGATTATATATATATATATATATATATATATATATATATATATATATAGTAATATTATGTAAATATTTAAAAAATAAATTTTATTTTAAAGAAAAGAATAACTACATAGAAAACATTATTAATATGGAAATAATAAAATATAAAAAAAACATGAAAAAATACACCAAATCTTTAGAATGTAAATATTTTTAGTTCAGAATTCTCCAATCACAGTTTACTATGTAGTTATTCTTTTCTACATAGTAACTCCAATTCTTTCATGGCAATCGAGCCCAATGTCACCAATGATCAGCCATCATGCTCATGTCTAGTTCAGAATTCGAATTGTCACAGCTCATAATCTTGATATGGATATCATTATATTCTTATATATCATTATTCACTTACAATTCTTTCATTTTATTTTAATAACTCATCCATGAATTTTTTAAGTTTTTTAAGCATAACAAAACTTCAAATTGAATATATTTAGTTACTATGTGTTCCTATTATCTGAAATCATATCCTTAACCATTAAAAAATTAACTCTATTATTATGTTAGACACCAAATAAGTCAATAGATCACTTGTCATTTTTGATTGTACAAAAAAAATAAATTTCCATAATTTTAATTAAATTAAAATACTTACATTTTATCACTTTGGGATAAAATAAAATAAAATTCAATATCTAAGTAGTTCAGCAATTTACTCATATTCGACTAGTCTCTCCATCATTTGTCCTTAATTAATTGAATCACAAAATCATATATGAATACGATGTCAATATTCATATTCGGAAGCTCCCTAAAACTATCATATTTATTTTCATAATCTAAGAAGCACGGACACTGATACGGACACGGGGATACGACACGGCGAAATACGAGGACAAAGTAAAATTTAAAAAATTAGGATACGAATATTACTAGGACACGGCATGATAAAATAAAATAAAAATAAGAATAATTATTTTTATAAATATTATTCTTAAAAAATATTGACAAATAAAATAAAATAAAATTTATAATTATCTTTATAAATATTGAATATTTTATAAAATAAAATAAAATATTTATATTATAAAATAAAAATATTCTATTTTATTTTATTTTATAAAATAATATTTATAATATTATTATTTTATAAAATAAAATATTATTCTAAATATATTTATATTTTATACCCACAGAATCACGCCGCCCCATTGCCCCGCTGCCCCGGCATCACACCGCCCGACCGCCCCACCACCCCACAGAATCGCGCCCCCCACCGCCCCACAGAATCAAATTAGCCCCCACCGCCCCACAAAATCAAATTAGCCCCCACCCTATAGAATCGAATTCTTCCCCAGCCTATAGAATTGAAATCGTGTCTCCCGTGTCCGACATATATCCATAACTTTGACCTACTATTTAGTCAACGATACACCACGTGGCGTATCGAACATATATCCGACACGTCTAGCGTGTTTCCACACATCCACGTATCTGACACATGGACACTCAAAGCCACTGCCGTATCCATGCTTCTTTGTTTATAATATTAAGATTGGTTATCAAATTAAGTATAAATCTTACCCTCTAATTTTTGCAATTAGTTCATACAAATGAATATGTTTTTCATTGTATTTTTTAGCTTTAACACCTTAATCATATAATTTATGCATGTAGCTAAACAATAAAGAATTAAAAAAGAGAACCAATATTTTAAATATTTCTGTTTCATCTAAATAGTTATGATACAAAAATCAAATTGTTCTATATATTTATTAAATAATAAATTGCATATACATATAAGTGTAATGCATGTGATGAAAGAGTAAATATATAAATACATATTCATCGTATCATAAAAAATATTAAAAAATTTTAAGATAATATTTTTATGTCCCAATCTAATTTATCAATTATAATCGACCCAATTTTATTATTAATGTAATTAGATATCAGATATTAATAATCAACACATGAATCCAAGATAAAATATCTATAATTTTAATAATGTAATATCTACATGAATTTTTTCAGGCACATTGACTTACATAGTGTGAAATTCTCATAATCGACTAGGTATCTTTACATATTTTAGTATATTTTATATTTCTTATAATGAGAGAAACTATTTTTTTAATAATTTGAACTATTAGGTTAATTATGTAATACATATACCTAAAGTAAAAATTTTTACCCAATGAATCATTTTTAATGATTCTCACAAACATGTTTATTATTATACTATTATTTGAAAGATTATCAAATATTATACTAACATTTTTATTTTGTATATTATATTTACTAAAAATCTTGAATAGACACTCATGGTGAGGACACCAAGAAGATGGAAAATCTCAAGAAACTCTAATATTTTTTATTTAGTTTCCATAGACAATCAGCAAAGAAAATAATAACGTATACGAATACGTTATCATCATGGCTAATCAAAATAATGGACATCATAATAAAGATCATTCCACTTTGTGTTCTAAGATCGTTAATTAATATATTTTTTTTTATTTTATATTTTTTTATTACGTCATACATACTAGTCATCATATAAATTCTACAATAAATGAGTTGGATATAAGTATGCATAAGATCAAATAGCCTATTATCTTCTCAAAAATCTAATTATAAAACTTATACTAGTAATAAACTTAATCATGTATTTTCTTACAATCTCATTATGATAAATAAAATAAATCAATAAACTTGAAATTAATTCATATTCAAAGATTATGCCGCCTATATTCAATTGAATTTATTTGTGATCTAATGTATCATATATTTTATTACATTAATTCAATATGTCCTAAGATGTCTAGTACTCATATATGTACATATTTTTTTACAATATATATATTCTATCAAATCTTCTTCGGCACTCATAAAATTTTTATATATTTAATTATCTTAAAATAAATTTATAATATAAAAATTAGTTTATTCTTATATTTGTTGAGGTGTAAGGACTGAAAAAACCTATGACTAAAAGATAACACAGTCCAATCTTTTTAGTCAAATTATTAATATATATGTCTAGATCTACTTTATTTTTATTAATATTCATTAAATTTCATTTATATAGTTTAGTGATCAGAAAGTTTTGAGTTGGAGAGAGTTGTATTTCACATTTTAATTATTTTATAAACTAAAAAAAATTGAATAAAATAAAGCTACCAAGCAAATCCACAAATGACCAACACCAATAATAATGCTCACCAAGCAATATTAATTTATAATTCCATTTTACTCAAATTATAAATGAGAAAATAGTAAAATAATAATGCAAGCTCACTATTGTAGAATAAGATTTTTTTTAGAGAAAAAAAAAGCAAATTCAAATTTCAATATGAAAAATTATAAATGTCAACAACCATTTGATTTTTAATATTTATAAAAAAAATTTTAATATTTAAAAAAATATTTTTTTCTGATCTTTATTTGGACAAATATCCAACAACTATTTAATTCCTATCCATAGTTATTAGACAAAATCAACAACTGACAAATATTTAAAAAATCATTAAAAGAGACATATGAATGCTCATGCCGATTTGTAAACATACTATCATGGCAAATGGGTGGCAAGCACATGTTATATGCTAAAAATATCTTAATCATGCCAAGGTTGACAAGTTGGCCATCCATCATGGGTCTGGCAAGACATGAGTCGTTCAATGGATAAACATGAGGAAGGTCCAAGCACACCTCTATATCAAGTCATGCCAAGCACCACATTTTCATGTTGCGCCTTAGGACGGGCTAGAGCTTCCCTGCCTAGTTGATATCTCTATTTCGACTCTAGAGTATAGATATATCAGTTAACTAACCAAAACATCTTATCTTATGCTTCATTCTTGTTTGAGTAAGAACTTATTCGATCTGATATATTCAGACATATAGGAAACTAGTAGAGAGCCAACTAGAAAGAATTTTATGTATATAATTACTTTTATTGATGATTTCTTAAAATATACATGGGTACATCTACTTCATGATTGATTAAATATATTTTTTATTTTTCAAATATTTTATAAAAAAATATAATTCAATTTGAAAAAAAAAATATTAAAAATCTAAAAAATGATAATTTATTAAAATATATATCAAATAAATTCAATACTTATTATATAAATCATGAGATTATACATTAAACTTCTTATACCAGCATACCCCAATAGAATATAATTATTAAAAGAAAAAATAGATATATAATTGAGATATCTTTGATACTTTTGCTTTAAAAATTTTTCAATGTATTTTTCGGATTTGTAGTTTTACCAATAATCTACCTCAAATTGAACATATCTTCTTTCCTTTCTCAGTGTATACCCTTTCATATATTACATCCTATAAAAAGATTACTTAACTTAACTCCAAAATTTTTGGATATACTTGTCTTTATCATAATTGCTCAAAATGATAGAACAAGTTAGTATTTAAGACTTAGAGCTATGAATTCTTTGAATATTTCATTACTCAAAAAGGATATAAGTATTTTTTTTTATTAAAAAATGAAAAGATTTTAATAATTATAGCTACTACCTTTTTTAAACATTACTCCTTTTTAATAAGCATTAAAGAGTATTAACCCAGAAGTTATGCCTACATTCATTATTCGTCCTTACTCACTTGTAGTCTCATTTGGATCATCAATTAATAAAGAATCATTTATTGATTACATTTATAAATATTAATACTCAATATGATGTCACTCCCATAAAATCATCATATATATCAATAAATACAAATCATATTAATTTTAGAAAAAAATAATATTTTCTAAAAAAAAATTCCTTAAAGTCCATAAGATATAGTAGTCCATGAATCGTTCCTAATACGTGTTCTTGTTGGACCAAAAATTGAGATTTTACCATTCATGACTTATAGTCTATACTATAAAAGAAAACATATCTATTATGCTCAAAAGATAGACAAGCCTATCAAGAAATCAAATGAACCTATGACTAGCCCCTCTAACCTTGACATTTCAATTGCTCTCCGAAAAGAATAAATGAGTGCTACTCAGCACTTGATTTCATAGCTTTTGTTATACTATCACATAGTTCCTTGTTTTATTTTTTTTATTTATTTATTTTGACAATACTAGAAAACTCAAGTTTCCTTATGAGATATTTTCTAATCCATGTTGGTGTCAGATTATAATGAAAGACATGCATGTCCTTCACTTAAATGAAACTTAGAATCTATTATCATGACCTTTAAGAAGATCTATCTTACTACATGAACTCATTTTCAAAGTAAACAAGATAGTCTCAATAAATACTTTTATTTCTCTAACAATATCTCACAATAAAAAAAATACTAGCTGGACACAAAAAAAATTTATTCCTTTAAAAAAACATTAAGAATAAAGTGTATATAAAACATTTACATAAATTTCAAGCAGCACAAATAAATATAATTTAGAGATTACAAAAGAAATTGTATGACTTAAAGAAGTCACTAAGAGTATAGGTTATGATGTTTTCAATTATCTTATTTGGTTTATACAAATATGTTACATACATTTTTATTTTTTCAGGAAAACTCTAATAGCATAATATTTTTACTAATTATCTATGTAAATAATATTTTAATTTTAGTAGATAAGTTAAAAATCATTCGACTCAATAAATACCTTCAGATATAATTCAGACAAATGACTTTAAGAGAATGAAATAATTTTTTAGCATAAATGTGACTTATTCGATAAGAAATATCATTTTGACACAAAGGAAACATGTTTGATACTCTTACAAATATTGATTTTACTTCTGATGCAACTCTTTCAATTAACTCTATCATTTATAAAAAATTCAAAAATACGATTAACTATGGAATTATGATCAAACAAAAATTAATATACATAATCAATATAATTTATTATTTTATAGATTTTAAACGACATATTCACTTTGACGCAGCTCTTCACATCCTAAGATATGTGAAGAAGTCTTAAAAACTTAATTTCTATTAGGAATTATGAGCACTTACAGTTAACCAAATACTCAAATTCAAGATACACTTAGAATATATATATGACAAGATTTTGGATATTTATCATAAACAATCTTATCTCCTATAAAAATAAGAGACATAATTGTCTTGAGATCTAGTAAATAAGAAAAGTTCAAAGTAATAGATACTTTTACTTGTAGCATATTTTAGATTAGGTGTTAAACATGTCATGTCGTGTTGACATTGCCCAATTTTTTGTGACCTAATGGGGTCACCATGTCATGACGTGCTAGCACACATTCATTAAAGATAAGCCCGACACAAATTCATTAAAGGTCAACCTAGTATTGCATGATTAGCCTGCTATTTAGCACTTCCATATCAGGTTTTGCCAAGTCAATTCTAAGTCATTCCAAATTGTGATAATTATGTTATAGGTGGCCAAAAGGCTCAATTAAAAATTTTTAAAACTTTAAAAATACTTTATTAGAAAAATTAAATTTCTAAATTAATTCAAACTACATTGTACAATATATTATTAAATTTAAATGAATTAATTTAATAATTTATAAAAATATTTTATATTACATTATGCTCAAAATATCGAATGAAGAAAAATAATACAATATATAATGCTGAATGATAAACTTTGAAAAAAACTATTGAACATAAACAACAAGAATGCAGTAAAAATTTGAAATCATAAATATAGTAAATAAGTAGAAACAAAAATAATAAAAGTATGCATCATATTTCATATGCAAATCTTCTAATAGTCATGATAAATTCATATTTGTAGCATGGTAATACGAATAAAGATCATTTTTGACAAATATTATTTTGAAGATAGTGCTTGTGGTAACCTAAATATCCTCGATATCTTATGAATTATTATTTTGAATGTTCAACCTTATATTTTCTCAATCTTTTAAGCCTGTAAATACTTTTATAATATTTGATCACAATCTAAATCTTTTACCTAAAATAATATTGACAGTCACAAAAAAATAAACTTTAATATTATACGAAATACCAAATAAATTAGTAGATCACCTGCAATCTTATATAGCATGAGATAGCTAGATTTGTATAATTTTTAGTAACTTAAAATATCTAAATTATTATTATCATGTGATAAGATGGAAAAGTAATTAGTATCTAATTACCGAGATAACTCACTCTGATTCAATGAATCATCTCATCATTTGTCTTTACCTAACTGAATGAGAAAATTATCATCTTTAAATACAATATCTATGTTCGTACTCAAATCTTTCCTATATATATTATCATACCTAATATCATATATGTAAACTTATTATTCAATTTTTCATAAATTCAACCATCAAATTCTCGTTCATTTATTTAGTTCATGCATATGAATATATATGTTAATTTAAAATATTTTATAATCATTTCACCTTAATATTAAGATTTATATAGAAACCCAAGTAAAAATATTTAAAGATGATTAATATTTTAAATATTTAATTTTCATCTCAATAATCATCAAACTAAATACAATATATTATTTATACTTGTTAAACTTGTCACAAATATTGCATGTACATCAAGGTACAATACATGTGATAACAGTATAAATAGACAAGTATATGCTCATCATTTCATAAGATCTTTAAAAATTTAAAAAAAAATTTGTACCCCAATCTAAATTATCAATAATAAATTCATCACTCTTACTATCAATATAATTAGATATCATATATTGGTAGTTAATACATGACTCATATATCAAGTAGATATAATTCTAATAATATCTCATATTTATTTTAAATTTTATTCTTTTTTAGTCCCAAAAATAAACATAGACTATTAAACTCTTATTATCTGTTATGCAACTAAAAATATTTTAACTAATTTTTTATTTTTTCTAATACTAGAAAAATAACTTGCATTCCCTTCCATGAACCAAGTTAATTATGTGACAAATATACTTAATATAAAAATTTTTACCTAACGACATATCTCTAATAATTCTGACAAACATTTTATTGACGACATCATTATTTGAAATATTATCAAATATAATACTAAAAATTTTATTATGAATATCACATTCACAAAAGATTCTCATCATACGCTCATATATAATAAAATTATCATAAAAATAAAAGATCTCACCAATATCTAATATTTTTTATTTAGTTTCCATTAAGGATCAACATAACGAGCAATAAGATATCTGAATGATGCATCATGATGACTTGTTCAGATATTAGACATACAAACTCCTCTACTAGATTTTTTAAATTTATTAATTATTAATTATTTTAACTTATAATATTATATTATGTTATTTCTACTAGTGAACTTACGAATTCTACAATAAATAGATTGAAATATATTTGAATAATAATGACTATCATAACATTTTCAACAAATCTAATCAAAAAATCTATTATAATAATCAATTTGATCATATTTTTCCTTTAAAGATCAATACAATAAATGAAAATGATCAATGAAGTTGAAGTTGATCCAATATCAACAATTTTACTGCTCAATTAGGTTTATCTGAGATTTGATACCCTATAAAATTAATGGAAAAATCATATTTTATATTTATAAAAAACTTTTTACATTTAAATTTAATTTTTTTTATTTTTTTATTATATATAATGAACACAAATCTGACAGCTATCGGATTTTGCACAGTAACCATTGGAAGCAAATCCAACGGCTACAAAAAAAATAAAAAAAAAAATTTTACCAACAATGACAACGACATGTTTACACCAATCATTGTCATTGTCAAGGCAGGTGCAAGCAATTATTTCCAATTATATATACGTAACAAGCAAGAAAAGGGAAAAGGAAAGATAGATTTTTTTTAAAAAAAAACTTGACCCTTGCCCCTTGCTTGTTATGAGTTATGAAAATGCCAACAAGCTACACATAGATGGCATGCCAGAATCGACAGAAGAAATGATTAGCCCCAGCCCGACACAGCACAAACCATGCTTTAGGCCAACATGACTACAATCCAAGCATGAGAAATAGCAATGTCAGGCCTAACACAACTATTTTGAATCATACCTCATGTCATGCTCGAGCCACCCAACTCCCTTGACATCTATTTTTGATGTCACATACTCTAAAAAAATTAGTATACACTTTATTCATCTATTCTTTACTATGCCAATCAAGTAATGAAATATCTTCTTCCTTAAGGAGATAAGAATATCCAAGATAGAGACATTGTTATATCATATATTCATATAGCATAATAACTAATTAACAATAATATCTTCATGAAATTCTTAAAGAGACTTCAACTTACTTTTCTCTCCTCTAAACTTGACATATTGGATCTCTATGTACCAGCTTAATGAGAGGATTACAATTTTTACTTTGTATGCTTATTTTATTTTATTTTTATAGTTTTGATAAAAAACATCTAATATGTGAGCTACCCCAATCACTTTCATCATTTTTTAAGGACACTAGTTGTATGATATTTTATTATTAAAAATTAATTGCATTAATTATTTAGTGAGAATTTTTATAAAAATTTTATATCAAGGAGAAATGATCTTTAGTTTACTTTCCTAAGCCTATGAAAGTATCAAGTATGTGTAGAATCTCTTTTAATGTAAGAAAATAACATATAAAGCTATAAAAATGTATTCATTTGTTATTCACATACTAAAAAAAATATTACACTTATAACTAATTGGGTGATTATTATTGGTTATCTTACATTCTTTAAAATTAAGTACATGATATATGTATCATGTATTTTAAATTTGAATGAAAGAAAAAAAAATAATGTTTGCATATGATTGCTTCCTCAATAATACCCCCGGATATATTCTTTATCATTAATTAAATGTTGAATTCCATGGAAAAAATTACAAGTTACCTTTTTGGTAGATCTTATATCTTACATATTTTGATGTAGTATTTTCGGCATCTTCTTTCCACTCCACTCAAAGAATTCTCAAGTATGTGAAGAAGCAAACTTTGTTTTTTATTTATTTTTATGATTTATCATTATATAATATAAGTTATGTTTTTTGCAAAACTTTTGGATGGGGAAGAAAATGAATGTATACTTATGATTGTAAAAATTAATATATGATTATCCAAATGAGAATCCATTTATGAAATATGAAAAAAAAAGAAATTAAAGAATTGGAAGTATATATGAATAATTTAGAAGAGTATATTGTAAAAAAAAAGTATTAATGAAACCAACCATTGGGCAATGACATCCAACGACTAGATGCTCCATAACACTTCTTTATTACTTAGTTATTTATACAAATCTTATAGTTATGATTAAAATAATATAAAATGCAATAAAATACATATCTGATTATATTAACCAACCACAAGAACTAGAAGTTATAATTTATAAAAAATTGAAAAATTATTTAAATATTATAATATTAAGTATGTTAGTTTTAACTAACTTCTGAATACAAATATTATTATCATATTCAAAAATAATAAATTTTACATTTAATTAATTAAGAATAAATAATAAGATAGACCATTAAATAAGTATAAGCTATTGAGATACTAAGACAAATTACTACTCTATCTTATCTGGGAGTGATATGAAAAATTTAGAAATATAGAATCAATAAAAGTCATTGGAAACAACATTTCTTATATTATTTAAAATAATATAAGATCAATTGACTATTCTAATATCTAGTATAATATCAAAATTTATTTTTTACAACTATAAATATTATTTTAAATAAGAGAACAAAACTATATATAAATATTAATAAAACTCTATAATACTAAAATAATTATAAAGATATAAAAATGAGTCTTGAAGATACAACTCAAACACTACACCTAAAGGTAGATAATAATTTATACAATAAAACTTATAACAATTAATACCATGACTAGTCAGAGTTAAATATGATGATCTAGATCTTTTACTTTTTATCTTTACAACTTTATCATTTGTCATATTTTTTATTTTTTATTTTGAAAGATAATATTATAGTTATCAAATTTTATTTTACAAGTATCAAGGTGTATAATATATGTATATATATATATATATGTATATACATAGTATACATATATTATTATACATATATATTACATATATACATTGCATATATGTATATACATAGTACATTTCTTTGTATATGCATTGTGTATACATATATACACAATGTTTATACTTAGTGTATATACATTTTATAAATATTATACATGTGTGTACATATATTGTGTATATATGTATATACACAATATATTTCTGTGCAAGTACATTATTTATATGTATATTCACATTGTATATACATTCTACGAATATTGTGTGTATATCTATATACATTATGTATATATGTATATTGTATATACACTATATTTCTATGTATATAGATATTGTATATACATAACATTCTATATACATTATGTATGGGTACATTGTGTGTACTATGTATATTACATATATACACAACATATATATTATTTGTACATAGATATACATGCATATAACATTTAATACATACATATTATATATAATATATATTTTATCATATTATGGAGTCAACAAGCCCAGGACCTACCACCATGACACGCTGCCCACAAGCCACAACCCACACGAGTCTATGCCTGGGCCATGGAACTATAATCTGTGGACTAGTCACCAGCAGGCACCCTGGCTGGGGCTTGGCTAAGGCTTGGCTAGGATGTTCCTGGCTCACCTGGTTGAGACACCGGCTAGTTGAGGCTCAACAACATTGCACCCAAGCTAGCTTGGGTTAGGAATGAGTCAGGCCAGACACAAGCCATGCCTACAGGTACAGGCCGGATGGTGGCTGTGTTCCAGAATAACCCGACCCAACACAACAGTCACACTATGTTTGAAACCGGGCCTGCATGCCGTGCCAACCCAGCACAGCCCAGCTTCCACCACTACATGTTGCCCATGTGCATAACATTGAGCAAGCCACCTAGGCCAACACAACAACCCGACCTAGCCAAGTTGCTGCATCTAGAGCAAGCCAGGCCAGGCCAGGTCAGGCCAGGCCAGGTCAGGCCAGGCCAGGCAAGGCTTCAAACCATTTTTCATCAAATCAGATCAACCCACATATCCTAGCCCAAATTCCCACCTCTACAATAGATCTCATGATCATGAAAAATGAGATAAACCGACAATTAAACAAAAGAGAATCTCGCATGGTTAAGTATCATTTAGAATAGTCCGTATATGTCAAAAAATTACTAATTTAACCACCATTTCTAGAAAAAGAAATACACAAGGATAAATGAGCATGATATTAAAATCTTAATGTGGGTCAATGAAAACCACTTGAACAAAATTTGAAACAACTCATAAGACTACATCAGAATCAATATAGAACAAGGCATGAGGGGGTGAAACAAAGAAATCTAAAGATGGTGTTATCTCAAACACCTGGTTTGAGCATTGACCACAAAAAAATGATGCATACACAGATTAATGAAAAAAAAGGAAGTGATGCATTCACACTGATTAATAGAAAAAGAAAGTGATGTATTCACTGAGATTAATGAACAAAGAAAGATGATGTGCACTCACATATTAATGACGAGAGAAAATGATAGAGAGAAGCAACACAGTGAAATTGGTAACACTTTAATAAATGAAACATATTTTTCCCCACCCAATTTTCCTCTATAAATAGTTGATGCTTCGTAAAAATATGCTACTGATTTCAAGATGCATTTTCCAGAATTTTTCCTCGAAGACAAGGAAACCTAAGGAAAGAAGATTAATACAAGCACAAACAACATTGTGAAATGATGTGTTTCATAAAAAGAAATGGCACCACTTCTTGGTTGCAAAAGTCAACAAATTATTTATTTTTTATTCTTTTTTAATTTCTATTAGATCAAATTTGGTGAGAGATTGTTAAAGGAATGATAAGGCTAAAAGTCATTTATAAAAGAGAATTGTGTGGCAAAAAATATAGTTAATTTGTAAAAGTGTATTCAATTCTATTGTATTGTCTTTCATCACCTTCCATTATTAATACGTATGTGTGCATCATATTCCTTTATTCATTTATCTGTAACTCTCAGCAATAAATATCTTAGTTCTCGTATTAATAAAGAAAATAATCATATATAACAAATAATGTGAATTATAAAATTTTGTAAATCTTTGAGCTTTTGAATCAGAGCATAATCCATTTTTGTTGTGAAGGAGTCACATTTGCCTAGATGTTGTGGTTTAAACATTAGAATAGGCATCTGCAACTCATCTACTAATCCTAACAAAAAGAAACTTAAAGGCTGAGATTCGATTACCTCGGCTTTATCATCTATGATAGAGTTCATCAAATTCATCCATGCATGACTACTGCAAGGTTTTCACCTGTCAGAGATTTTTCAGGTCTGCTAAAAGATCATCATAGACATAATATCCAAATCAGCTATTCAAATCTCTCAATATTCAATCCAATCCAAATATGCATGATTACCCAAGAATTTTACATACCCTTGGTGCAATTGAATATCCTTTGCATCTAAATGTATGGCTTCTAAATGTACTTAATTTTCTAAAGCATTGCTATCCACTTCAAAAAAGTATTCCGCACTTAGTAACCAGCTGTCGAGTCTCATCCCATCAAAAAGAGGGAATTCAACCATTGTAGATGGACTTATGAAGTTATTACACAACTGGTTAACTACCTTTGTAGCATTGGAATTGGATTCATTGATGTTTATCCTCCTGGTACATTCATGCTAGCCAATACTTATGTATTTTGAAGGCTGAGACCTCCAATCAAGATTTTAAGTTCGGCTGTAGTATGTGTGTGTTTCTCTTCAACTTCAACATGTGATAGTCTTGGCATCGCTCAAAATCCTTCATCCTCTTCAGAAGTTCATTTAAATCTCATGGAGATAAGTTCCTTCCACCATTACTACACAGGTAAAGAATCAAAACACTGCTACCAATCAATGCACACAAATTTATGAAGAAAGGAAATGATACACGCACAGAGATTAATGAAGAAAAGAAGTAATGCACACACAAAGATTAAATGAAGAAAGGAAGTGATGCACACACAAAGATTAATGGAGAAAGGAAGTGATGCACACACAAAGATTAATGGAGAAAGGAAGTGATGCACACGCATAAATTAGTGAAAAAAGGAAGTGATGCACACACATAAATTAGTGAAAAAAGGAAGTGATGCACACACACAAATTAATGAAGAAAGGAACTCATACACGCAAATTAATGAAGAAAGGAACTCATACACACACAAACTAATGAAGTAGAGAAGTGATGCACAACTACAGATTAATGAAGGATGATGCACACACATATTAATGAAGAAAGGACCAGAGGGAAGCAATACAATAGAATTGGTTCCACTTTTACAAATCAAGTATATTTTCCCTGCCAAATGCTCCTCTATAAATAACCTTTTGCCTTAACAACCCCCTAATAAACTTTCACCAAATCTACTCTAATAGAAATAAAAAGGTAATAAAAAATAATAATTTGTTGACATTTGTAACTAACAATTGGCCCCGCTTCTTTTGACGAAGAACGCTTTCCTACAGTGTCATCTCTGCTTGCATCAAAAACAGAGAGGAGTGGTTGTTTTTAAATCAATGACCAAAACAAAGATATTTAACGACTAAAATAAGTTACATGATGAAGAACGTTGGATTGCCTGAGGGTAAATTGGATGAATTCGTTGAATCATGAAATCATAATCTGATAAAGAACTATGTCATGAAAAGGATTATTGTGGGCCGATGGACACGACTTGTAACAATCAAATTCATTTGCTAGTGATTATATTTAGGCGAACATCGGAAATAAACTTCTCGTTTAAAATGATACAATACGGAAGGTTGAAATTACGAGGCCTGTTGTCGTGGATATGCCTGCCTCTGGGTGGAACAGCCGCGGCTTCCGAAAAATTCTTAATGCTTCCGCGTGTGCAGCAGCACGGATAAATTCCGGGGAAATTATGTTTTTGAGTGCTCCACATAAAAATTTAATAATTTTAAACTTATATTTTTTAATTTGAAAAAAGTCACCAAAATTTTAAAATATTTAAATTTAGCATACTATTACGTTTATACTAAACCAGTCTCACCATCTCCCATCAACCCTCTCCAATTGGCCCTCGCCCTCTCTCATCGAGCTCGATGGAGCTTGGCCACGAGCTCCATTGATCTCCTAGAGCTCGTGGTCGCGCTCCTGGAGCTCGACGATAAGCTCAACGAAGGAGCTCGTGGAAACGAACTGGGGAAAAAGGGATGGAGAGAAAGGGGCGAGAGGTGAGGACAGTCGGGCAATAAGAAATGGGCGTGGGCGAAGGCGAGAGCAAGAGCTAGTGGTGAGGGCAAGTGCTAGGGGGAGGACGAGGGGAGGAGCAGGGGCTAGTGGCGAGGGAGGAGCGAGGGGCAAGGAGGGGATAGTTTAGTACTTACGAATTTGGATATACTTATTTTTAATTTATTTTTAGTTTTGTGACTTTTTCAAAAATATCAAAATTTTAATTTCTAAATTTTAAAATTTTTTGGGAAAGCACCCCAAAACATAATTTTATCCTAAATTCCTGAAACTTACGTGGTAACTAGTAAGTGTATAAAGATAAAAATTAAAATACAAAAATAAAGCCTCATAACTTATTTATGATTTTAGGAAATATATAGTTTTTTTAGTATGGGTGTTTTAGTATCTTTACTATTTTATTGTGGAATCATATATATATATATATATTGTTGCGTGACCCTGATGAATTAAGGAGTATTATTGCCCTCGCCACTAGCCCTTAATTATGTTTTGCATCTCTTTAATTTGTATGTTGTTTCTTGGTTGTTAACTATTAATGGGTCATGCCTCTCATATATTGACATGGTAAATATTATCACTATTCGATCAAATGTTTATATTGATGCTTAATTTGAATTTGTTGATGATTGATTTGAGAGAAATAGTTTGTTATGCTTCAAAGGCAATGGATTTTGTTTTTTTATTTTTTTACTTGTTTCATTTTTTTTATTTTTTTTCTTGTGGTAATTGTTGTTGATAGAGGAAAATCTGCCAACACAATAACAAACTGAATAAAGAAGTAAAAATATAGCATAATTAAATTCTCTTTTACTTGCAAGAACTTATGAGGAGGACTAATAAAAATATAGAGCAAAAATAGAAATCAATAACACACAATAAACACAATTTGTTTAATGTGGAAAACCCACTTCAGTAAGGGGAAAAAACTATGAATCGTACTGAGCAAAGAAATAGTTCCACTATGATCAATAGAAATACAAGAAAGTTTCTAATATAATACACCAAAAATGTGATATAGCCAGCAATCTAGAGTTAAACATCAATGCTTCTGATGCAAAATAAGAAGAAAAAGAAAGACCCAAAAGCAGAACATAAATTGTGAAGTACTTATCTCCCTACTCAGATATCGTATCGATGATCCAACTATATAGAATAAAATATCATGTTTTATGAACTTCCTATCCAAAAATTAGCCCAATCCAATGGTGAACATATATGAAGTTGTAATCTGAAAAATGATCTCTGATGGATATGTGAAAATCACAAAGGCTTTCCTTCTCCTCACTTATTTCCTGCCTAGATATTGTAATGATGATCCAACCACATAGAATGAAATATCACGTTTTCCAAACCTTTTGTCCAAAATTCAGCTCAATCCAATGGTGAACGAATCTATAATTGTAATTTGAAATTAAAAATGATCCCTAGTGGAAGTGCAATAATCACAAAGGCTTTTCTTCTCCTTACTTATCTTCCTGCTTAGATATCATATCGATGATCCAACCATACAGAATGAAGTATCATGTTTTTCAAACCTGCTGTCCAAAAATCAGCATGATCCAACAGTAAACGAATCTACAATTCTAATATGAAAAAATAATCCATGGTGGGTGTGCGAAAATCACAAAGGCTTTCTTTCTCTTCATGTCTCTCTCTCTCTCTCTTGCTGCTATATTTCTCTCAAAAAGAGCACTCTCTCGCACCCTAATCTAACCCCTTTCCACTTAAATAAGTGAGACCAATGAGCCTTCATAATTTTGATTTTTACTCCACATAGTAAGGGAGCCCAAAACCCAATAATTGTATGGTTTGATAGTAAATTTTTTTATTCATAGATGGATTTGAGAAAACTTTTTATTTCTACAATGGTTAGTATTGTGTTCTCATGCTTTCATTTTTTTTATCTAAGTGATAGCTAAATAATTTCTCAGTTGGCAAGTAAGTGGTTATCATGAATATGATAAATTTAAATATTATTATAAGACATGTCACATCTATAAAATTCAATGATGATAATTATTTATTATGATTTAATGGAGTGCTCACTAGATTAAATTAGCAAAACAAAAAAAAAATTCAAAAAAAGTTACTTTAGCATTTATTGATGTTAATTATTCAAAATGGATCTAATAAGATGTGCAAATGAAAAGTTTGATTTGATATTAGATTGAGCCTAATATTTAGGCATCGTTATACATTATCATTCTACAAAAGGTCTTTGGGATGTTTTGAATTTGAGATTGGACAAACTAAAAATAATTTCAATTTATGTTAGTTTTATAGACAATTCTTTAATTATAGGCAAAATGAATGAATACTTTTATTTGGTTAAATTATCGAGTTGGATTCATTGTGCAGTTAGTTGGATACCTTACAACCACTTACCATTGTTTTTAGTGTCATCCCAAATCAACAAAATATGTTGAGAATAGTGAAGCTCTTATCTACTATGGATCATACATATGAATCTTTCCGAGGTGAATGAAATAAGTTATCATATTTAGAATATTGATGTCATGCTTTCTCAATCATCATAAGTGCTCTTGGATTGTATAGCCTTTACTTCTGAAATTGTTGGTCATGATAGAGGTAGAGTTCATAGATCAAGAGGAGACCACGGTAGAGATACATATTATCACTATCATGAAAATACAAATTACATTCAAGAGAAATATTGGATGGAATTTGGTAAGACATATTGAGTTAACCAACTACATTCATTAATGAAGGTACACCATCAAAATTCTATAGGTAACTCATATTTTATGTATGTGTATATAGTTTATATGATTAATTCATGTAATCATTTATTTCCTTTTCATTCTTATTTTATTTGGTTTTGAAGCTGCTCATATTATTTCTAATGATAAATCTTTGTTTAGTAATCTTAATAAATAAATTATGAAATCACTTGGTACTTTAGCTTATGGATCTAAATATCATATCGTGTGAGAGAATAATGTTCTTAAATTCTAGTTATTTTGTATCTTCTACCTTATAAAATCATGGATTCCCAATGAATCTATTATTGGTTAGTCACTTTGAGAAATAAATTAATTCTAAAGTAATATTTTTTCTATCTTATTATGAATTTTAAGATCTTGCATGTGGGAAGGTGATTGATAGAGGTAATGAAATTGGAGGTCTCAATGTGTTGACAAAATCACTAAGCTTATCTACATATACTCTTTCTACTATGTGTCACCAGCCCAATGGCACTGTCACCTTTGTTATGCTCTGTCTTCTTTATTTCAACTTCTTGGTCTCTTATCAGTCTCTTCTCATTCTCTAAAATATGAATCTTATTAGCTTGGGAAGCATCATTTGATCTAGAGATATCAAACGGGCCGGCCCGGCACGGTTTAAATATAGGCGGGCCCGGCACGGCCCGTAGGCACAGCAAGCCGTGCCGTGCCGTGCCGGGCTCGCTCGGGCCCGGCCTGGCCATACAGGCCAAGGCAGAGGCTGACCCGAGCGGCCGAGCCCAACTGCCTGAGTCTTGAGATTGAGAGTGAGAGAGACTGAGAGAGAGAGAGAGGCAGGGACAGCCCGGGTCACGCCCACGCGTGCCCGCCGCCCGCGTGAAACCTAACCGGCACAGGAAGATACCGTGCCGGCGTGCCGGGCTAGGCACGGGCCCGGGCACGGTTTAAAAATGTGCCGGGCCGGCCCAGGCAAGGCCGAACCGTGCCGTGCCTCATGCCGGGTAGGGCTAGCCCGGCCCGTTTGACACCTCTAATTAGATCTTATTTCTAGTTGAAATCAATTATATTAGTAGTCAGCCACTTGCTCTTGTTCATTGTGATGTTTGATAATTGATGAAAGTCCATAGTATTCTATCATGATGAAAGTCCATAGTATTCTATCATGATGATAGATGATTATTATTATATTACTTGGTTATATTTATTAAAAGAGAGATTTAAGTTCTCTTATGTGCTATATGTTATTTATTATGAAACAAAAAAACAAGTTTTTTTTTCTTTTCAAATATTTCAATCTTATAATGTTCTTGAGTATTGTTTATCTATTGTCAGTGAGTTTTGTATCTCTCTTAGCATACTTCACCAGACAGCATGTATTATTACACCAAAAAAAATAAGATTAATGAGGGAAAGAATATGTACTTACTTGATGGTGCTCTTTCTATTATGTTCCATATGAAAATTCTTGCTTGTTTTTAGAGTGTGTTATGTTTTAACTACACTTTATTTTATTAATTATCTTTATTCGTTAGTCCTTAAATTTAGACTTTAGAATTCTACCCTATATTTAAATAGAGAGTTATATTCAATGATCTTATGGATCTTTGGATGTGTGTTTTGTTCATGTTCACCATCCCAAAAATAAGTTGTCCCCATGAGATTTAAAATATATTTTTGTTTGGTATTACAAAACTCAAAAGAATTATAAATATTTTCATCCATATTCCCATAAATTTTATATAAGTGATGTTATAACATTTTTGAGCATATTTCCTATTTCTCATCTCATGGCATCTCACTTGATGAGTATATTCTCAAACCTCCCACTCTTATATTAGTGTTCAACTCTTTAGTATAACAATTATCAAATAAAACTAACTAAATCATGATTTTTGATGGATAATGACGAATAGATATAAAATTGTATGACTTTTGTGTAAAAATGAGACTTTGTGGATTATTGAGGAGGAAAGTTAAATATTATATAAAGTCATAACATTCCATGTATACTGACTTTGTTATATTTTATTGAGCTATAAATAATTTTGACATCTATTCTTAACTAAAACTCGACACAAATAAAGATGTCAATATATTATACCACCTTATAGACACAATTATTTAACTATGCAACTTATTCTTTTTAGTTATGAAATTTTCTTGGAGTCACACCCACACAAACTCATAATATTTTTTATGACTACAATATTAATTCTACGGCACATTAACCACGTATTTCACTAGTGCTCAAAGTCACGGCAAGCCTCTAACATCATGACTTTCTTATTACAAAACCATAAAGTCTTAGGCAAAAGTAATTGTGCTATTCCCAACACCATGAATATTAGCTTCGGAAAGTTCCAAAGATTAATACTTGAGCATCAACCATTTCTAGGGTTGCCACTCTCTACTATAGATAAATGACCAAAGTCATAATTTATTTTTAATATCGTGACTTTGGATTATAGAGATAAGATGCATAAGTTATCATGATTTATAGAACTATGACTTTGTGTTATAGAGATAAACTATTTAGTTGTAGTCATTCCCAATATCTAGGTCATCTAATACATGAAGAGGTATCGACCATGCTAGATGACCTAGCCATGACCTACATCACAACAAGGTTTAGAACCATGTCTGGTTCTTGGTCATGTCTCCCCATGGCATTGTTCATGTATGCTGGGCCAGCATGAATCATACCTCATGTCGGGCTATGCACAACCTGTGTGCCTAGCCCGATGGCATTGTCCACTAACCCAGTTGCTCGAGTATCCAAGGCCAACTAAGGTTCGTGGGTCAAATTTCATCGGGTGACCACACAATGGGGTAGTCTATTATTTTAAAAAATTTCGGCCACATAAGCTAGACTTTGCTTATGTGGCCAATTGAAAATGGCTAGCCACATAAGCTGGCCACATAAGTTGGCCACCTATTACATTTTCACATAATGAGTTTTATATATAATATTCAACACGATCCGACATGGTTGTTCCTAGCAAAAATGGGCTATGTTGGCACAACATAGCTTATTTGACACCTCTAAATATATGAGAAAGATCCAGGTCATATATCATTTTTAGTGTCAATAGTTGTGCAAGGAGCAAGGTGCGCCAAGGTGCAAAGGCCTCCTAGAGCCTTAAGGCATAGATTTTTTATGTAAGGAACACCCTATTTTACAACTATATTTATAAAAATATAATCAAATATACTAATCTAAAAATACACTTACACCTCTCCACTCACCTATTGCACATCGCCCCTCGCCCCTCTTCTTGTTGCTCGTCAAGGAGCTCGACGAGGAGCTCCTAGAGCTCAACGAGAAGCTCCATGAAGTTTGACCAAGAGCTCTAGGAGCTCCATGGAGCTCAACAAGTTCAAGGAGCTTGACAAACTTTCATCGAGCTCCTCATTAAGGTCGAGATCCATGAAGCTTCATCAAGCTCATCAAGCTTCTAGAACTCGATGGATGGCAACCTGCAAGGAAGAGCACCTGTGGAGAGCTTTCATGCCTCTGGAAAAGTGTGTGCCTTTTCTGCTATCCATGTGCTTGCATGAATGAGCCTCTCCCTAGCCAAGGTGAGGCACCATGTCTGCACCTTGCCTACGTCTGAGCCTAGGTGCACCTAAGGCATGTATTTCACAATTATGCCCAGTGTCACAACTTTATATTACAAAGACGAAATGTGTAACCATGGTCATTCCAAATGCCATGGTATTTTGAAGCTAGAAAAAGTATCAAGTTGCAACTCATTTCTAAAAGTCACAACTTTTGACTTAAATTCTATACTTGGTCATTTGAGTATAAAAAGAAATAATATGAATTTCAGAAAAAATTTTAGGGCATGAGAGAAGAATACAAAAATTAGGATTTTAGAAGTTAAATGTTACCCAACCCTATGAAAAATATATGAGAAAGGGGGTGATGGAAGGCATAAGTATATATTCTAGGGGACATGAATTTTGACCTGCCTTAGAGAGAAATTTGAGGTGCATGACTATGCACTATATATTTAGAGTTTGATTCATAGATACTCTTGAGAACTATCATCAAGGATTTGAAATTCTATTAAATATATCTCCAATTATCTTATGTGAATTTCTTTTTAATATTAGACTAAATTGAGATATATAATTATTGTATTTAATTATGCATGATGGATGCATGATGGATGCATGATGGATGGATTTTATATTTAGATTTTGTTATGGTTTAGATAATAATAGGTATGATATTTATGTATAACTAAAATTATAATTTTACTATTGATATGTTTATATATGTTATCATGGTGATTGGTGTCAAGTAAGTCATGAAGCATACTCATGTATAATGGTAAGAAAGAAATAATAGTTCTTATAATCATGATGTACAATATAAACTTAGACATCAAAAACTGATGTTTAGGTTTGTTAATCATGTAAGTATGATACATACAAAGCCAAGATTACGAATAATTTTATAAGCTAATCCATTGTATATGTCTTAGAAGAAGTGATCATCAATTGATACAAGTATTTTAAAAAGAATATTTTTCTAAGGATTTTATCTTTAGTGTGTAAGTTATGTATCATCTTGATAAATGATAACATATAAGCCATGAAACATGAATATTTAGAGGTGACTCGTAAGGTAGTGATAGTCTTGTGACTTTCTATTATACGATTACCAGTAGTGAGATTTAAATGAAAATATATGTTAATTATATGAGTGTGGTACTTATGAATCCAAAAATACAAATGATTTTACTTTCATACCAGTTTATATATATATGACGCATGATATTAAAGAATAAGAATACACATACGAAATAACCATCAAAGGCAGTTGATAAGTTTCCTAAAAAATATGGACTTATGAATGACCATTGAGTAGAAATAATTTATTATTTTGGTGGTAAAATACTAATGAGATATCTAAAAGGGGGTTATCATTAGGGATGGCCCAATAGTTAATAACTACCTTATATACAAATAGGGCACAAGGCATTTACACAATAATCCTATATTTGTTTTGTAATAATGCACATTAATATCCAAACTATTTAGTTAAGTCAACATGTATAATAGAATGCTCAAACCCTAGAATTTAAGATTTTTACCTAAAACTATTTAGTTTTACCTAAAACTCGGTGTTAACCTATAATTATTTATGAAATAACCATCATGGGCGAGGGATATGGGGCATGGGGTGAGGGGCGTAATGGGATTCCTACAATATTTTCAATAGCAGGCATCACAATGCCAGCCTATTATTTTAAAAAAGTAATAGCGTGGCAATGGCTATCATTCATAATGACGGCTTTACCACGTTGTTTCCAGACGCATTAGTTTGGGCATATTTTTGAAATCCGACTTAATTTTTTAATTTTTTATTATAAATGAATTAGTTCCATACAAAATTCATGATGTGTAACCATTTGATTGCATATATGTGTGGTGTATATATTTGAAGACTACTCATTAAGGTATGACTCATGTAAAATCAAATTTATGTATGTAAATATTTGAAGACTACTCATCCACATGCACACATAAAAATAGAGAATTCTAAGAATAAAAAGCTTATAATACACACACACGCACACACACACACACGCACGCACGCACGTACGCACGCACACACGTACGCACGCACACAAAAGCATATGTTTCAACTAAAACTTAATAATTATATTATAATATGCTAAATGGAGACAAATTTAAAATCTAAAATCTTTATATTATAATTTTCCAAAAAGCAATATATATATATATATAATGTGATAAATGAGTTCCATAAAAAGTAAAACAAATATTTGGATAGATGATACATATAGTAATTCATATTTTTATGTGTAAAATGAAGCAGAAAAATCCCGAATCACAAAGTCAACCAATAGTACTAACTTAAACATTAAAATGAAAGGCAACCAATAGTGCCAACATAAACATTAAAATGAAAGTCAACCAAAAGAGAAGGTATTCATGTTGCTAAGGAAAAGTAAGTAACACGATATTATTTTTGAAATGTAATACAAAGACATTTATTTTTTTTAAAATGTTATTTATTATGTTTGTTAAAGATATTATTTCTTTAATAAAAAGGTATTTTATTTTTCTTAACAAATATTATAATGACCCTCATTTGGTAGAATGTAGAAAAGTGTGGAACGATGCTTGTTATTATGACAAGGGGACCATGTGCGTCGTTACAATGTTGGATAAGATTATAACCCATAATTTTGTTTGTCTTTATAACATTTATATTTAAAAACCATGCTTATTATTGTGACATGGGTATGATTCCTACTCAGGAACTATGCTTTTTGTTATTATATTGAAAAAATTATAAATTTGACATATTAAGACTTGATAGATCAAGACTTAGGAGATGAATTATTTTGGTCTTTTTTTAAGTCATACATAGCAAGAAGATATACTTTATCAATGAGAAGTAGGTAAAGCTTATTTTAGACCAAGTAGAGCTCAATGGAGCCTACAAACTTCGAAAGTACCATACTCATGAAAATTAACATAAACCTTCCCTCAAATCTCACTAGTAAAAGTCATATGACAAAAAATAACTCACATGACTAACACCATCTTATGAGTCACCTTTATCCACCTGTGTTGTATTGCTTACTTATCATTTTCTACTATGATAATATGCAACTTTCATACTAAAGGTAAAACCTTTAAAAAAATATTTTATAAAATTCCTACATCAATTAAGGACTAATTCATCTAAGCTATGCATAATGAAATGACTTATAAAAATATTCATGCTTTTAGCTTTGTAAATACCATACTTGTATGATTAAACTTACCTCAACATTGTGTTTTGGCATATAAATTTGTCTAGTGGATTACTATAAGAATGATCATCACTTCCTTCCTATATTTATATATGAGCATGCTTCATGGGTTACCTATCATAATCCACCATAATAACATGCACAAATCTACCAATAATAAAATAATAATTTTAGTTCTAAATAAATATAACATCTATTAGCAACCAAATCATAGCATAAATTAAGCATAAAATCAATCAATTATATATCTATCACACAAAATAAAATATAATAATCCTATATTTTAATCTAATCTGATATTAGGGAGGAATTCAAAAGAGATAATTAAAAATACATATTTGAATGCTAGGTTTCCAAAAACATTCCTCAAGTGTATCTAGGAATCAAAACCCTAAACACATAATTCTTCTTTATGCACCTATGATCTACCCAAGGTATGATTCTATATTCATTCTCTCATTAGAATTTATGATTGTGTCTTGCATTATCTCTTTGCTCACGGATCACCCTACGTTTTGGTGAATTTTTTCTCCAAAACTTTTGCATTTTCACCTCTTTTTGTGTGCCCTAGATCCCTACTAATTTTTATCTCTAAGTTCCACATTTATACTCGAATTGTTGGATACTATTTTTAAGTGGGAATTCACAATGCTGCAAAAGGTTTGCTTCTTCAAGTTTATCTCTTTGTAACTCAAAGTGGTGGTGCTAGAAAATGATCATGGTCTTGATTTTTTTTTGTATTAGATCGCCATGACACTAGGAATAGTTATGACTCATACTTTTCCTCTCTCTAACATGAAGTTATGATCATAAGAATGACCAAGATTCATGTAGTTATTTTTTACAACACGAAGCCATATTGCTAGGAATAGTCATGACTCATATTTTATTTCTATAACAAAAAGTAATGACACTGAGAATGATTATGGCTCATATATTTTCTTTCTATAAAAAATTAATGACATTGAGAATGATTATAGCTCATATATTTTTTTCTATAATATGAAATTATGGTGCTAATAATGATTATAACTCATGAATTTCTCATAAGGAACCCAAATTCATGATGCTGGGAATGACCAAGGCTTTGGTCTTTTCTTTAGAGGAAATAGTTACATATGTTGAAATAGTTATAACTCAAGTAAATGTTCTCTAGAATAAAATTTATGTCATTAGAGATAAATCATGGCTTTTACATAAGTATCTATGGCTCTATAATGAGAAAGTCATGGTGTTGGAAAATGTAGTGGTTGCTTTTAGAACTAGTAGAATACTTATCTACTATGAAATAAAATTTGTATTGTAGGTATAAAAATATTATTGAGCTAGTATGACTATGACTCCAAAAAAGTTTTATGATCGAAAGGAATTTATTACATAATAAAATGATTATGTTAAATATTATGACTTTGTTATGCTACATAATTTTATTGATTAGAAAGAGTCCCAAAGGCTTATTGATGAGAGTATCTTATTAATAAAGATCAACATGTATATAAGTCATACAAGTAGTGAAGAAAATTTTTATCTAGATATCAATCACACAAGGATTGTATCAGTACTTCAGTCAATCAACACTGAGATAACTCGATTTTAGTAAAATAGTTTTTTTGGATTATTGTATCAATCAAAAATTCATTGATTTGTTCATATAATTTATGTGATGTATATTTAAATAGTTTAAATTATATTAGATTTGGATATAGACTGAATGTTAGGTTATTGTATAATGACACTTTGGCTTATAGTATATAAGGTGGTTATCATCATTCATAAGCCTATACCTTTCAAGTAAGTCATCAACTTTCCTTAATAATTACTTTATATGTAAACTTTTATTCTCTAGCCCCAGGTATCATAAAGACCTAGAATTTTTGTGGTTTGTAAGTATCATACTCACATAATTATCATATGTTTCCCTCAAGTTTCATCAGTGGGAACCATATGAGTGAAAGTAACTCTAATGGACGCCACCACCTTTTGAGTTATAATATACTTGCATATTTATTACAAATTACCCATCATCATCCTTACCAGTGATAATGTGACCTACACATTAAAGGTGAAATCATTAGGAGAATATTTTATATAATATCAATCTTAATCAAGAACTAGTTCTTTTAAAAAATGTAGAATGAATTGACATGTAAAATCATTCATATTTTTGGCTTCATAAGAAATGCACTCACAATGATTAACATATCCAAATTTTGAGTTTTAACATATTAGTTTATCTCACACATCATGATTGGAAAGACTATCACTTTTTTCTATTGTATGTGGGAGTAAATCTCATTGTTTACTTATCATCATCCATCATGATAACTCTTACAAATCCACCAATAATCAAATCTCTAATTCAAGTTTTATTTAAAAACATATCAATCAATTTTATAACACAAAATAATCAGAGCACATTCATTAGTATAAAAATCATTTATATGTCACACAAAAAAAGTTACACCAATATGTCGAATCCCTAGGATTTGGTTGATGTGCTTTGACTTTAACTTAGTCTATCAAAGAAGAAAAAAAGACATCTTTCTTGATTTCTCTATCTTTCTCTTTTTATACTCAACCATTTCTATTTTACTTTAGTCTTTAAGTAGAAAGTCAAAGATTTCATAAAAAAGCCTTGGCTTTGGTTTTGATCTCGTGAGCTTGAAGTCATGATTCTAGTAAGTGGCTACAACTATAGAATGTATCTCAATTTTTTTAACACAAAGTTGTAATGTCTACAACTCAGGCATAATATCTCTATAATATAGAATCATGATACTACGAATAGTTGTGGCTTCAATAATTGTTTATCTCATTCATCACATGGCCATAGTGTTGGGAATGAATATGACATTAATAATTTTGTTTTTTTATTTGTTATATAGAAAATATATGTATATGTGCCAAACTCTAGGACTAAGTTAATAAGTTTGGACCTATAAATTTAGAGAACAAGCAGAATACTTTTGAGATAGAAAGTTGAGAGAGAAGGCATGAGTATGAAAAAAATAATATCAACATACACTACCAAGCTAGTGTAGGGAAATTTGCCAATAATCCAATCCTCACCGTACCTTGAGAGATTAAAATTGCCAACTATGATGAACATATTCTATGAGATTCAGAATGACTTTGACATTAATAATTTTGTTTTTTTATTTGTTATATAGCAACTATATGTATATGAGCCAAAACTCTAGGACTACATTAATAATTTTGGATGTAGAAATTTAGAGAACAAGGAGAATAGTTTTGAGATAGAAAGCTAAGAGAGAAAGTGAGAGTATGAAGAAAATAATATCAACATACACTACCAAGCTAAGGTAGGACAAGTTTCCTAATAGTCAAATCCTCACCGTACCTTGGGAGATTAATGATTGCCTACTATGATGGACATTTACTATGAGATTTGGATGTAACTCATACGAGTAAACTATTTTGAGTTGAAATATTATATGAGAGATATAGTGTAATAAAATTAGTATGATGTATGGCTTTCAGAAGATACACATAGACATGTCATAATTTTTATGGGTGATAGTAATGGATCTTGACCTATTTTTTTAAGATGCTTCCACTTAACTTTGAAGGTTCCAGATGTTTTGGAATAAAACTAACATGACAATGGTAAATGAAGAAGCAATTTCTAACTTGTATATGACTTTCTACATACGTGTGGATGACTACTAGTATTACTATTCATATTTGAATATTTTTCTTTATAATTCAATATAAATTCATTATATTGACAAAGGGGGATACAAATTCAAGCATTGTCTTAAGCACTCTTTTTTGTTTCTAAGTTTTTCATACCAATTCCAACCACCCTAAACTATGCCCTATGAGTAACCCTTCATGACTTATTGACTTCTGTGTCTCATACCATGTCACTGAACATTTATAAGATTAAATTTCTTTTGTTATCATAATATTTTCATTGATTTATGTCCTCCATTTTTTATACGAAAGTATCACAATGTTTTATTTCATATAACCATGATGATCAAACATAGGAAAATGCTTTTGTTATTAATCTTGGAAACAACCTGATGTCATTTAGCTCTAAAAAAATGGTCCATTGCTTTATCATCAACCAAGGCAAAATATATGACAATTATTCCCAAAATTGCTAGCCTTTCAAGAATTCTATATCTATGTTCTAAATTTAATATTTCTATTATGAAAATATTCACAATTTTCAAGACAATATTGGTACCAAAGTCCTATTAGCAAATTTTATTTATTTTTTAATGAAATAAAGATGTATCAGACATCAATTTTGTTCATGAAAATGTTGTAGCTACTCAATTTTTATAGTTCCATATTTCATGTTCATACAATTATGTTTAAAGAACACAAGAAGAGAAGCAATCATTTCTTATGATTCTAACATATCTATATCTTTTGTGGTGTTTGCAATGTGGTCCAAGGCCAACCAACTTTCACTACACTTTATTACCTTAACAAGTAAATCAATTGTAGGATGCCTATGATATGAACACTTTAATCTTGGAATTATGATACACCTTATAAAAAATATTTTATGTTTTTATTTTTAAAGACAAACAAAAAATTTGAAAAGAATTCATAATTACTTCACATGTCACGTTCTCTTTATCATATGTATTATTTTATTATGTTTGCACCATAACTATGAATAATTTCTCACACATGTATTCTGCATCTACTTTCAATACTATGTATTGTCTAATTTTAATGAATAATTTTAAATGTATTTCTAGCAAAAATACATGTAATGCATAATGTAGTCTCCCATGGAAAATTGAAAAATTATTATACCTAAGATGAACACTTGACTTCTCAAAAAAATTATCAACCAAAATACATCATTTTCAAAAGATAGTTTGAAATCTTTTTGCAAGTTAGATGAAATGAAATACATGACAAATAACATTCACAAAGTTTCGATACTATTATTATCTTTTCTCATATCTCATTCTAACATATGGGGGGTATACACTATAATTTTTTCAGTATAATCAATGTTGATCAACTAAAATTATTATTTTGATTTAGCTATACAATTTATGGAAAACATATCCATCCAATGTTCAATAGTCTATGGTATTCTTTCAAATTATCCATCTAATTGAGGCATAATAATGATGAATTTTAATATCATCCCCAAAAGTTTTTATATTTTTTTTAAAATATAAAAGTAAATAAATCTTATGAAATCTCAAAAATATCACAAATTTTATGTGGTACGGGAAAACATATTTACTTTTAATGTATATAGTCATAATTAGAATAAAATGTGATGATTTATTTATTTATTATTGATAATCTAAATAGAATTTTGCTCATGTTTAGTGTAGTCAAAACCACAACAAATTTCAAAAAATTCTCCTAGTTCCATCCTCATAATGAAAGTTATTGCAAAAATCTCATGTGTTGATTTGATCTCTTGTGCCCTAAAAAATTTTGTAGCAAGTTGAAACACAATCTAGTTTCAAATGAATATTTCTCATCTTTATCCACAACAATACTCACCCATGGACATTTTAAAATTTGATATGTTTTTAATTAAGATAATACATATTTGTCACACAATTATCTTATGCTTAGACTAATGGGCATATATCAAAAGTTATAAACATAAAATTATTATAAAAATATATGTGTTGCTTTTATTGTAGAAATTATTTTTTCTAAAATGATTGATGTAACTTGATTGCTATTTTGGTTCTCAAGTAATACACCATTGATGTATTCTGCAATTTTTGTTATGTTATGTTCAAAATCAATTAGTGAAACATAAATCATTATATTCTAGATAATGCATGATTATGAAATTATGTAAAATCAATGGGTCAATTTGACTCAACATGATTATTATATTTAAATGCCATTCTCTTGGCCACCATTTTTTTTATTATGCTAGATCATGTTAATTGGTCTTCATTTTTCTTTCCAAGCCTTATGGACTCAACCAATTTTATTAGCAATTATTTTATTTAACATGAAAATTTAGCCCATTAAACCCCAGTCATTTTTGCTTATCATTAGCAGCTTAAATTATAATGGACAACTCGATTTAATGCATAGGTTGACTAGACTCTCTAGGGCCCTTGAACTACAATCAAACCCTACTTGATAGCCAATGCATTCTCATTCTATTAATGCAAATAGTCATTAAAATATACATTATTATCCAAAGCATAATTCTATTCTAATCAAGTGGGAAGAACTACAACAGTAACCTAAAAAGGTCATTCTGATAAGCATTGTCCTATTTTTGTTTATTATTCTTAAAAATGTATCATATAATTAGAAAAAAATTATGACTATAATTTTAGTAAGAAAATTATGTCTTACTTTTATATCAGGAATGATGCGTTATGCTTGTATTATTGATCCTAAGCCTAGATAAATTTTGAGGGTAACATCTAATCTAGTAGACAACCATCCTTTAACAATGTTTTAACATGTTCATTATGAATCCTAACTTTTTTTTTAATAGAGTAAATTGAAAAAGTAGTATTCACTCAAATGACTCCAAGTAATTGAGATAGGCCTATGTAAGGAAAATTGCATTTTTAAATTTCATATAGTAAGGGAATCATCAGTTGTAAAATCAAAATTATTAGATCCATTGTCATCATGATATCCCTCTTCACATAATCATCCAAAACAAAATGTTGCAACTACCAATACCATATTTTCTTCAAATCTCGATGAAAATTAAGAATCATGAGCGACTCATTGATTAATAAAAATCTCCACTCAACTAATTTTTTTTTCAATGCTAAATTCTTGTTGTGAGGAAATAAAAGATGCCATCAAAACTAGCATTTCTCGTACTACTTGTATGAAAATAAAAATAAATATATAAAGAAAGATTGGATAAAACTAATAGGTGAAATTCTTTATTTAGAGATTTAAGATTAAATAAATAAATATATAAATATGTACTTTATTTACACATATTGACTCGAAGTAATACTATGATAATCAAAATTTGAATTCAAACTAGATGCTCTTATCATCAACAAATCTCAAAAATAAACATATTCATGTTCTTATACTTTAAACCTCGGTTATAAAATAAAATGAGTAGTAAAGTAATGAAAATCTAGTTAATATTTTAATTTTTTATGATGTATTCAATTATTTATTTGAAATCAATATTACTACTCTACAACTCAAAATGTAATACAATTTAATATATTCCATGTAATACTAAGTAACTTTCAAAAAAATATAAACCCTATAAAAAAATTATATGAATATGAAAAACTCCTCGGTGTCTAAAATATGTGTTAACTTTATTCATTGAGCATATAATTTTTGTTTAGACCACATTTTTTAATATTTTAAAAAGGAATCAATTACTCATGTGGTTAAATATTTATTTAATATTTTGTATGTAAAATCTTACTGAGTATTCATGTCCAAATCAATCATTATGTACTCAATTAGGTTATTAGATAATGATATCCACATGAAAATTCTTCAAATGTTTTCCAAATCATTTAGTTAAATAGCATAAAAGTTTGTTCTATTAAATTACAAAAAAGGTTTCTTAAATTAATTTTTTAAGCACAAATAAATAATTGTTTTAGTGAATGTATGTTAAAGACAGTCATATCACACTCATTTTGTGCAATTAAAAACTTTACTCAAGATAGAATTTTTTAAATGATTTTTTTAGTTTTATGAGAGATAGAGTTGTTTAATATTATTTAGGCAAGAAATGGCTAATAATAATACCAACTTTGCTAGTTTTGTAATTGATATAGAAATTTAGGCCAATTTGAACCCCTAAGCATAATTTGGTCATTTTATCATAATATGAAAGTTCAATTTTTGTTACTTTCATTTATCTTTCTATTCCACCCTTTTTATTTCTATTTCTCTTTTTTTTCTTAGTTCTCTTCTATTACTTATGCTTTTTCCTCCAAAGTCTTTGAATAAAACATAAAATTTATGATTTTTTTGGTGATAGTATATTCTATGAAGTGATTAATCTCAAGAACTTCTTTTCAACCAAAATAGTCAGTGAAGAACCATAATCTCGACAAGAAAGCTTATAGTTGAGGTTAGATAGTGTATTTTTATTTCATTGCTTGATTTCTTAAATTAGGCTTCAAGATGCATAAATTATCAATCATAATTTTTTTTAGTTTAAATTATGCTCATTAAGCCCGATTTAAAATTATGGAGATAACATTTGATGTTTAAGACTTAGAAAAGCTTGGTTAAGGTAGGAAATCTAAAAAAATTTATGTGAAAATTTTATATTTTGCATTATTAATTATATATGCATGTTTTTTGATATGTTGTGTTATATGTATAGTTATAGACTATTTTTTTCCTTGAAATGAATTTCATGAAATTTATTTGATCAGATTGAAAAAAATGAAGAAGGATGAAAACTCATGAATTTTATAGTTTGAAATAATGTTTTAAAAATTGTAGAAACTCTTTTTTAAAATATTATTTAGAGAATGTCATTTTTCCAAAAATGACAAAAAGATATTTGGTTATATGTAAATGGTATAAAAAATTATGGTTGATTGTTTATATGGCTAATTTTGAAATAGAAATATGCTAATATATATGTGTAAAACTCCATGAAAAATACTTGAAAGCTATATAATATTTTGATTGATATTTGATTAATGTTATAAAAATATATATTTTAGATATTGGGTTTTAAGGTGTCTATTAATCATAGCAAGAATATAGATGGGTAAAACTAGAATAATATACACAGAGGAAGGGAATAAAGATGTCATTGAAAGAATGACGCAAAATCCTTTTGTATATTTATGGTGAAATTCCACTATGTGAAGGTGGTGATCGCTGGATGAAAACTAATAAATATCTCGTGGATCACAAAATTCTGTGCATAATCCCTAGTGGCTATGAAGGAAAAATAAGATAAGATTAAAGAAAAATATTTTGAAAACTTACATACACATATTATTGTATCATGACTTATTCTTAAACTCTTAAATTATATAATGAAATATACATGTGACTATGAAGGAAAAATATGAATCTTCCAATATTTTTTAAAAATCTTCCATTTGGGCACTAGTTGCTCACCCTTTATTTTTCCCAAGTGGATAAAATTTTGATGATAACTACCGATTCTGAAGCTTGCAAAGCTATGTGAGGGTTCTGGTTTATCTTTTAGTTAGATTTTAGTGAAATATTGCTATATATTGGGCCATATGGTCCAATTTGTTTAAATGGCTATACTATTGTATGTGAATATTATTACTTTATTGTATAAGTATGTTCATGATGTAATTTGATAATTGATCCATTTTAAATAGTTGAATGTGAATAATTTTTGACTTTATTTAAAAATTTTTTTTAACTAAAGTTTTGATATTGTGAAAAATATAGATTGAAACTAACTTGAAAAATATGGAAGGGAAAAAGTTATTATAGACTTATTTTAGATTTCTACTGACATGTGGTCGACCATAGATAATATTGTTCTAAGTATATATTTTTCTTAATTTTTCAATAAAAGTATATATATTTTGGATCTTAATTTTAATAAATATGCATCTCATTTTTTTTCATATACTTTATTGCTAATTTACTAATTGTACAAGTGCTAAAGATTAAAAATGAAAAACTACTCACATTGGATTTTAAAGTTTTTTAAGTTCTATTAAAATTAATTAATCAAACTTAGCTTATTGTAGTTCTCAAGTAGGAGTGCTCATGAGTCATTATAATTTAAATAACATTCTTAAGCCTAGTTGTAATTCCATGAGTATCATTCTATGGTGCTTAAAGAAGTTTCAATTGGTCTTCTATTCTTGAAATTTTCTTATATTCTAAAAATAATGAGTTGCCCTTATGAAAGTGTTGACGCAATTTGAGTTTCAAAATATCTTGAAACTTTTTTTCTATGTTATTTGAATGTCTTCAAACAAGTTAAGGTAAAAGAACCTTTTTGAAGATCTCTATTTGGTTTCCTTCAAATTTTTTTTAATGAACAATGTTTTATTGAAATGTAATATGTAATATTTAATGTTTCAAATATATTGATTTATTTGATTGAACATCCTCATGTGAGTCAAACATATTTCACATTGATCTTTGTGTAATGTTTTTTTATAGGTGGGGTCAAGTTAATTCTTAAACTCGAGTAGCTGGCACCAAGCATTTTGAAATAACTATATTTTTTAATTTTTTTTCTTTTGAGTATTTGTTGAAGGTTACTTCCACAATACCTTCTACTGAGTTATTTTACTCAAAATATGAGTCAAAATAAAATGAGTTAAATGTTTTGAATGTACAAAAATCAAACATGATTGTTTTTGAATATACCAAAAATATTGTCACTTAATTTGAGAGTTCAAAATGAGTTTGCAATAGTAGTATTAGTATTTGTGATAGATATCATTTATTGTCTGACAAAAAGATTCTAAAAGTAATTGTGAACTGAGATGCTCTACATTCTCTTCCATGAAGTATGGAAATGTCCATTAGAGACTGAGATAATTAAATACTTCCAAACTAAAGTAAAAATAATTTTATTATGGCTTACCTTTAGAAAGATATAAAAGTATTTGAATTGTTTTAACTATGATGGCATGTTTCATATGAGATAATGATGGACGGGATTGTGTAGTTTTTTTTTTCCATTCTCATTTCTTGTGGAATAGAAATGTACCTATTGATTCCATTTATAGTGTTTGGATGAACTTAAAAGTCAAAAATTGGAATGGGTATTTCTTTTCTTTCTAATATTTGGTAACAATAGGAATGAGAATGAAAAAAAAAACAAATTGATAATAATACCCTTATATATATATTTTAAAATATTTTTTTATTTATTTTAAAAGAATTTTTTCTTGTGAATTTTTTGGTTTCTAAATGCTAAGACTAAAAATATATATATATACTCAATAAATAAAATATTAATCATGGAAATTCATACTATATTAATATACCAATATTCAATTATTATTTTTATTTATAATTGAATTTTTTTCTTAGAAGAATCTATAATTTTCTTTGACTTAAAAATAAAATATTATCAAATTTAAATTCTCAAAGCTAACAAACTCTTCTAATTCTAAAAATTTTTATGGAAATTAAAAACTCAAACTTGATTCAAATTTTCAATAAATATGATATCTAATAAATGCTAAAACTCAAAACTATAGAAATATTCATGTATCCTTTAATCAAATATTTAAAAATTTTGCCATGCAAAAGAAACTCTAGAATTATATTTATCCAAAGAAACAAAAAATATGTAAGTACATAAAATTATCATTGCTATCAAACACTTGTTATCATTTATGAAGAAGACAAAAAAAATAATATAGATTTTGTTCTTGTTCTCAATGGGCATACCATAGCTAATAAAATCTGCAACTAGTAATCAATCTATAATCAATTAACAAAACAATAAATAGTTCATAAAAATTTATGAAACAAAATATCCAACTTAAAATTTTTACCTATCCAACATAAAAATAATAAACCAAGAAGGATGCAACATTAAAATTCATAGGGATTGACAAGTTGTCACAAATTCAACCTTGAGATTTTTATTCAAATTGAACAAAGTTTGCCCTCTATTTGATCATTCATAATATTTGGACTTAATTTCAATAAGTCCAACCTACTAAGATTGTGGAGTTTCTTCAATTCATCAATGACTTTATTTTACCTTTCCATTTGTTGGTTGAAGGCAACTACAAGATTTTTTAGTGCATTGAATGTCTATGGCACCACATCAATTTGAAGTAAATAGTAACGTGTTAGACTTTAGATCATACTTCATAAGCTAGAATTAAAAGTCCACTATCGATCGTGACTCTGGATGTGAAACTAAGACATTGAAAATTCATAACATGTCTTATGTTCTTATGACTAGAAGCCTCTTATATTCTAGTTGTGACCCTATACTATGGTGGCATGATATGGATAAAGTCTAACATCGTTTATGTTATTGTTATGAGAAGTTAGAATGATTCATGTTGCGATTATATTCTTTAGTATTATGGTATGAATGAAGTTGCAAAATTATTCTTTGCTATTGTGACATATGTTGACTTAAAATTAAGTCCCAACATTTTTTTTATTGTTGTGACTAGTAAATAAAGGATTCAAGTAATGACTTTTTTTATGAATCATGACAAAAAATAAAGTCATGACATGTTTTGTATTGACACAACTTATAACTTAAGTTAGAGTTTTTTTTTTCAAACCATTTTAATCCTTGTAAATGAAAACATTCCACTAATAATAAAGTTGAGCAAAGGCAAAAATAGTGATGTTGCAAAAGGAATAAAAAATAAGAAACTTTTTTAACTCTTCTTTTCTCTATCCCTTATTCTTCTTTGATGCACGTGTGATTTTTCTATAAAATGTCTCATGCTGTGTGTGTCCTATAGGAGTTATGTTTGTGGTTAATTGTCCTCCTTGGAAACACTAAACCACAACCATCATCCTAACTATTATTATCATAGTATAATGTTTATGGTATTACCAACATCTTGACATTAGGACGTGGATATTATTTCATATACCTATGAATTCTAACATTTGGCATTGGTTGATTTCCATCAACATGATCTCTAATATTTTGTATTAGAGTCTTGTTCAATCATAGAGCCTGATTTGGAAATTATATTTAGACTTTAATAAATCCATGGAAAGATTAATCATATTAAAGTGAGGTATAGTGTGTGAATTAGAGTATTGTGAGTTATACATCTAGTGTTGGGGTTTAAAATTTAATGAAGAATAGTTTCTAAATATGAAAGTTGACGGCGGAAGATTTGAATGTTGATAGGTATTATTGACATGAATATAATATCCAAAGAAAATAATAAATGATAAGAAATTAGAGACATAATCTATGGATATTATCAAATGGGACTAAGTTGATTGTATATTATGAGGCTTAATCCAATTATGTCTGTCATGTAAGGTCTTGGTGAATATTTCTAATGAGAGAACCATACAGAACTTGTGGAGGAAACTAGAGATGCTCCATCATAGCAAGCCATTAGTCAACAAAATTATTCCTAAGGAAGAAGATGTATAAGGTGTGCATGGAGGAGGCTTGCTCATTTGTCTTATATCTGCATGAGTTTTAGACACTAGTTAGCTAATTATAATCTATTGGCTATAAGATTCGTGATAATGATAAGATTACTATCATTTTCTACTCACTACCTAATTCATGTGATAATCTAATTATTGCCATTGGTTATCATACAAAAGAGTTATCTATGTGTTGATAGTTGTAACTCTATAATCAAGCAATATGATGAGGAAGAGAATAGGAACACCCATAAGATGTATTATTTGTGAGAAGTTGGAGTGAAGATCGAAAGATGAATTGATTTGGAAGCAAGTCCAAGTCAAGAGAAAGATTGAAGAGTATGGATAAGCTAATGTTGAGATACTAGAAGCGTAATAGACATGACATTACAATGGCTATCGAAGACCTAAAAGATTCCTAACTCTAGTTGCGACATCACCATCACGAGTCATGACCTAAAAGAAAGATAGCTTCATAGTCACGGAGCCATCCACTAGTGGAGACTTATATTTTGTTGAGCCCTTTGTCCCTAATATTGATGAGGATGCCTAGTTCATTGATATATACAAGTCATATCACATGATTCCTCAACATAGTTAGTTCAGTCATTATGAGGCTTTTGATAACGGATAAGTGACATATAAATGACTCAATAGTTAAGACAATTTGTTGTGGGAAGGTGAAGATGAAAATGTTTGATGGAACCTTAATATTTATTCTAAGAGTCTTGTATATTCAATAGTTTGAGAAGAAATCTAATTTTTGTAAGTATGATGATGGATACTAGTATGATGTTTAGCTTTGATGACAAGTCTTGTAAGACTATATGGGAATCAATGATAATTGCTCGAGGTGAAAAATGTTGAAGTTTGTATAAACTACTATGAAGCACTATCATAGCTAAACTTGGATCCTTTGTTTATGAGAAGGAATCCATAAAGAATAGTCCTCAATCACCACATAGAGATTGTTGTGACTTTGTTATGAAATATAATTTTATTAGTTATGAGATGTCCCAAAATTTTATTCATGAGAGTACCTCGCCAACTAAAATTGATAAGTGCATGGGTAAGATAAGTAAAATAATATTCTTTTTTATCTGATATCACTCCCATAGAGATTGTATCTGTAGTTTAGTTATTTAATAATGAGTCAACCCATTTTTAGTAAAATAGATACTCATATTTTTAGATTAACTTAAATCTATATTTTATTTTATTTAACCTTTTTGATGCCAATAAGTTTCTCAACCTATATTGTGTTCAAAATAGAACAAAGTTTGGGGTGTAATGCGATAGCTCTTTGCAATAATGACATACAAAATAGGTGTCACCATTGAGCTATTTTCATTGGTGGTCCCCTAGTAGATATCCTCTTGTTGCACCCCTTCTTCATGAAAGATTCACCAAAACCATTTATTTTCTAAAGGTAGTTTTTAAAGTTTGAATAATTATACGAAATGCTAGAGACATAAATTTCACTAGTTCTAATACTACCATTGTCTTTTATGATATTTCATCCGTAACATATCAGGACATACACTTCATCATATAAAATATCTTTACAAGTCACTTGTATGATACTTATTATTGTAGGTAAAGTTTATCAAATATAATTGTAATTATAACTCACCTAAAAATTTTATCAAAAATATATATTCACATTTTCACTAATATAAATAATTTTTTCAACAATCCATCAAATTTCAAAATGTATAAGATATATGAATTTAGATTTTGTGCCCAAGAATTTCTATGAGGTGTAAAATAGAGTATATTATTATAATTGTTATTATAATTCATCTATGACATATTATCTAGTACTACAAATATAAATATACCATAAAATTATATAGGATTGTTATGAGGCATAATAGAATATATCCACATGTAGTGTAAAGGTCATAATTGGAGTAAACAAGGATAATTTATTCAATTTATTAAGGAAGACCTAGAAAGATATTTCTTCATGTTTAGTCATGTAAAAACCATAAGAAAATTCATAATATTCTTTTATTTTAAATTTGGCATTGGAAGAAATAGTAACAATCATATGCAAGTATAAGCAATTTGTGTTCAACAAGAAAAAATCAAAGTTGCCAATTTGTGGGTTCCAATTTTTGATCCATAAAGAAAAGTACTGTTGGGCAATTGCGCTTCTACAGTTGTGATTTTAAATTACAGAAGAAGAAAGAACAACAAAAAGACAAACCATATATATATCCAATCCACAATCCAATCACGGTAGAATCAAAAAATAAAAATAGAAACAAGAAATAACATGATTCATTAGTCGCACAGTACGACTAACTATATTCACCAGAAAATACTTATGTGTCACAAATTAAATCAAATTAGAAGTCTTACAGTATGTGCATCGTAGAAACAGTCACAATAAATCATGAAGAGAGAGAGAGAAAGAGAGAGAGAGAGAGAGAGAGAGAAAGAGAGAGAGAGAGAGAGAGAAGATGAATAGTTCTAGATCGCGAAAAATAGTAACTCGAAAATTAAAATACAAAATATTTTATATTAAAACTTTCTTAGTTCAATTAACTGGAGCGAGACCTACGTTATTGTGCTACTGCTGCATTCTCGGCTTCTTAATATTTTTTTTCCTGCACTTACATGAAATTATTAAAATAGAAACATTTGATTATACAAACAAATTATCAAAGCAAATTATTAATTATATATACAACAAGTACAAAGTGTGGTTTTGGTTAATAACATATGCATGTATAACAATCCCATGGTCACAGAAGAGTAAGACCACACATTATTTAGCTATAAACGTTTTGGGGAAAGATTTGGATTATACAAGGTATGGTATTAGTTAATAACATAGTTGACTTTGAGTAACATCTAAATTTAAAAGTAAGCACTCAAGCAAAATGAGGTAATATACGAAATCCAAGTTGTTAGTATTGATGTCAATTTGTTGGATACAATTTTTTTCTTCGAAAATCATTGTTATGTATTATGATAGTCATTTTTACACTGAAAATATATTTTTACATGATTTTTTCATGATATAGTCACAATTGAGTAGTATCTACCATAAATACTCTAATTGACATGTGAAGGACTATAGATTTCAATTCTAATGCTTTTGTTGTGTTTTTGGTCTGTTTGTGGTGTCAAAATAGTCATTTTATGTTCCAAAGGTACTAAGTAGTGTATTTTGACTAAATGAAAGCTTCCAAATTCCACATAAAAAAAATCTTATCTGACATAAACTTCACAAAGTGTGGTACAAAATTTCATATAGTATGTAATTAATATTGCAAAAGGACTCCCCCTTCTAAAAATATTTGATATCTACCAGAGACATTCTAGTTGATAAAGCTGGGAATAAAGAAAAAGCTAAAATTTAATCACCAAATAGGTTGAGGAAGGGAAAATTGTTTCAATTTCATATAACTTCTTTAGGAAATAATACAAGGAAGAAGAAAATATGGACTTCAATCATTTTGTTCACAAACCACATCCTCAAACATGCAGTAACTCTTTGGAATGCTAAATGATGTCGAATAAATACCAAAGACCAACTATTTGGAGACCCAAAAAACTTGAGTTGCAAATTCTGCACTAATCCAGAATATGCTAAACATGTGTATTTCCAATGTAATTTTTCTAAGGAGATACTAGAGAACATGAGAAATTGAACCAGAATTCTAGAGGAGATCAAGTCTATAACTACCGGATTCATATGCATGGAAGATCACAATACCACCAACACTATACTGAATATAGTGAGAGGAAAGGAACATTTGATGCAAAAGTATACTATATCTTGAGGGAAAGAAATCACAGATGGCATGAGAAAAAGTCACAATACGTGAATATTATACTAGGAAAGATAAAAAAAGAAATTTATATTGTATTCAGTAGTGAATATAATAATTTAAAACTTTAGAGTGTATAGATTTTTTGATGGAATATTTTATTACTTATCAAAAAAAAATATTTCAAAAAGAAAGTGTTTGTATGACACATTTTTAAATTTCACAAAACCCACAATGAACTAAGCTATAGGTGTATATTCTTCTTTTGCACTTAATACTTTTTTCTTTATAAATAGTAAAATGCATAGATTGAATGAAAAAGGGATCTCTTTTCTTTTATTAAACTTAATTTTTTGTTAGTGATCGACTACATGGGGAACATGCACTTTAATTTTTAAATTTCAAATGTCATGTTTCTTATCAAATACAAAATTTAAATATTTTGTTGTAATCATTTAACCATAGACTCCCAATTTCTAAAATAGAAAATAGTTTCACATTGTCACATGTTGATGACTGTCAATGTTGTTCATTATTTCTTTCTAATCTTGAATGTACCCTTTGAGAAGTGATAAGCATCAATACAACTACTATTCTCATACTAGTTGTGATGAAACTTGAAATACATGCTGATGTATTTTGTTTCTAAGGCCAATAAGTTGAAATAATTCTTTAGATCATTGGGATCTAATAAAAATTTCAAATTAAGGTTCTTAAATTTATTATGTTTTCTCAGGGTAAATAACTAAAAATCAATACTAGAAGTCCAACTAAAAGATCTAGTGATAATCAATACTAAATTTGTTTTCTTCTCAGAAATTATTTATTTTAAGTGTATCATAAAATATTTTATAATTTTTTATTTTTTTTATTTGAAATGATGAACAAATCTAGTAATTGTATACTTGCTAAAGTGAACTATGAATTATTGACTAAGGCAAGACATTTTAACTTTATTTTGCGATCTAAAACAAATTTGAGTGATTAAATTTCATCTTTGCACTCTAAAAACTTATGTTCCATGCATTTTTATTTCAATCTTATTATCTAGAAAGCAAGGTAAAAAAATATTTTTCAAAATAGATGATATGTTTGCTAATAAATCGAAAGAAAAAAAATATACGTATGATGAAATAAGTATTTGTTTTCTCAAAATATTTTCTGACTTCAAAATATTTTTTAAAATTTAATGAACATGAGATAATATTTTTGACTACTCATTTATAAATTATAAAAAAATAAAACTATATTTTATAACATAAAATATTTTTGAGCGTCATGTGTATAAAATATTATTTAATTTTAATGCCTCATCCAAATTTTTATATTTTTATTTTTTAAACATGTAATATTTTTTAAGTTGAGCGAATATGTTTGGTTAAGAATAATATTTAGATGACTAATCACTTTGGAAGTCATTATTTTACATGTATCTATTGGAGGTCATATTATGGTATGATAGAAAGAATTTTCATTTAATGATGATAGGTATTAGGTTTGACACTTATGCGACATAATCTCTCTCACAGAGTAAGACTATTGAGATATTAGCCTCTCATAGACCCTAAGTTATGGTAGGAGCCTTGTGCATTGAGTACGATCTTCTATAGCTTGAAATATCTTTATTATTTGTTCATATATTTTGGCCTAATATTTAATATAATGCATCAATGAAATTACACGTTCATGACTTATGAGACATAATCTCTCTCTCATATTTAGGAGTAAGACTCCCAAGATATCTTTTTAATTTATTCATATATTTGGCCTAATATTTAATATAATATATCAGACTCCTAATATTTTTAGTAAGCCTCTAACTAAATTAATACTTTATTTTGATATGCACATCATTGATGCAAAAATATATTTTTGATGTTGTTGGGTCATCGAGTAACTATTGGACATGCATAAAAAAAGTCTAGAATCTAACCCTAGAAAAGGATCCATGTGAAACAAAACAAAATTGAATGGCGAATGTAATACTGAACACCTTGAATTGTGTATAATCTAATTGATAAGCATCTCTTTTGATCTCCAATCCATAATATAAATAGTTAGATGTTCATGAAACAATTTGAGGTAGTTAGAATTACTTTAGCAACAGGTGCTAGCCTTCAAAATAATACAATTTTTATGATTTTTTGGTTATTGCAACACACATGGAAAGAAAAATTAAAGAGTTTAGGGTTTTGAGTCCAATTATTTTATTTTTGTATTTGTGCACTTTGATATTAGCCCTACCCATTAATGACATGAACTAACCCATTAAACTACAATTAAATTAATTTAATCTGAATATTTAGTCTAACTAATTTAATTTTAACACAACTCCTAAATATTTAACATTTAAATTCTACTTTATATATGATGTAAAATTATGACCCAATAGGCTGTTGCAATGACAATAATATTATACCTTTTATATAAGTAAAAGCAATGAGTAATATCTAGTAACATATCACTGGCACCCAAGTTATAAAATTACCATGATTCAAAATTAGATATTCATGATAATATTAACAATTTAACATGGAGTGAAATTCATTTGATCACAAAATCTAAATTAGACATAGATTATAGAATGTCTCGTGCTTGTATAAATATAAGTTTTTGACACATGAGTAGATTGTCAAACCAAATGAGCAAGATATCACATATTGACTCACTTGGGCATCAAGATGTATATCCAATCTTACCCTGTCATCCATGATATCACTCTTTTCATGAAGGAAGAACAAATTCTTCCATGATGATGCTTGTTCCTATTTAAGCTTTGTGACATACTCAATCATATTCTTCATAATTCAACTTGTTATGGATGATGGTCGACTATGTTAAAGTAAACAATTAATCATGTAGGAAACTAAGGTGATCTTAAGTCCAAAGCTCACATACACCATTATTATTATAGGAATTATCTATTACATTCACATAACAATCCATGTAATATTCACATATATAGTAAATTCATTGCATGTTTTTTTAACTTCAACTCATTAGTAGACTTGATATATAATAAGTGTCACCACTTTTTTATCAACACAAAATACATACTAGTCTTGAATGTATAATTTTTATTAATCCACAATAATACTCAACTAAATATATCATATAACTTAAAAATAACATAAAACTATTTCACTATTCTAGGAATTTTACTAAGATTATTCATTTTACAAAGATGTGAAGATAGTCATAACAATGCAATGAACTTTTGTTAAATTAGTATAAATATATGTCTCATAATAATACCATGTCCGGTGTTTAAGCAGAATATTAGTTATTTTCCATTGGTCATTGGCATGATTATTATAAATTTATACTTTATTAAGTAGGAGGAATTTTTTTATATGAATATTTAATTTGATGTTTAATTCAATAAATATCTGACACTACTTATAATAATAAAGTATGTTAACTAATAGTAAGTTCATTAGAATTAAAATAATATTATTCTATATTATTACTAGTTGCATATTTTTATTAGAATAATAATGAATTAAGACTAGTAAGAAATTTGATTGTTTATTTTGTTTTGCTCATGATGAATATGTGAAAAAAATCCTAAGAGGTTGGTGCACATTCCGACCCCCTCTTATGAAAAAATCCAAGTGATATTTAGCAAGTTTTGATAAATATAACTTTTAACGAATAGATTCTTATGAGGGATGAAAATGGGAACCCCATATTCATACGAGATAAATTAATGTTTGGTTTTGGTTTTACGGATATAAAAAGAACAAGGCATTTATTCGGCGATGCTAATCCACTGTAGCATCGTCATCTTCTTCATGGTACTCTAGAACTTTGGATATATGAGAGAAGTCCATCTGGCCGAGCCAAGATTATGGTATATGTCTCTTCCCTTAACATTTACAAAATGCAATTATAATAAAACAATCTCAATCTACAAGCAATATCTACTTATGTTTCGAATTTTGGAATACACTACAATAGTATTGAAAAGAAATATTGTGATATTTATGTGTTGATGGTTTGGCTTTTAAATGTTATTTCAGAATACAATATTGATTAACTTAAATAGAGAAAATTTGGCTTATGTTGGCCAACTTAAACAACCCAACTATGTTTGTAAATTATGATTTTGATTTATTTTATTTATGGGTTGTATTTTGCAAAGATTGTTGCATGTTTATTACACATAGGGTTGAACATTTTAATCTCATAATTATTCTATAATGATGGTGATTTGGATGGTGGGAACTTGGCTAATGAAAGCACTCATGACAAATGGTAGTGCTTGTGATATTTTAGATGTCGATGATGGTGACTATAGAAGTAGTCATGGAAATAATAGTGCTGGTGATGTTTTAAAATGTTGGCATTTGTGACAATGGAAGCAATCATGACCAATGACAGAACCAATGACATTTTAGTTGATGATGAAGGTGACTATAGAAGCGATCATGGCTAACATAAGTAGTGGTGATGTTTTAAGTTGCTGATGATAGTAATTATGGAAGCATAAAAGGCCATTTCTAGTGTCGATGATGTTTTCAGTTGCTGGAGATGATAAGTATGTGTGTGTGTGTGTGTGTGTAGGGCCGAAAGGAACACTTATTTTTTTAATTGAAAACCCCTAGAATTTTAAAATATTTAAGTGGGTGAGAGAGTTCATTAAGTGAATACCATGATTTGCATCATTAGTTTGAAAGTTATGCAAGTCACTTAGAGTGTTGACCTTGGTAGCTTCTCCTTATATGATTAACTAACTTTTAGTTATACTTAGCACAAACCATCTCAAGGTAATTCTAAGAATTGATTAAATGAATTATTTCTCCATTTGAATATTTATTTAAGAATTAATCAGTTTAGAATTAGGTGATGGTTTATACTTAGCTACAAATGATAATATGCTCTTTATCTGAGTCATTGTTATTATTTATGTGACACCCCATCCCCCATGGGGTCCCATTCATTCTATCACACAATAAAATGTGTAATAAAATAAAATTTTCCCAAATGTAGCGTACACATTTTTTATTTGCTCAGCGGAATAAAAATACATAATATATTATTCAAGCCACCACCGGCTTCCCTTCAATCGTGCGATCCTGCATGTGGGTCTACCATATGTCCTTGACCTGTACCTAAAAGAAGTCCAGCAATGGAGTGGGAAAAGCTCAATAGATATAAACTTTTAAGGGCTACCCTCTACTTAAGTGCACATAAAACATCATGTAAATATATCAACATCATTTAAGTATAATGTTTACATAAATATAATTATGAATAATATGTTTATATGCCCGTATCTTGAGTCCCATCAACTCACTCACACATGTCGAAGCCAAGTGTGATATATTATATATAGATGCCGATATATATATATATATAGAAATAAATAAATAAATATATATATAGGAATATATATATATATATATTTGGAATTATTTCGAAAAATATTGACCTCCTAAAAATAATATTGGATATTCTTCGAACAAAATATGCTTTTCTTGGACATACTCTGAAAAATATGGACCACCTTAGAAAAACTATATTGGACATTTTTTGATAAAATAATTTTTTTCCTTAGATATTTTCTAAAAACCACATCACATTTCAGCCTGGATGTTGTCCAAATTTGAGTTCGTATATTAATATTTGCCATGCTCTTGAAAAAAATACCATGCAACTTAGTTTGGATGCTATCCCAATTTGAGTTCGCAAAATATAATTCATTATACCTTTATATATATATATATATATATCATGCATCCACCCATTTATTTAGAATGTTCTCATGCATATGAAGTGCAAATATATCATTTATGATTAAACTATGTTCCAAATATAGTTATAACTATCCAAGCCCAATTTACAATGTAATATATTTTACTAAAAAAACTCAGAAACTTTTCACCAATTAACCATTCACAATGAAATTTTTAAATAGTTCGAATTAAAATATAAATCATGATCATTTATAGCCTTTAAATAGAAAGAAATTCAAATTGGAGAAAACCACTACCTTTCGGAATATTTCACAGAAATTTTATAAATTTAATATCAAACTGAAACTTTTGTCGCATAGAGCAACTTTTATTCCCGGACTATTCTAGTCAGACTCCATAATAATCAGTTATTAATCAAAAAAAATCAATGAACCTTTTAATTTTTTGTATGCAATGTTTATTTCTCTCTCCTCCGAAGTGTTTTTTTCCCATCATCCCATTTTCCTGATTCTCGTTGATTTTTTCTATTATTTTATTAAAATAATATATTAAAAAAACTTATTTTTTATTCTTTTTTTGTGATGCTTGGACCACACATGGTGCGGCCACATCGCTAATGTCGTGGCATGGTCTTTTTGTTTTATTTTATTTCCTAATTATTCTAATAATAATTAAATAAAATTTTTAAAAATAACTAAATTCTGACTTCCTTAGAATTTGATAAAATATGTTACCAGAGCTATATTTTCCAAGATGAATTCAATGACGAAATCCATTATATCATCAAGGTTTTAAAATTTTCAGCTTATTTTTCTTATTGGAAAATTATTATTTTGCTCATTTTTCCAGAAAAAAATCATATATTTTATTTATTCATTTTCCCCCTAAATTCACATTCTCTCCTTAAAGAATTTCATCCTAAAATTCTCACAAATACATATACAATTATAATCATACCCTAAAGTTAAATAATTATTAAATTACTAAAACATATACCTTCATTTTCAAATAAAAAATGATAAGCAACATGCATCATGTCTTCACATTCCCATGTTGCTTCTTCTATTACTTGATGATGTCATATCACTTTTACTAGCCTCACAGTCTTGCATCACAAAACTTGGTCTCGACTATCAATGATATGCATTGGCATTTCTTTAAATATTCTATTTGCATCAATAACGAGTTTGTCCCAATCCATTATATGAGTTAGATTAGTATTTATTTCCTAAGCAAAGAGACATGGAATATCTCATGGATACTAGATAAATGTGGTGGTAATGTCAATTGATAAGTAACCAAACCCACATTCTCGAGTATTTTGAAAGTCACAATATATTTTGGAGATAGCTTTCCATACTTGCCAAATCTGATTACTCCTCCTTTTGACATTACTTTCAAGAAAAATTGATCTTCCATCTCAAATTCTCAAGGTCACTGTCATCTATTAGCATAACTATTCTATCAACTTTGAGCTATAAGAAGATAGTTTTGTATCAAATTTACTTTTTCTAAAGTATCGTTAATCACATCTAGACCCATGATGGATCCGTCTCCCATCTCAGCCTCACAAATTAGAGATTGACATGGCTTTCCATATAATACTTCATTTGCTATTTGGATATTTGCCTAATAACTATTATTATAGGAAAACTTGACCAAAGGTAGGTGTTCTTCCCAACTACCATTGAAATCTAGACAATATGCTCTCAACATATCTTCCAAAACTTGTATAGTCCTTTCTGACTGACCGTGTATTTGTGAATAAAAAGTAGTGCTCATTACCAACTGTGTTCCCATTACTTTCTGAGTAACTCTTCCAAAAATGAATTGTAAATCCAGAATCTCTATCCGATATAATAGATACTAGTACTTTATTTAATCAGATAATTTCTGATATGTATAACCTGCACAATTTATTTCATGTGAAGGTCATCTGCATTGCCAGAAATATGCTGACTTTGTAAGCCGGTCTATAATCACTCACACCGCATTATGTTTTCGTGATGTCTGTGGAAAGTGAGTCATAAAATCCATCATGATAAGCTTTTAATTTCACACTGCTATCTCCAAAGGTTTGGAGTAATCCTACTAGCTTTTGATGCTCAGCATTTATCTGTAGACATGCGATGCATCTTCAAATAAAATTCCCAATGTTTTTCTTCATCCCATTCCAATAATACTGGCAATGAAGATCATTATACATCTTTGTGCCACCTAGATGCACAATAAAATAAGTATAGTAGAATTCTATAAGAATCTTTTCTCTTAATTATACAATCTGGGGCACAACAATCCATCCCCTAAACCAAAGATTACCATCCATATGAATAGTCCAACGTTCATTGCATGTACTAGTCTCTACTCGGTTCTTTATGGACAATATTTCTGTATCTTGTTTCTAGATCTCAATCACCTTATTTAATAGAGAAGGTATGACTACTAAACTTTCAATAACACCATCACTTTTATTGCTATATTGTAAGCAGAATTGTCCTACAATTTCAAGTATATCTCATTCCCGTGAAGCTATACTAGCTAGTGCACCTCATGACTTCTGACTAAGTGCATCAGCCACCACATTTGCCTTACCTAGATGGTAATTTAAAATAAAATCATAATTTTCTAGATTCTCCATCCATCGGTGATGTCTCATGTTAATGTCCCATTGTGTAAAGATATAATTCAAACTTTTGTGATCTAAAAATTCATCAAATTGCTCACTATATAAATAATAACACCATATTTATAAAGCAAAGACTATAGCCATTAACTCTATATCATGTGTGGGATAATTCTACTCATGATTCTTTAATTTTCTTGAACCATAAGCTACAACTTTCCTAAATTACATCAGAACACATCTCAACCCATTTTTAAGGAATCACAATACACTATATATTTCTATCCCCTATCCAGAATTATCAGAATAGGACCTGAAGTATTATTTTCAATTCCTGGAATGCCTTTTCACATGAATTAGTTCACTCATAATTGATTTCCCTTCTAGTCAATCTAGTCATTGGAGCAGTTAACTAGGAAAAATTCTCATATAATACTCAGCCAATCCAAACAAACTATATATCTCATAAATTTACTTTGGTCTCTCCCAACTCAAGACTGGCCTTACATTTTCAAGGTTTACTGAGATACCAGTAGCTGATACTATATCTTTCAAAACTTTTACTTATGTCAATCAAAAGTCACATTTACCAAACTTGGCATGCAACTTATGTTCTTTCAAAGATTGGAGAACAATATTTAAATGATCTTCATGCTCTTATTTAGACTGAGAATAAATCAAAATGTCATTCTTAAAATCACAACAAAATAATCTAAATATAGCTAAAATAGTCTATGCATGATATCCATGAATGCTGCTGGTGCATTCGTTAAACTAAAAGTCATTTCTACAAACTCAAAATGCCCATACCATGTTTTAAATGGTGTCTTATGGATGTCAGCTTACCTAACGTGCAACTTGTAATATTCGGTACGAAGATCTATTTTGGAAAAGACTCATGTCCATTTTAATTGGTCAAAAAAATCATCAATTCTTGGCAATGGATATCAATTCTTTATTATAACCTGATCCAACTACCAATAGTCAATACACAGTCAAAGTGTTTTATCTTTTATTTTTGCAAATAGAACCAAAGCACCCCAAGGTGAAGTGTTGGGTCTAATGATATCCTTGTCCAACAAATCTTGTATCTGGACCTTGAGTTCCTATAATTCAATTGGTACCGTCCTATTTGGAGTCAAATGGGTGATGTACCAGGTTGTAACTCAATACTGAATTTCACTTTCCTGTGTGGGGGTAATCCTGGTAATTCATCTAGAAAAACATCATTGTATTCACAAACTATCTAAGGAAGATCTATATTTGATATATCCTCTTCTTTTAGGATGAGACATACCAACCAACCCATTAGTTGTCATTATTTAAAATCATATATAGTCTAGGATAAAGCATTATGATCATACCCCTAAAATACAACACATACATCATATGGTGTGCATACACTATTTCTTTTAAGATCAAAATTAATAATGACTCGATGTGTTATTAATAAGTTCATGCCAAGAATTACATCAAAATCTGATATGTCCATGACCCTAAGGTGTGCCATGGCCTCTCCTCGACCTTGACCCATGCCTTGGCCTATTTGATTAATTTTTACCTTAGTCCCAAATGGAGAAGTCACATTCAATGGCCCTCTCCTCGACCTTGACCCATGCCTTGGCCTCCCTGGTATGCCTATGACATAAGAGATATTTGTGGAATACCCCGAGATTGCACCAAATTCTCTAGGCCCGTACTAGAGAAAGGAGGAATAAATTGTGTTTGCATATTTCCCATGGATGTCTAGGACTGTGATGTTGCATAATCCTAGGATCTTGGCTTTAGTGTGCACTCTCATTTCCAATGTCCAAGCTAATGATAGTAAAAATAACTTTTCTGTCCAATTTGGCTAGAACTCCCAGTCTAGCCTCAACCATGATAACTATGGCATTGTCCCTGAAATCCTTGCCAGATAAAAGGTCTTTGCTGCTTTCCTGGAAAAATGATGACCCTCTTTTTTTTCAACTAGCACTTCCACTCATTCTCAGATATTTCATGCATCCTCAACCTCCCACTCGATAGTTAAAGTTTTCTTAACCATCGAATACATATCTTGGATAATAAATCCCACAATCTTGCCTCGGATGGACAATTTTAATCTATCTTCAAATTTTCGAACCTTAGCCACATTAGTGGCCACATAATCATCCACAAAATGTGCGAACTCGATGAATTTAGCCATGTAATCAAGCATTGCCATATTTTTTTTGGCTAAGTTTAAGGAAGTCCCGGGCCTTGGTACATCTAGTTGAAGTCAGAAAATATTTTTTCATAAAGAGTTCTTGAAATTCTTCTCATGTTATTACCTCTATTTTCTTTGAGGCCTTGATCCAATCCCACAAAATTTCGTACTTACCCTCTAGCTAGAATGATGCTAGCTGGATCTTTGTAGTATTGGATGTGATTTCCATAGCTTTCAAGATTTTATAAACTTGTCAGAATTAATGATCTACCGCCATTGGGTTCTCTCCTCTCATAAATGTTGGAGGATAATGTGCCTTAAACCTTTGGAGGTTACTTGACCCTTCTTGACCTCCAGCTACACTAGTCTATGCAACCCTGACAATGACAACACATATAGCCTCTATAAAAGCTTGTTGATCAAAGTTTGATGGGGGCTAATCCTTATTTTGTGGATGTCCCCTGTGTCCTCGTTCTTTACTTTCCATCTACATAAGTCAAATAATAATTTAAGAATCACATTCATGTCTTATTATTAGTGCACATGCCAACTAATAATAGATTTTCTATTTTCTGAACCACTAAGGTCATGTTTCTTTACCTTAGTATTCCTTTTTTTTCCCGAATATTAGATATTTATATATCTAAAGTTTCCTACCACATAATGAAACTTATACTAATTTTTGAGTTATAGGTAATTGCATACCTAACCTATGATACAAATCTGTTACACCCTATTTTTCAGGGAGTCTCATTCATTCCATCACACAATAAAATATGAAATAAAATAAAATTTTCTCAAATGTAGCGTACACATTTTATATTATTTGCTCAGTGGAATAAAAATACATAATATATTATTCAAGTCACAACTTGCTTCCCTTCACATGTGCGATCCTACATGTGGGTCTATCATCTGTCCTTGACCTGTACTTGAAAGGGGTCCCGCAACGGAGTGAGCAAAGCTTAGTAGAGATAAACTTCTACATGGTTACTTCCTACCTAAGTACACATAAAATATTATGCTTATATATCAACACCATTCAAGTATAATGTTTATATAAATATAATTATGAATAATATATTTATATGACCATATCTTGAGTCCCATCAACTCACTCACACATGCCGAAGCTAAGTGTGACATATTATATATAGATGTGTGTGTGTGTGTGTGTGTGTGTGTATAGAAACATATATATTTTTTGGAATTACTTTGAAAAATATGGACCTCCTTTGAAAAACAATATTGGCCATTCTCCGAACAAAATATATTTTTCTTGGACATACTCTAAGAAATATGGATCTCCTCCGAAAAACCATATAAGATATTTTTTGATAAAATATTTTTTTTCCTTGGATATTTTTTAAAAACCACCACGTAACTCAGCCTGGATGTTGTCCCAATTCAGGTTCGCATATTAATATTATCCATGCACCTGAAAAAAAATACCACACAACTCAGTTTGGACGTTATCTCAATCTGAGTTCACAAAATACAATCCATTATACATTTATATGTATATATATATCATGCACCCACCCATTTATATGAAATGTTTTCATACACATGAAATATAAATATGCCATTTATGATTAAACCATGTTCCAAACATAATTATAATTATCCAAATCCAATTCACACTACAATATATTTAACTAAACAAAACACAAAAACTTTTTACCAATTAATCATTCTCAATGAAATTTCTAAATAATTCGAATTGAAATATAAATCATGATCATTTATAGCTTTAAATAGAAATAAATTTTATTAGGAGAAAATTATAACCTCTCAGAATATTTCACAGAAACTTTATAAAATTGATATTAAACTAAAGTTCTAGTCGTGTAGAGCAACCTTTGTTTTTGGACTATTCTATTTAGACTCTAGAATAATCAATTATAATAAAAAGAATATCAACTAACCTTTGTTTTTTTTCTTTCTTGTCATCTCGTTTCTCGATTTTTGTTGGTTTTTTTTCAATTATTTTATTAAAATAATATATTAAAAATACTTTTTTTTAATTTTTTTTTGTGATGCTTGGACCATGCATGGCGCAACTACATCGCTGACATCGTGGCGTGGTCTTTTTTTATTTCCTAATTATTCTAAAAATAATTAAATAAATAAATAAAAAGTAATTAAATTTTCACTTCCTCAGAATTTTACGTAATTTGTCACAGTAGCTATATTTTCAAAGACGAATTCAATGATGAAATCCATTTATCATCAGGGTTTTAGAATTTTCAGCTTATTTTTATTATTGCAAAATTACCATTTTACCTAATATTTCTAGAAAAATCATATTATTTATTTATTCATTTTTTTCTAATATTCCAAAATTTATGTGACTAATCACAAGTCATATAATTTAAGCTTGTTTGGCATAACCACTACAAAGATAGCAAGATTAATAGAAAGTGTCATATATGGACAATTAATGATTAGTAGATGTATTACTATTAAGGCATGTTGTTCATATTATATCACATCAATGACAAGTTCATTCAAAAATTATTATAGGAAATCAATTCTTTCCATAGAATTCAAACTAATAAACCTCATCAAAAAAATGTTTTTTAGAAAAATATTTTTCAAACCACTAGCCACCATTCTCAAAAAGAATACATTGGATGGAATCGATTTTATTGATTGAGAAATAATTCTTGACATTATCCAAACTAGTGATGACTATAGATTTGTACTCATTGATCTGTGCTCGGATAAACCTCAACAATGGGTGACCGATGAGGAAGTCAAGCCTTATGAGAAATAGCTAGAAACTGATGAGATGTCTAGATGTTATATTTTGGCTTCTATGTCAAATGTACTCTAGTATCAACATCAGTCAATGACTACTACATATTTACTTGATGTCAAATCTCAAAAAAAAAATATTTAGAATTCAGATTTGTTTAGCTAGGTAGAAAGCCATGAGTGATTTGATAAATATTATAATGACTTAGAACACCCATGTGAGAGTTCATATTCTCAAGATGATTAGTATTCTAAATAAATTAGAGATTCTTGGTGTAGAGATTAATGTGGACTCTCATATTGATATTTTTCTTCAATCACTACTAGACTCATAAAAGTAAATCAGCTTTATTTTCAATCTAAATATATTAGATTAGAATGTGGTCCAATTTCTTAAGTACTTGGTATTGAATAAAGTATTATTAGAATACTATATGAAACATTTATTACTGAATGAATTTATTCTAAATCAAAAGAAAAGAAGAAGAAGAAATTTTAAAAACATGCTCTAGTTCCATAATTAGCTCCTAAAACATAATTGAGAGACAAAAATCTAAAAGAAAAATATTTTCACTACAAGTAGTTAGGATACTAGAAGATGAAATATCTGATTTATCTTATAAATCTACACAATCAAGGTAAGTCTCAATTGATATTCGTTAAAACATGTTTAGTGATGGTATCTACATATACCTAGTGTGTAGATATGAGTGCCATTAATTATGTTTTCAATTCTTTGTAGAGCATCTAAAAAACTAGACAACAAAGTAATGACAATATTGATCTTCATAGGAAAAATTGTACCAAGTCAGAAGTTATTGTAGTGAAAGTTTGCATACTATAGTTTGAGGGAAATAATATTCTAATTTTAAAAGATTTTTATGTACTTTCAATAAGGAGAAATATGATTATAGAATCTAGTTTAGTTAGAGATGGATTCTCCTTTTTATTCAATGATTTGGTAATAATTTACTTGAATAATATGATTATCAATTCTGATATGTTAAAAGATATAACCTTTATGTTATTAAAATATTTACTATTATGCCTTAACAATCTTAGTCAAATGGTATTGACTACCTACCACATAAGTGAAAATATTCTTGTGTTATGAATCAAACTTATCCATGGCACTTACACCTTGATCATATAAATCTAAAATGGATTTTGAGACTAATTAAAGATTCACCCTTGGGTTCATTGAAAGTGGAAAAACTTCTAGCATGTGAGCCTTTCTTAGAAGGAAAGATGTACAAACGACACTTTGTAGCCAAAGGCTATAAGGCCAAAGAGCCCACTGGAATTAGTTCATTCTAATTTATGTGGACCCATGAAAATCTAAACAAGATATGATTTTGAGTACTTCATCACTTTCATTGATGATTACTAAAAATAGGGATACATTTATCTGATATGTCGAAAGTCTAATACCTTTAAAAAAATTCAAAAAAGTATAGGATGAAAATTGAGAAATGTCATAATAAATATCTCAGAATATTATAATCTGATCATGGTGGAGAGTACCTATTTAGAAAGTTTATGGACTACTTGTTAAATCATGAGATCACGTCCTAATTATTTTCACCTAGCACTTTGCAACATAATGGGGTAACAGAAAGAAGAATTAGCACTCTTATGTATATGGTAAGGTCAATGATGAGGATATCCCTCAAAAAAATAAACTTTTTTTTTTGTTCAAGTTTATTTGTCCTTCCTTTTAGCACATGTTCTAGACAACTCCACTAATGAATGTGAATTAGATTGGGCTTAGGCCTAGTCCACAATTTCGTTAGAGTTGTAGGTCCTAACTTAGATGAAACCAAGATCAAAATATAAGTTGTTGTAGTTAATGAATATCTTTAGAATGTCATTGGTTAGAGTTTTAGTCTAATTCACATTCGTTAGTGGAGTTGCCTAGCAAAGGATGAGAAGGCCATTATTAGTACCAATCCTCAATTTCTAGTGCATGACAATATCGCAAATCACAAACCCATAAGTAGAATTATTATAGAGATATTAGGAGGAGATAAGTTAGTTTACACTCTTTCAATTACAAAGAGAATATCAAAAGATGGAATCAATGATACATCATTACTTTATCATAATGCGAGAACTAATCATGATGATATTGATATTGAACTTTGTGAGCATATCATTGATATGCCACTTGTACAACTAGATGATTGTGATCATATTAGCCAACATGGATTAGTATCTATACAACATGTTACTAAAAACATACAACAAAAAGGAGTATCTTATCATAGTGAGAAGATTATTCATTAAACAAATCGTATATACTCTTGGGATAGTTTTATGAAATAATCTCTGATGAGCCAGATACTAATCTTAAAAACTATGAAAAAAAACTTTGAGATAGAAAGAAGAACATTGGTAATGAGTTATGGAATCAAAAATATAGTCAATTCAATCTAATCATGTCGAGAATCTTATAGGACCACCTGAGTAGTATAACCCATAAAATATAGGCGGATCTATAAGAAAAAAAAGTGATATACAGTAATGTTTAGACTCATAAAGCTAGGATTATCACAAAATGTTTTATTCAAAAAGAAAGAATTGATTATGAAAAAACTTTTTCACTGATAGACATTCTAAAGTCAATATAGATTCTCTTGTAAATTGTAATCAATAATGAATATAAGATTTGACAAATGAACATGAAAATTATATTTTTGAATGAACATCTTGAATAATATATCTATATGATATAGCTTGATGGTTTCATAGAAAAAAGTCAAGACCACATTTTAAGTCGAATAAGTCCATTTATGGACTAAAATATACATCTAGGTCTTAGAATACTCATTTCGATCAAGTCATTAAGTCTTATAGTTTCGATCAATATCTAGATAAGTATTCTATGTATATAAAAAGAGGTGATAAAAACATGATATTCTTGATTTTGTATGTTGATGATATCTTGCTAATTCACATAGATGTGAGCTCATTATCTTTGGTTAAGATCTTGTTACAGAATCAATTTGATATTATAGACCTTGTAGAAACTATTCAAAATTTTTAGATCTAGCTTTTATAATATTGCAAGCAAAGAATGTTGGGATTATCTCAAGTTGTTTATATCAATCAGATATTGATTCAATTTAGTATGTAAGCTTCTAAGAAAGGTTTTCTTTTTTTTTCAAATATGGAATTGCTCTATCAAAGAATCAGAATCCCAAAACACCCAAAAAGATAGATAAACACAAAGATAGTTCCATATGCATATGTAGTATGAAGCCTCATGTATACAATGCTTTTCACTAGACCCAACATATTTTATATTATTGGAATGATAAGTAAGTATCAATCTAATCCAGGACAAGAACATTGGATATTAGTAAAATAAATACTCAAGTACCTAAAAATGACTAAAGATTATATCATTAGTGTACTAAGTAGAAAATCTTGTACCCATAGGGTATACAGACTAAGATTTCTAAATAGATGAGGATTTGAGAAAATCCAACTTAGGTTATATATTTATCTTGGGAAGTGGAGCCATAAGTTGGAAATGTTTCAATTAATTTTGTATCATTGATTCCACCATGAAAATTGAATATTTGGTAGCTTCAAAAGCAGCCAAAAAGGGTGTGTGACTCAAAAACTTTTTTATAGATCTAAAGGTCATTCCTGCTGTGCAATTATCCATGATACTATATTATGATAAAAGTGGAGCAGTTGTAAATTTGAAGGAACCTAAAACTCATAAAAAACAAAACACATTGAGCGCAAGTATCTTCTAATAAAAGATATTATGAAAAGAGGAGATGTGGTGATGATAAAAGTGGCATTGATAAACAACTTGGTAGATCTTGTTATGAACAACCTCCCAACTAAAGCATTTGAAAGACATGTATAATAGATGAGATTTAGACATGTGACATCATGACTTTATTCTAAGTGGGAGGCTGTTGGAACTAGTTCATATTAAGAGACATTTATGATTGTTTCCTTGATTTGTATTCATTTATTATTTTAATAAAAAGTTTTTTTATTGAGGTGAATTATAAAAATATTTTTTTCATTTATACTGCTTGTAGATGCCTTGGTGCATAGAGATTAGCATACGTACCTAAAATTAGATCATAGATTATCATTGAATATAAGTTTGTTATTCATAATCTAGATAAAATTGAACATGCTATAAGTAACATTGTAACACTAGATTTTAGTGAGCCTATCTTGATTATGGTAAATGGTTAAGTTTTAACTTTTAGTAATTGTATACCTGAGTAAATTGTAGAGGGCCATCATGGTATAATTATTTTGTATTGACTTGAAAAATAAAATATATCATAGTCATTATAAGTACTATAACTTTTATTCTCGAAGTAGTTATTATTTTGGGCTACTTATTAAAATTTTTTTTTATTCATAAAAGTTGAAATATAGAAATAGATTTGAGAACTATATGAATTGGACATCTTTATCAATTGTATGATAAATATTAATCGCTGATAGGATCCATATCCTATCAAAATGATTGATGATACCCCTTGATAAAACTTATATATCATCATATTGAAAAAATTCTATAGGTAGATTTTAATCTAATAATTCAAATAAGTTAAGTAGAAAGTATAGAGAAAATAATTAGATGTTGATTGAATTAAATTGTTAGTGATTTTATCCAATCAATGAGTATCTGTAATCTTAACAGGTGAGTTTAATTTGTGATAAGTAACAGAAGACATAATATATTTTCAAAAAGTGACATTGTACAATTTTATTTTATGTTTTGAATTACTAAATCCTCTACAACATATACTTATGGAATGATATTGTTTGATGAGATACCATCACCCAAGTAGTTTTTGGCATGTATCTAACAATGAAATTAATTGTTGCAACAAAGTCACAATAATCATCTCTATAGACATTTTCCTAAAACTTCAAATTACAAAGATACCATCATATAATAGTAAAATTTGTAAAATACAACAAATTACAAAAAAAAATTGAAATCTAAAAAAGATTCCACCACGTTGTATGCCTACATGGATGGCATATTTTGAAGATATTCTTTTAATAAAAATTCATTTTCTTTGAAATTTTAATGGTGACTTTGCAATTGACATCTTCAACTTAAGTTGAATTTTTAAGCATGTCTTATTTTTATGCAATTTAAGAAGGATGCCTTTTGAAAGACCTATTCAACATAAATTTAATTTTTAAAGGAATTGTGAAATGTGTCTCATGAATAGATGGCATTTTAAGTACATAAATTTAATCTATTCAATGCTGAAATGAATCTGCAAATTGTTGAAGGTGTCTCTTTAGGAGATTTTGATGTGAAAAAAATTTTCATAATTTTTTCAACGATTTTAAAATAATTATATTTTAAGATTTTTTTTTGATAAAAAAAGCAATATAAGTCAAACACACCTTGTCTTGTGCATGACATGTTACAACAATCTAATAAGATACACATATACCTTCTTGATGTCTTGCTTGATTATTATTGTGCTTTGATTTCGTTGGTCTAACTTAATCAAATTCATATTGACCCGTTAGTTCAAGAATTATCAAAAATAAATGCTAATATATGTCTTATATAATATTTTATTTTTTTAAAAAATAATATTTGATCAATTGACTCACCTACAATATCTTAAATTGGAATTTTAAAAAGAAAATCTCTAATTTTTCTGTAAGGCTGTCACTCTCTATTTCATCATTATTCTTTGTTGAAAATTGGAAAGTAATAACTCTAAACTAATAATCCTTTCTATACTACAACATCACCATATCACTCAAGAGACTCATTTTTCTTTCCTTAAGTTCCAATGATCCAATACTTCATTATCCAATATATAAAACCAAAAATAAAAATGCAGGGAACTTACATTTAAAAAAATTGCCATTTTGTATGTTCTTAAGGCTTAAGTTAAAGCATGCCTATTGCAATGCATGCACTGCTTTTGATAATGTTCTTTCATGCCCCTTCAAAATTTGGCAAGCAAAGTATGTCAACGTGTTAATGAAAAATCTAATACAAACCACCATCAGTGGCTTCCCCCATTTGGTTTTTGCTTCATGAATTTGGAATGCCCTTAATCATATGACTAAGGCCATCAAATTGAAAAATAAAAAGTGAGACCATATTCAATAAAATTAGAAATATAAGTTAATGAAGCATATAATGGAGCAAGAAAAATCAAACAAAATTAAATATAAATTTGATAGTCGTAGTAAACATGAATGAACCAAAACCCTTTAATACCATAAAAATCAACCTTAAAACTCAAAAAACAAATCAATAAAAAAATTTTTGATTCATATAGAAGAAGAAAGATAGAGAAAGATGCTTGAGAAGAATGAGAGAATACAATATCTGATCAAAGATACATAATAAAATTGTTGGAACCCTAGTTACATAGCTTTGAAAGAATCACTTAGAAGTGGAAAATTCCTAATTTCATAGCTTTGCAAAGAAGACAATAGGCATTATGCTTCATTAATAAAATTTAATAGTAAAATGGTAGTTTTACATTTTTATATATTATTATCTTGGATGAAGGAATCACAATATCATCTCTTTTATATGAATTCAAATCTCACTTATAAGTTGAATTTGAATTCTTCCAAAATAATTTAGATTTCATTCATACCTTAACAAAATTTATCCGAACATGAGAATGAGGAAGACAATGAATGACATGTCCATTCCCCTTTCCATTCATGCCTACCAAACACCTCTTAAACACTAATTGATTCCAAAAATAAAAATTGGGAAAATTACTTAAAGGATATGTTAAATGAAAATATTTAAGATATAGCCATATTGTTAAAAAAATTAAGAAAAATAGCATCTAAACTAAAAATATTAATGTTTTGGTACCCAAAAAAAATAAAAACCCAAAAAATTACTACATTCCATTCCTTTGTACCATTCTTCATTAATGGTTCATCCCAACATTGGTCAAGCTACCTAATGCCTCATTTGGCTTTGTCCATTATGTCATCTCTAGCAATGTTTATTTAGCTTTTAAGTAGAACAACTCTCTAATATTTGTGATAGATTTTTATGGCTACTTTAGCTATACCAACAAATAACATTTTTAGATATGTAATTGGCTATTATAAATGTCTACCATGCCCTTAATATTCAGTTGACTAGTCATTTCATGACAAGTGTAGCATACAATATTTATAGAATGTAGCAAAGCTAATCTCATGATAGCATTGTATGAATTAAAATCTTTAACCATCAAGAATTTTATTGAATGTATAAACTAGGTTATAAATCACTTGAAATGAGATGCTGCCTAGAGTTACAACTATATGGCTCCATTGGAATATGAAAGAATTCTTCCTAGAAAGTTCATTAATTCAATATGGGGTTTCATTTGCTTGAATGTTGATAATTACAATTAATTTATATGTAATTCAGATCTATTAGCATTTCTCTGAAATTGAATTCAATAATACAAACCATGAGTACCATGAAATCTTGAAATGGAGTGTTCGACACTCCACAATACAAATATTTTGGGTGATTTAGTATATATTTATTATTGTGATTCTATGTATATGACCTTGAATTATATAGATTTCACTAAATATCCATTTTAAAAGAATTTGGTGAAATCATTGTTATTTTGGGGTTAAATTGATTGACTTAGTGGGGCGGAGGTTTAAAAGAGATAAGTTATAAAGAGTTATGACATTTCCCATGTCATGACTTAAGTATACTATCTAGATCTTACCGAGTAGTTAATGTGGCTTTTCATTGCTATAACTCAAAAAAAAAAACCAATCGTGAAAACCTTTGTACACCATGATTCTACTACTGAGTTATCATAATCTTTTAACTATGTACTACATTCTTCATGACCATGATATTTTCATTGATTCAAGGCCACACTACCTCTAAAATTTACAATGGCTTTGATATTGTTTTCATGTCATGGCTGCAAGTATCCTACTGATATAATTAATTGCAACAATTTCTAAAGGCATGACTTATGCATTATATAGCCAAAATACCAAGTATTTTATTCATGACATTATTTTCCACCATGTCATTTTATTCCATGGAGCATTTAGTCTTGTCATGACTATTTCTAATATCGTAACTTTGTGTTCTAGTAAGAAAATACCAAAGTCACTTATTCCTAATGCTATGAATTTGTGCTCTACGGAGCATTTAATTTAGCACTTGTCATTTTAATATCTTGACATTATACTCTAGCAATAAAGCTACACCATTCCCAATGCCATACCTTTATTTTACAAAGAGTAGATATACTAGTCATGACTATTCCCACACTATAATATTTTGTTATAAAGAGGAAATAAAATTCACATCCATTCTTAGTGCTATGGAATTTAGTTTTAGAATGAATTTATTTAAATCATAGTTATTCATAGCACCATGCCATCATGCTCATGAGGGAAGTTACCTAAGTGATGATGTTTATTGTCATTGTGACTTTGGTAATTTAGAGAAGATATGATGAGACAAGAAAGCCACAATCTCAAATTAGCCCCGTGACTTCCAACTTAAAGCATTACATAGATTCTAAAAGTATATAAATAATAGTAGATTCTTAGAATTGAGGAGATGAAGAATATGATTTTGAGCTAAGATCAATTACAAATTCTATGCAACATAATTCTAATCTTGAATTATGGGCAAATCCAAGGCAAACAAAAATAAATATTTTATTGGGTTTAAGATTTAAAATTTAGATCTTCACTTGGATTTTCATTGGGAACTCTTGATTCCATGAGATACCTCTTAGAATATCTTACATGTAGTCTTTCTAAATATTATGCTAAATTAAGATATAAGGTTGGTGTATTGTATTTGTGTGTGATAGATATTATTTCATAGGTTTATGGTTTATGGTTGTGTTAAAGTTGCATTTGGACTTTAATGATTATGATGTTATTTAGAAATGAAATTTATGTTTATACTATTTCATAGGTTTATGGTTGTTAGTCATGGAAGATAGTGACAAGTATATCATGTGATACATTCATGCAGTATAGTAAGAATAACATGAAAACTCTTCTAATCAAAATATGTGAGATAAACCTTTGTGTAAAAACCCAAATAAGTAAGTTTAATTATTATAAGTAAGATATTTTAGAAGCTAAATGCACGAATATACATAGACCAATTATTTATGTATATTCTAGAAGAACTAACCTTAAGTGATGTAGGTATTATATAGAATGTCTAACTTAAGGGTTTCACCATAGTGTGAAAGTCATGTGTTGGCCATGAAGAATGATGATGTATAAGTCATGCTGCATATGCAAGAAGAGGTATTTCATATGGTGGTGACAACTTTGTGAGTCAATTCCTCTTGTTTGATTTCATTGGTATGAATCATGAGAAGATATATGTTAATTGATATAAGTATGATACTTATGAAACTAGTATGCAAGCAAATTTTTTACGTTATCATCTCATATTTTTAAGATATTAGAGTCTAGAACTTAGATAATGAAAGTGCATAATTAAACATATCATCAAGGGTTGTTGACACATTGCCTAAATAGAGTAAACATGCAAATGATCAATGAATAGAATAATGTGTGGCTTGAGAGATAATATACCAAGAGGATAACAATGTGAGGATCATCATTGGTAGTGATAGTCTAAGGATGACAATTATCTTGAATTATGCTAATCTACCTTTAGTCTGACAATCGAATATAATATTAACCAAATACTAATGAAGTATCATCACACATAAAGATGTGAGCCATCTCCACAAGCGCTCAAGTAATTGATTGGCTATCATTAACTCATTGATTATACATTATTATCATGGTATTCAACATTGTGTAAAGTAAATTTTCTAGAATTAGTAATTAATATTGTTTTTTGTATTAAATGAAAAAAGTGTCAATTAAAAAATAATATTTCAACTTCTTATCTGAATCATCATGTAGATGCTTGCCTTATCTCTCAGACAATAAATCATCTATTGATGATATTTGACATTTATACTTGCTATGTCTTTCAACCTTTAACTAGGGATAAAAATGTTTATTATAGTCTAGATATTAGTGATCCTTATTGAAAATTCAATTAGTTGGCTGTTGTAATAGTTTTGTTCAAATTTCAGGCCAACTTGAAGTCCATTTACATAGTTTTCTGCCAAAAAAGTTTCTTTTAAAAAAACAATTATTTGGAGATGAACAAAATTGTGCCCTCAAACTCGAAGTTACAAAGTGAAGAACACAATTTGTCGGATGAAAAACAAAAGAATCACGATGTTTTGGCCTTTGCAAATGATGAACATCAAAATCACGAAAGAAGGGCATTGGGGGTTTCTTCTTGTTTGATTCCAATTTTAATGAATAGCCGAGATTTGATGATAAATTAAAATACATTAAGGAATTCCCCCTTTGATTCCAGTTTTGATGAACATCCACAAAGAAAGGGTAAGAATTCTGAAATGAATTTGAATATACCATTTGAACATGCTAATGCTAATTTGAATATGGGACAACATAGTCCTGTTAGATCTGGAGTCAATCTAGAAGAACATGTAAATTCTCACAAAAATGATTACTCTCTCAAAAATGAAGAGAGAGTAGATACTCAACCCCCTCCCCATTCAGAACATATGGTAAACGCAAGGCTCCATGGAGTAGTCTATTTTCTAGAAATAAGAGGTTGAAAAATACAACCAAACTGAATTAACACCCTACATGCTCAAATGGTAATGTCTTCGATGAATATGAGGATTTAGACCAAAGCATAGAACATTGGAAATGCTATTTTGTAAGCTTTTTTGTTAACAAACACCTGGGACAATTTTTATCTTGAGAAATTTATGAATGAACATTCTAAAATGAATGCTCAAGCTATCCACCATCCAAGTGGTTGGATTTTCTTCAAATTTGACACCTTGGAGGAGATGGAAGAGATTCTAATTTTTGGACCATATCTTATTTATGGAAGGCCTTTATTTTTAAAGCCTCCCCTTGTTGGCTTCCATTATGGGCCAAAAGTAATGGCTAAAATACCTATATGGGTTAAACTTCCAAACATTTCGATGCATCTTTAGAGCCATGTGGGCATAGTCAAGGCCACAAGTTGCCTAGGTAAGCCCCTACATATGGAGAAGCGCACTTCAAACATGACTAAAATCTCTTATGCAAGAGTACTAGCAGAAGTAGAAAGTGCTCAATTTTTGGTCAAGTTTTAAATAGCTTCAAAAGAAGGAAGATGTTGAAAGCAGAGGATGACACATACTCACAATTGAGTAGAAAATCTTTGGTGAAAAGTTCCCAGCTAGCGGAGAAAGAAAATGAGCAAGATATAATTATCTCAAATAAACCCCCAGTGGAAGAAAACCAACTTGAAGAAGGCCAAATTATTAATCTCTTCGAAAAAGAAAAGAATAGGCCCTCTATGGCCCAACAATGAAGGCAGAATGAACCAACAAGCAGAGGAAGCAGAAGACACTCTCACAAAGGAATGAGGAAAATTTGACTTTTTAATAGTCAAAAAGAAGAAAAAAAAGAAAGGAATTGATAGCCCAAAAAGAAGGCTCATCCTTGAATCTTAGAAACAAAGGAGGCAGCAAATATACATAGCAAAGAGGCACCAACCCCCATGGCCCAAGATAATGAAACGATAGGAGTCCCCAGCTCCCTATCAAATGGAGAAAGAAAAGGTAGATGTAGCTGGAAAAACTCTTTCTTATACTTTTCTTTTTTTGGGCTTGAAGTTAGTATATATGGGAGTTAAGGAGGCTGGCTAAAAAGGTGCAAATGTTGGCACACTCGGAACTACTATTTAAAAGGGCATTTTGGGGAGGTGGGGGAACCTCTAGGTATGGTTGTGATGTAGTGTATGCATAGTGAAATAGATGTAATAAATGGAGAACATATAATGAAGCACATATGGATATATCCTTTGGCCACATAAATTTGGCAAGAAAAGTCACTAATTTAGCTTCGAACCTATTATCTCTCTAGAGCAACCAAGTCTCCACAAATACTTTGTTTTCCTTCAAATATATTGTGTTTGAGATTTGGGACCCTAACATTGGAATATGGGCAATTGCATTGGGCTTGTACATATGTAATGCATGAAAATTGTATGGCTGAGGATGAATGGATAAACCTTACTATTGTCTGGATTAAATGGAGACTATATCTATGGATTGATTATATATCTGCATATGCATGTCTATTATCACGGAGATGATTATCTTGGTGTATAAAAGAGGATATGGATTTCTTGAACTTATCATGAAGGTGATTATTTTGCTTTCTTCTCTAGAAGAACCTGGAAAATATATGTTGGGAAGACTTTGATCAACAAATAACCTAATGGATCCCTTCTTATAAAATGATATGGATATCCCAGTTTTATTGAAATATTCTATGTTAGCGTTCTAAATTGGTGCATTGGAAACTTTGCACATGAAAATAATACAAGTTTAATGAAGAATGGAAAAGAGCTGGAAATTATTTTATAAAAGAGCTATATGAAAATTGCTAGCTAGAATATCATGGGATTTAATTATCTAATAAAACAAAAAGAGTTACTAAGACTCACTAATGTCCACTCACTTGATATTATTGGTGTATTAGAAACGAAACTGGATAGCCAAAAATTGGGGCTAATAAAAAATAAGATAAAAAAATTCAATTTTGTGGTTAATTTCTCTTACCACAAGAATGGGTGGATAATTTTGTGGATAATTTTGGGGCTAATAATTTCTCTCTGAAATTGGAAATGCTATCTGTATCTGCACAGCATATCCACCTCAAAGTGCTAGACAAAGAAAGGAGAATAATTTTTAAATTCTCAGTTATATAAGGCCTTCACTCTATGGTAACAAGGCCATTGTGGGACTCTCTTAACTCAGAGTCTACTAAGGCTTGGATTGGATTATTTTAGGAGATTTCAACTTTCCATTTTCGAGATTAGATAAGATAAGTGGATACACTATTATGAACTATGAATGCTTGGATTGCATAAACTACTATTCTACCTTAAGCCTTGAAAGACATATAGTCATCACAGTCTTTTTATACATGGAAAAATAAGAGTGTCTAACAAAGTTGGATATGACACTAATGAATCATCATTGGGCAAGGCTAGGTCTAGATAGTCACATGCATTACTTCCCCCTAGGCATACTCTTAGATCACTACCTAGTAGTAGTGACTATGAAAAGCAAAACTAAAAAAAGGAGGGTGCCTTATAAATTCTGCAATATATGTTTATCTCACCCAGATTTTATTTCTGTTTTGAAACAAGTCTAGTCTCTTCAAATTGATGGCTCAAGCATGTTCGTTATAGTTAGTAAATTTAAGCTATTAAAAGGCCCATTAAAGTAGTTAAACGAGCTTCATTTTGGACATATAAGCACTAGAGTATCTTTGGCAAAAAATGCTTTGAATGCAAACTAGGAAAAACTATTCCAATCTCCACGCAACTCTATCCTACACAAGGAAGAGGTTAATTTAAGACTCAAGCTAAGAAAACTTAAGGAAGCTGAGTTATCTTTCTTGTGGCTGTAAGCAAAGATAAAATATCTTAAACAGAATGATCGATGTATGAAATTCTTCCACTCTTTAATGAATGCAAGATTTCAAAGGAGTAAAATAACCTTTATTATCAAAGATGGAATGATGACATCCTCACAAGATGAAGTAATCATAAAATTTTTTTGACTACTACATGAAACTACTGGAAGCACATCAGGAGGATCAAACATTGATACAAAAATAATCACAGAAGAAAAATTAATAGATAATTCACTTTCATCTAAATAATCACTTACATTCTCCAATGATGAGATCAAGCAGACTCTCTTTAGTAGGAGGAACTACAAATCTCTGGTTCCAAATAGTTTTATGGTAAAATTTTACAAGCATAGTGGGAATATATTGGAAAGGAATTGATCAAGGCTGTCCAAAGCTTCTTTCATACTGAAAGATTACTTAAATAGATTAATCATGCTTATATAGCTCTTATTCTGAAATCATCTCATGCATCCATGATAAAAGATTATAGGTCCATCTCTTGTTCTAATATTATTTATAAGCCGATCCCAAAGCTTATAGCATCGAAACTCAAATTAGTACTTGATGACATTATTGACACATAACAAGTAGCCTATGTAAATGGAAGACTCATATTGAATAATTTTCTCCTCCTTGCACAAAGTGTCATAAGGAAATATGCCAGGAAAAGAATATCTCCAAGATGCTTCCTTAAAAAAAGACTTACAAAAATTCTTAGATACAAAAAATTGGTATTTTCTATTTAAACCTTAAAGGCTTTCAATTTTCTAGACAGATTCATCCGTATAATTTATGAATGAATTTCAACACATTATTATTCCATCTCCATAAATGGGCAAATATATGGATTTTTAAAAGGAAAGAGAGGGCTAAGAAAAGGAGATCCACTATTTCCTTATTTATTTTCATTATGCATGGAGTATTATTATAGGATCCTTCAAAGAGCTTTGAAGTCAAATGAATTCTCCTACTATCCTAGGTGTAATCAGCTCAAAATTACACACCTCACATATTTTGATGACTGAATCATTTTCTATAGAGGTGATACCACTTCATATAATATTATCCTTAGATTGATAAGGGAATTTTCAGAAACATCTATATTAATAGCAAGCCCCTCCAAATCAAATATCATCTTTGGAGGGGTAAATGAAGATGTGAAAAAGAAAGTGCTTATCAAATTTGGATTTTCAGAGGATCACCTTTCTTTCGCCTTTTTGGGGTTGCCCCTCTCTTCCTATAAACTTGTAACTTTGTAATTCTCTTAATTACTGCTCAAAATAACTTCAGTAATACATCAATGGGCAGGAAAAATCTTATATATTAGGGGAAGATTAAAGTTACTACACAATGTAATATAAAGTATCGAGTGCTACTGGTTCTCGACCTTTTTAGTACCAACAACAAAAATAAAATCCATTGAAGATGCATGTAGGAGATTCCTTTGGGGAAGTCATGTAACAAGAAGATATCACCCCCAGGATGGCTTAGAGTAAAGTATGTACTCCAATTCTAAATGGAGGTCTTAGCTTGCTTGATTTATCTACATGGAATAAATTTGTCTTTATTAAAATATTATGGAGAATAAGCAAAAAGGAGGATTCATTATGGATCAAATGGATTCATCATACTTACTTAAAAAATCAAAATATTTGGATATGCAATGCTGTGAAAGAAGGCATGCCATTATGGAAGTCCATAATCAAAATCAGGGACATCTTAATAAACAAAACTAGAGGGATCTCAAATGCACAAAAGATGATGCATGAATGGTAAAAAGGAAATAGAAATGTAGAAAACTCCTACAACTTCTTAATATCCTCTATTGATATGAGAAAACTAGAATGGACTAAATAATTTGATTCAAAAATTACATCCCAAAACATGTTATCTTTGGATAGTAAAATTGGGCAGATTAAGACCCAAAGACCAGCTATTCTCAATCACATGGAATTTTGATTGTAAATTTTGTTGAAAAATAGAGACCATTAACAATCTTTTTTTTCAATGTATTATTTGTAAAGAAATATCACAGGAAATATGTTGTTGGATGCAAACCAAAGATGTAAAAGATTCAATTTCAGCATCTTCAAAATGATGAAAATAGACTATTATCCGGCTCTCCAAGGAACACTCTAAGGAAAGTCACATTTGCATCAATCTTATATTACATTTGAAAAGAAAGAAATATAAGATGGCATGAAAAAAAATCCAGCAACACCGGGATGATCATGAAGAAAATCAAAACTGAGATTTATATTGTATTTTGGGAAATATGCTGAAATCTGAAAATTGAATAGTTTGTATTGAAGTTTATAGTGTTTTATTACTCATCAAAAAAAAAGGATAAATAGTTGGAGGAGATGTTATTTATTTAAGGATCTAATGAAAAATAACGACAAGGTGGAATGTTGGAGTTGAATTAGTTCAATGCATTTGAAGTGATGATAGAAACTCCTTTAAGGAAGCTTAACACCAAGAAGAAAGGAGAATAATATCATAAGAGATAGTTATTTTACATCTATATGAAATGATGAACTTGGATCTCATTTATCAAATAGAAGAATTCAATTAAATACAAAGTAAAAGGTACATGTTATGACATAATAATAATGTCCCAATATATTATTATATAAATATGAGAAGCATAGAAATTTATTGCATGGATGATATGAGAGTGAAATACATAATATTGGACAATTTTCAATAAATTTTGAGAACAATGTGGTGACCTACAATAATAAGAGAAACTCAAATTTTAAATATCAACCATCATAAAGAGAAGAGAAGTCAAATTTGAAAGAAGGTATGTATGTTATCTTACCAGAATTATGAAAGATGAATGATACCCAAGAAAATCAAATTTGGATGCTTGAAGTGATAATGGGTTAGATGAGTTCGGTACTATAGAATATAGATATTCAAATCAGACAATTACCATTATCCACGAAAGAAAGAAGAGTAAATAACTACCAAATGATACGGAAGTAAATGCAAGGAATTACTCCTCTATATTAATTGGAAATAGAAAAGAGCTACAAAGGCATTTTGAACAAGATGATTCTAGTATTTTTGTATGTGATGGTATCGTGACTTTCCAAAAAGTCATAGCCTTGACTAAAACATTCCAAGTAGTCAAGGCCCCTACTAAAGAGAACTAGAAAAATGAAGGATATGATATTGTGATACCTAACAATGCCATAACTTTATAAGGAAGGCAAGCCCAAATTTCACCCAAAGATGCAAAAAAAAAAAAGGAAATGAAGAAACAAATGAGTGAATGGAGGTCATCCAAAGCTTTAGAGATAAAGATATGCATCCGAAAAAAGCTAAAGATAAGTTTTTGATGAATCTCCCAATTATATAATGATTTAGAAAGTACATATTAGAAGAAGACTTTGAGATGTTTTGCAATATATTTTGGAAGTTAAAAGTGAATATACCATTTGATAAAGCTCTAACCCAAATAAAGAACTAAGTAAAGTTTATAAAAGATATAATGAGTAGTAATAAAAAATTAGAGAGATACATGACCATAAATATCACTGAGAATTATAGTGCAATCATTTAAAAAAAACTTGTAAGAAATTTGAAGGACCATAGAAGTTTTTTATATCACACACTATCGGAGATCATACCTTTCGAAAAGTAATTTTCTACTTGGGATCAAGTGTCAACTTGTGCTCTGGTTAATTACATGAAGATTGAATTTCAGAAAAATTACTTTAATATCTCTCTAACTTTAAATGGTAGATCAAACAATCAAGTATCTGGATTAAATTATCAAAGTCGTATTGATTAGATATGGATATCTTTATTTTTCTAGTAGATTTTATTGTATTGGATTAAAAAAAATATCCACTGTTAATATTAATTAGGATGACAATTTATGGACAAACCCTTTTCAAGGTCAAGAAAGGAGATCAATCTTCATGTTAGTCAAGAACAAGTACAATTTTAATCTTTACAATAGCTTACAAAGTCAAGATGACGATGAAATAGGGTATTGTAGAATCGATAATCTCTTTCATTTCACAATGCAACAAAAAGTAGATTTCTAGTAGAAATATTTTATGTAAGACTATTGGCCAGATGAAGATGAAGGAGATAAAACATAATATAAATTGTGTTGTTGTGATAATAATGAAGACATGAAATATGAGGAGGTACTATTTTCAAGTTGTGAAGATGAGAAAAAAGTGAGACAATTACCATGAGATCAGGACATTCTTCAAAGTCACAACCTTAGAGAAATCTTATATTGAAAACTTCGATATAATCATATGATATTATATATAAATGCCTATACTTTAATATATATAAATGTATTACATTATATATAAACACTAAATTGTTTATATTAACATATAATGTTATATATAAATATGTATACATATGTATAAATGTTTATAAATATCTATAAAACAATTACATAAAACTATCCATTTATATAATTTTTTATATAACAATTATATAACATAAAATGTTTATACATTTTTGTAAACATTTATATAACATATTATTTTTTATATAAATATAGAATATTTATAATGTTTATATAAATGTGATATATATACTCTATTTAATATTTATAAAAGTGTTACATTTATATAATTATATATAAGTAACATTTATAAAAATATTTTAAACACAAATATTATATCTACCCACTTGTTTAATTATATAATCATATGCCTTAATATATATAAGTATTTATAACTATATTTATAATTATGTATACTATTTTTATAACTATATTTATAACTATACATAACTAATTTTTTAACTATATAATAATGTATAATTGTATGTATAATTCTATATAACTATATTTCTAACAAAATATACTATATGTATAATAATATATAACTATATATAATTGTATTTTACTAAATGTATAACTATATAAATGTTATATATAATTATATCTTTAACTACATACATATTTATAATAATATGTGTATAACTATATATAAATATTTGTATACCTATGTAACACTTTATATAATTAAATATAACTATATTTGTAACTATATATACATATATGTATTCATATAATTAAATCTAAATATTTGTTTATAATATTGTATAGATTTATGTATAACTACTTGTATGAATATATCTATATATAACTATATGTTTAATTATATATATCAATTTATAACTATATCTAATATATGTATAATAATATATTTATATAAATAATTGTATCTTATTATATGTATAACTATAAAAGCTTTATACATAACTATATTTAAATATATATTTAAATATATTTATATATTTGTATATAATAGTATTTAAAAAAGTATTTTACTATATTTATACCTATACATAACTATATGTATAAATATATAAAATTATATGAAAAAATATATATACCTACATGTATAAATATAAGTATAATTATATGTGTAACTATATGTATAACCACATGTAATTTTATTTCTAATTACATGTATAACAACATACAACATTATGTTCAACTAAATGTGTATGACTATATATAAATATTTATATAACAATATAACACTCTATATAAATAAATATAATTGTATTTGTAAATATGTAAACATATATGTAAATCTATATAATTGGTTATAGCTTTGTATATATTTATGTATAACTACATATAACTACTTGTATTAATATAACTATATATAACTATATGTTTAACTATAAATAACTTTATTTTTAACTATATATACTATAGGTATAAGAACATATAACTATAAATAACTGTATTTGCCTAATTGTATAACTAAAAAAACATTATACATAACTATATTTAAATATATAATTAACAACATATATTTAATATACATTTTTATATATTAGTATATAAAAATGTATTTTACTATATCTATACCTATAGATAACTATATGTACACATATATAAAATTAAATGAAAACATATTTATACCTACATGTATAAATATAAGTATAACTATATGTGCAACTATATGTATAACCACATGTAACTATATTTATAATTACTGTATAACACCATATATGTAAATCTATTTACATATATATGGTTAACTATATATGTATGACTATTTATATATATTTGTATAACTATATAAAACTTTATATAATTAAATATAACTATATTTAAAACTATGTATACATATATGTAAATCTATATATTTGTTTATAACTTTGTATATATTTTTGTATAACTATGTATAACTACTTGTATGAATATATCTATATATAACTATTTGTTTAATTATATATAACTATTTATAACTATATATATTATATGTATAATAATATATAACTTTAGATAATTGTATCTTACTATATGTATAACTATAAAAGCTTTATACATAACTATATTTAAATATATAATTTACAACTTATATTTAATATATATTTGTATATATTAGTATTTTAAAAAGTATTTTACTATATCAATACCTATACATAACTATATGTATAAATATATAAAATTATATGAAAAAAAATATATACCTACATGTTTAAATATAAGTTTAACTATATGTGTAACTATATGTATTACCACATGTAATTTTATTTATAATTACATGTATAACAACATACAACAAATTGTTCAACTACATATGTATAATTATATATTAATATTTGTATAACTATGTAACACTCTATATAGATAAATATAACTGTATTTGTAACTATGTATATATATATGCATAAATATATGTAAATCTATATAATTATTTATAACTTTGTATACATTTATGTATAATTACTTATAATTACTTGTATGAATATATCTATATATAACTAAATCTTTAACTATATAAAAGTATTCATAACTATATATACTATATGTATAATAACATATAACTATACATATATGGCACACTATAATGGGCCATTACGGCACAACATGACTCTTTTGACACATCTATGTTTGACATTACGTATAAATAATAGTTTCAATGGTTAATGAATCACAGGAGTTGCTTTTACAAATTCTTTTGCCTGCTTGCTATTTATTTGTGTTTTGAATTAGTTTCATCTTATTGATGTTTTTGCTAAGTGGTTTGTGGCATGGGGTGTGGTTGGTTCTGAAGCCTTTTCCACCTGTTAATGATACCAACCCATACAATGTGTTTAGACCTTAAGAGAAAGCCAATCGGCTCCATACAAAACATGTAGGTGGTCTATTTGTCTTTTATGATGCAATTAGAAGTTTTACAAGCAAATTTCATAGTCTTGTAAGCTGCTTCTCATGGTGTGTTAAGATGCAACGAAGAGAAAATAATTTGTAGTTGTTTGAAAAACTTCATTAGGTAAGTAAGAAACTTATCTTATTGATCAACTCTCTATTCAGATTAGTGCCATAGTATTGAGATTAATAAGTTATCAAAGAAGATTTTTTTTATTACAATTTGCATCTCTTAGAAGAGAAAAATGTAATATATGTATGTATGTATGTATCTATGTGTGTATGTATCTATGTAACCATGTATGTATGTATCTATGTATGTATGTAACCATGTATGTATGTATCCATGTATGTATGTTTGTATGTATGTATTGAACATTCATCCTATAAAATTTGTTGCAAATTTATTGTGCATTGTATTTTCAGGTTCAATGCAATTTCGAACAAACAAAAATGATTTTTACAACCCTGGTTAATGTGTTTGATCCTTTTTTTATGCTTATGATAAAATATTTAGCTGTTTGATGTTCATGCTCTATTATGGATATTTATGCTCTATTTTATGTAAATACTTGTACATATTTGCTAGTAAATATGTAAAAGTATTTACTAGTATATGTATATATGTACATATATACCAATATATATGTACATATATACCAATATATATGTACATATATACCAATATATATGTACATATACATTATAATATATGTATGTATATATATATATATATATATATATATATATTTAAATACTCATTATATGTACATATATACACTATAGTATATGTACAAATACACTATAGTGTAAATGTACATATATACTACAGTGTATATGTATACACTGGTATATATGTACATATATACTACAGTGTATGTACATATATACTGTAGTGTATATGTACATATATACTGGTATATATGTACAAGTATTTACAAGTGTAACTATACATACTTGTGCATATACATTGCGGTGTATATTTACATAGTTGTACATATACACTATGGTGTATATGTACATACATGTACATATATATGTACATATATACTATAGTGTATATGTATACACAGGTATGTATATATATATATATATATATATGTACATATACAATGCAGTGTATATATACATATATTGATTATATATATACATATAAATACTTATACATTTATACCAGTATATATGTATATGTACATATATACTAGTATATATGTACATATACACTATCGTATATGTACATATTTATATGTACATACAAATACTCAGTATATGCACACATATATACTAGTATATATGTGCACATACACTGAGTATATATGTATGTATATATCGAGTATATACATTTGTATATACCGAGTATATAAGTATGTATATACCGAGTATATATGTACGTATATACTGAGTATATATGTACGTATATACTGAGTATATATGTATAAATATACCGAGTATATACATAAGTGGGTGCATTATTTATATGTAGAAATGTATATATTATCATACATACACACCCATTTACACATGCGCGTACATGCTTGAATATATATTTGCTTGGGCTGGTGTGGTTATCATCGTACATTGCTTACCGATGCAGGTCATAAAAGCCATGAATATTATGCCTTCCCCAAAGCTGTGACATGAAGATATTTCTGGTCCAGGATAGCCAGGTAGACAGAGGCAGACAAAGGCAGACAGAGGTAGACAGAGATAGACATAGGCAAACAGAGGCTCTTAGTAATTGTGTAGATATGCAATTATCACATAGTATAAATTATATGTATGAGGAAATAAGTTTTCTTACTGTAGGTTCTAGAATGATAGGTTCTAATCATGGTAAGTCTTAGGATGATGATGGTGATTATGATGATGATGCCCGTGTAGTGTCGTGTAATTTTATTAGATTTCACAAAACTATTTTCAATCGGAATGAAAAATATAACATTACCTGATTTTTATAGGTCGCGAGTGCCAGGAGAAATATTGAGTCCTATTTTGGGAGGAGATGCTTCCTACCTCATCAAAAACTCGCTCAATCTCAAAATGAGTGGTTGACAGATAAGTTCATTAGTCAAGCATCATCGCTCGCCTCACTTTTATTATCAGCGGCAGCAGTAATATATACGTATGTATATACTCGATAAATACATATGTATATACTCATTTCCTTCTGTTGTCTTTGATGGTATTTATATTTGCATGAAAGTACATGTGTGTGTGTGTAATACGAGGCAATGTGATATTATAGTATATAAGTACGTATATATTAAGTATATACGTACGTATATACTCAGTATATGCGAACATATATCTCAGTATATATGCACATATATACTCGGTATATACGTTCTTATGTACAAAGTATACACGTACATATATACCAAGTATATATGTACGTGTATACTCGGTATATATGTATATATATAAGATTAATAAGAAGAAAATGAAGAATAAAACGAATAAGTAGAATAAGAAGAAAATGAAGAAAAAAAAGAATAAAAATATGAATAATAAGAAGAATTATAAGAAAAAGAAAAATCACAAAAATAAAAAGAAGATAAATAAGATCTAAAAGAAGAAAAAGAATAAAAATTAAAATAAGAATATGAATAAGAATAAAAAAGAATAAGAATAATAAGAAGAATAAGAATAATAAGACAAATAGGAAAAATAAGAAGAATAAGAAAAATAATTAGAATAATAAAAATAGAAGAATAAAAATAAGAAGAAGAAGAATATGAAGAATATAAAGAATATAAAAAAATGAAGAATAAGAAGTATAAAAAAAATTAAAAGAATAAGAAGAATAAGAAGAATAAGAAGAATAATAAGAAGAATAAAAAGAATAAAAAGGATAAAAAGAATAAGAATAATAAGAAGAATAAGAAGAATAAGAAGAATAAGAAGAATAAGAAGAATAAGAAGAATAAGAAGAATAAGAAGAATAAGAAGAATAAGAAGAATAAGAAGAATAATAAGAATAATAAGAATAACAAAAATAAAAAGAATATGAATAAAAAAAATAAGAAGGATAAGAATAAAAAGAAGAATTAGCAGAATAAGAAGATTAATAAAAATGAGAAGAATACGAATAATGAAAATAATAAGAATATTAAGAAAAATAAAAAAAATTAAAAAATAACTTGAGTAAGAAGAATATAAAAAATAGGAAGAATATAAAGAAAAGGAATTAGTAGAAGAATAAAAAGATTAAGTATAATAAGAAAAATAAATAGAATAAAAAGAATAATAAGAATAAGAACAAAAAGAAGAATAACAAGAATAAGAAAAATAAGATGAAAAAAATAAGAATAGTAAAAAGAATAAGAATAATAAGAAGAATAAGTAGAATAAGAAGATTAAGAAAAATATGAAGAATAAGAATAATAAGAAGAATAAGAAGAATAAGAATAATAAGAAAAATAAAAAGAATTAAAGAAATAAATAGAGTCAGAAGAATAAGAAAAATAGGAAGAATATAAAGAATGAGAATTATAAAAAGAATAAAATGTTTAATTAGAATAAGAAGAATAAGTAGAATAAGAAGAATAACAATAATAATAAGAATAAGTAGAATAAGAAGAATAAGTAGAATAACAATAATAATAATAATAAGTAGAATAAGAAGAATAAGTAGAATAATAAGAATAAAAATAATTAAATGAATTAGAAGAATAAGTAAATAAATAAGAATAAAAAGAAATGAAGAATAAGAAAAATAAGAAGAATCAGAAGAATAAAATAAAAAGAAGAATAAGAAGATTAAGAAGTTTAAGAAGAATATGAAGACTAAGAAGAATAAGAAGAATAAAAAGAATAATAAAATAAAAATAATAAGAAGAATAAAAAGAATAAAAATAATAAGAAGAATAAAAAGAATAAGAAAAATAAGAAGAATAAGTAGAATTAGAATAATAAATAAAATAAGAAAAAAATAAAAGAATAAAAAGAATAAAAAGAATAAAAAGAATAAGAAGAACAAGAGGATTAATAATAATAAAAGAATAAAAAGAATAAGAAGAATAAGAAGAATAAGAAAAATAAGAAAAATACGAAAAATTAGAATTATAAGAAGAATAATAAAAATAAGATGAATAAGAATAATTAGAAGAATTAGAAAAATAAATATGTAAGAAGAATAAGTAGAATAGGAAGAATAAAATGATTAGCAAGAATAAGAAGAATAAGAAAAATAATAAGATTAAAAAGAATAGTATGATTAAGAAGAATAACAAGAATAAGAAGAATAATAATAAGTATAATTAGAAGAATAATAAGAAATAGAAGAATAATAAGAATAACAAGAATATAAAGAATAATAAAAATATGAAGAATAATAATAATAATAAGAATAAACATAATATGTAAAATAAGAAGATTAAGAATAATAAAAATAATAAAACAATAAGAAGAATAAGAAGAATAAGATTAATAAGAAGAATAAGAAGAATAAATTAAATAAAATGAATAAGAAGTATAAGAAGAATATGAAGAATAAATAGAATAAGAATAATTAGAAGAATAAGCATAATAAGAAGAATATGAAGTTTAAAAAGTATAAGAAGAATATGAAGACTAAGAAGAATAAGAAGAATAAGTAGAATAAAAAGAATAATAAGAATAATAAGAATAAGACTAATAAGAAGAATAAAAAGAATAAGATGTATAAGAAGAATCAGAAAAATTAGAAGAATATGTTTAATAAAAAGAATAAGAAAAATAATAAGAATACAAATAATAATTAGAATAAAAATAAAATAGAAAAAGAAGAATAAAAAAAATAAGAATAATATGAAGAATAAGAAGAATAAAAAGAATAAGAAAAATAAGAAGTATAAGAAGAATAATAAGAATAAGAATAATAAGAAGAATAAGAAGAATTAAAAGAATAAGAAGAATAATAAGACTAATATAAGAAGAATAAGAAGAATAATACGGATAAGAAGAATAAGAAGAATAAGAAAAATTAGAAGAATAAAAAAAATAAGAAGAATACGAAGAATAACAAGAATAAGACTAATAGGAAAAATAAGAAGAAAAGAACAATAAGAAGAATAAAAAGAATAATAAGAATAAGAAAAATAAGAAGAATAATAAAAATAAGAAGAATAAGAAGAATAAGACTAATAGAAAAAATAAGAAGAAAAGAAGAATAAGAAGAATAAAAAGAATAAAAAAATATATAAAGAATAAGAAGAATAAAAAAAAATATGAAGAATAAGAAGAATATGAAGAAAATGAATAATAAAAACTATAAGTAAAATAAAAAGAATAAGAAGAATAATAAGAAGAAGAATAAGAAGAAGAATAAGAAGAAGAATAAGAAGAAGAATAAGAAGAAGAATAAGAAGAAGAATAAGAAGAAGAATAAGAAGAATAAGAATAATAATAAGAATGAGATGAAAAATATGAATAAGAAGAATATGGATGATAAGAAAAATACGAAGAATAAGAAGAATAAGAAAAATAAGAAGAATAAAAAGACTAAGAAGAATAAAAAGAATAAAAAGAATAAGAATAATAAGAAGAATGAGAATAATAAGAAAAATAAGAAGAATAAGAAGAATAACAAGAATAAGACAAATAACAAAAATAAGAAGAAAAGAAGAATAAGAAAAATAAAAAGAATATGAAGAAGAAAAAAAACATGAAGAATAAAAAGAATATGAAAAAAATGAATAATAAAAAGTATAAGTAAAATAAAAAGAAAAAAAAGAATAATAAGAAGAATAAATAGAATTAGAAGAATAAGAATAATAATAAAAATGAGATGAAAAATAAGAATAAGAAGAATATGGATGTTAAGAAGAATATGGATGTTAAGAAGAATACGAAGAATAAGAAGAATCAGAAAAATAAGAAGAATAAGAAGAATAAGAAGAATGAGAAGAATAAAAAGAATAAGAAGAATAAAAATAATAATAAGAATAAGAAGAATAAAAATAATAAAAAGATTAAGAAGAATAAGAATAATAATAAGAACTAGAACAAATAGAATTTTATGAAAAATAATAAGAATAAGTAGAATAATACTAATAAAAAATAATGAGAATAACTTGAATAAGATGAATAAAAAAATAAGAGGAATATAAATAAAAAGAAGAATAATAAGAATATTTTGACTAATAAGAATAATAAGAATAATAAGAATAATAAGAATAATAAGAATAAGAAGAAAAATAAAAATACTCAGAATAAGTAATAAGAATAATAAGAATAATAAAAAGAATAAGAATATCAATTATAATTATAAGAATAAGAAGAATAAGAAGAATAAGAAAAATATAAAGAATAAGAAGAAAAGAAGAATAAGAAAAATAAGAAGTATAAGATGAATTCGAAAATTAAGATGAAAAGTAGAAAAAGAAGAAAAATAATAAAAGAATAATAAGAATAAGAAGTATAATAAGATTTAAAAGAATTAAAATAATTGGAAGATTGATATGAATAGTAAGAATTAAAAGAATAATAAATATAAGAAGAATAAAAAAGAATATTAATAATTAGAATAAATATAATAATAATAAAAATGTAGTGTAAGATGAATAAAATGATAAAAAAGAATATGAAGAATAATAAGAATATGAATATAAACAAGAATAAGAATGAATAAGAATAATAAGAAGAATAATAAGTAGAATAATAAGAAGAATAATAAGAATAAGAAGAATATGAATAATAATAAAAATCAAAATAATTAAAATAATTAGAAGAATAAAAAGAATAAGCAGAATAATAATAATAATAAGACTGAAGAATTTGAAGAATAAAAAGTATATAAAGTTTATCATGGTTAAGAATAATATGTACACTAAGAATAATAAAAAGAATGAGAAGAATAAGAATAATAAAAAGAATGAGAAGAATAAGAATAATAAAAAGAATTCGAAGAATAACAAGAAAAAAAATAAGAAGAATAAGTATAATAATAAGAATAAGAATAGGAAGAATAAGAATAAAAAAATAATAAGAAGAATAATAAGAATAAGAAGAATTAGAAGAATAAGAATAAATCAGAATAATAAAAATAGGAAAAATAAAAAAAATGAAGTATTAGAAGAATAAGAAAAATAAGAAGAAAAGTAGAATAAGAAGAATAATTAGAATAATAAGAATAAAAATAATAAGAATAATAAGAAGAATAATAATATAAAGAAGAATAAGAAGAATAAGAATAATAAGAAGAATATTAAAACTAACACAAATAAAAAGAAAAAAAAAAGAAGAATAAAAAGAATAAGAAGAATTAGAACAAATAGAAAAATTAGAAGAATAAGAAGAATAAGAATAATAAGAAAAATAATATGAATAAGAATAATAAGAAAAATAAGAAGAATTATAAGAATAATAAGAATAAGAAGAATAAGTAGAATAATAATACTAATTAGATTAATAAGAACAAGAAAATAAGAATAATAACTAGAATAAGAACATAAGAAGAATAAGAATAATAAGAAGAAACAAAAGAATAAAAAGAATAAGAAGAATAAAAAGAATAAGAAGAATAAGATGAATAAGAAGATTAAAAAGTATAAGAATAATAAAAAAAATTATAAGAATATGAAGAATAAGAAGAATAAGAAAAATAAGAAGAATAAGAAGAATAAGAAAAAGAAGAAGAATAAGAAGAATAAGAAGAATAATAAGAATAAGAAGAATAAGAACAATAAGAAGAATAAGAAGAATAATAAGAATAAGAAGAATAAGAACAATAAGAAGAATAAAAATAATAAGAAGATTAAGAAGAATTAAAATAATTAGAAGAATAAGAATAATAACAAGAATAAGAAGAATAATAAAAATAATATGATTCAAAATAATAAGAATAAGAAGAATAAAAAGAATAAGAAGAATAAGAAGAATAAAAAGAATAAGAAGAATAAGAAGAATAAGAAGAATAAGAAAATAAGAAGAATAATAAGAAAAAGAAGAATAAGAAGATTAAAAAAAATAAGAAGAATAAGGAAAAAAAGAAGAAGATAAAATAAGAAGAATAATAAAAATAAGAACAATAAAAAGAATAAGAAAAATATGAAAAATAAGAAGAAAGAATAACAAATAGAATAAGGAGAATAAGTAGAATAATAAGAATAAGAAGAATAAGAAGATAAAAAAGAATAAGAAGATAAAGAAGAATAATTAAAATAAGAAGAATAACAAAAGCAACAATAATAAGGATATTAAGAAGAATAATAAGAATTAAAAGAAAAGAAAAATTAGAATAATTTGAAGAATAATAAAAATAAGAAGTATAAGAATAAAAAGAAAAATAAGATTATCACACAATTTGGCCACGGTGGCAAAGGCATGTTAATGGATATCCTATGCGCATATTAAAATGGATGAAATATTTTAGTCCTCTAGAAGATGCCCCAATAGCCCCGGTTTGGTTCTCATTCCCCAATCTTCCATTATTTCTTTATAACAAGCACTCTCTACATGCTATTGCCTCATGCTTGGGAAAACTTATGTTACATAATGAGGTGATTGCAACCATGACTCGGGAAAATAATGTTCGGGTATGTATTGAATTTAATTTACTTACATAGCCACCATCAAAGATATGGATAGGTAATGATGATGTATGATAGAATGATGGGATTTTATAACCCATCCTGCCCGAGAACTTGCCACCTTACTACTATATTTGCATAAGGATATCACATGACATGGCGGAGTGCACAATAGGACATGGTTAGCAGAGAGGGAAGAAGGGGCAGAAAGATAGAGGAAGGGAGGGGGAAAAGAAATGTGTTAGGAGGGATAACAAAGGGGCCCCGAGGCGTAGTCCAAGAGGGACAAGGCTATAGGATGGGGAGAGTCTAGAGATGGGACTAGAGTAAGTGGTAGTAGTGAGAAGGGAGGAGGAGGTAGAGGGAGGGGTATTCAGTAAAAAAATGGAAGTGGAAAAGAATAGTTTAGGGATAGAAGAGGAATGGGCAGTATACGAAAATATGGGGGAATGAGTAGAGGTGAAAGGTAAAAAGAAGAGGGAAAGGAGAAATAAATCTATGAGGGTTTTAAAGGAGTATCAAGAGGACTATAGCTGGCTTGACGAAGATCTTCTAGATTTTCCAGAAGAACACTTGGATATATTCAGCTGTCCTTTTCCGGATAAGGATGAATCATATGAAGGGGACTCAAATAAAGTAAGGGATGATTTAATGTTATACGGGGAGGATTGGGATAAACTCACCAGAAATGAGGTTAATGAAGCTTTAAAATGAATGGTAATGCAACTAGGGCAGCTCCCAAGATATAATGAGTTATCAAAATTTACTCCTAGTACATCGAAGCCGCCAAGAAATATGAAGAAATACTAAAATTAGACATATGAGCCTAATTGTATTACAAGAGCTCAAGCAAAATTCGGGTATAATGGATAATTTATTTTACTGGAACATAAGGAGAGTGGCAAACAATCCCTCGGTGAACAGGTTGAAAAAATTAATAAAAATTCTAGAGGTGCCAACCGGGCCGGGCAAAGCTGGTCGGCACGAGGCATGGCATGATTCAGTTGTGCCTGGGCCGGCCCGAAAAGGAAAATTTCCATGTCCATGCCTGTGTCATGCCTGTCCATAGTACAAATCATGTCGTGTCGTGCCGAGGCCAACCAGGCCTCGTGTCGTGCTTAGCTTGGCATGATACCATGGCCCCTGGGCACGGTACCATGGTCCCTGGGCACGGTACTTCGGCATGAGCTGATAAACTATCTCAGTGGTAGAAGTTGAGCTTGACGGGCGAGGCTCACCTAGCAGAAGTTGAAAAAGAATCATGCGGCATGGCACCGGGGCGACATGCCTCCGAAATGCCGAAACCCTAATTTTTTAAATTATGGTTTCGGCCCGACCGGGCCGAACCCACAGGATTCATGCCGGGGGTCTGAGCGGGACTAACCTCCACAGAACCATGCCGAGCCAGGCACGACATGGTTACTATACCATGTTGTGCCTGGCCCACCACGAAAGCACGACCGAGTCGGCTAAAACTGGGCTGGGCCAGCCCAGCATGTTTTGTTTGACACTTCTAAAAAATTCATAAAATCACCTTGGTCATAATTGCGGAACCTATGTTAGAAAAGGACTAGATCAGTAAATATAGTAAAATCTCATGATTTAATAACGAGTTTGCCAATTTAAATAGTAAACTCTAGATTATGTGGAATAATAAACATGATATTGAAATTTTAAAGGACACGGAGTAGGTAGTTCACTTAAAAGCATATAAAAAAGTGGAAGAGATAATATCGATAGTTTATGCCAAAAATGCTAAGAAAGATAGATTAGAATTATAGAAGGAAATGAAAGAAATAGCATTAAAAGATACTAAATGGATCATTGGAAAAGATTTTGATGTGATTAAAAGTACACAATAAAAGAAAGGAGGCAGACTCCCATATTCACTAGCCATGACTCAATTCAATGATATTATAGCAAGGACTAATCTACTGGAGGTAGATTATATAAGATCAAGTTATACTTGGTGTAATAGCTCGTGAAAGAGGGGGGCAATCTAGGCAAGGCTTGATAGGGTGATGTATAATGCTATGTGGCTTCTCTCACATGGGGTCACAGGGTTGAGACACTTGAATAGAACCTATTCAAACCATAGCCCACTACTCCAAACCTTGCACAAAAATCAAAGGATTACTAGTAGTGGATGCATCATAAAAATTTTGATAAAGTAGTGAGGGATTCGTGGAAGGAGCCTGTCTCAGGAAGACCAATCTAGATTCTAATAGCTAAGTTGCGCAGGTTAAAGAATAGCTTGCTTGCATGGAATAGAGAAGATTTTGGGCATTTGATTAAAAAAATCAAGGAGGAAGAAGAGGTGGAGAAACTAGAACTAGAATATGAAATCAACCAAAATGAAGAGACCAAACAACTTGAGTAAAGCCAAAGGACACTTGAGACAGAGTTTGCACATGGAGGAAGTCTTTTGGAAATAATGAACAAAAATAAAATCGCTCAAGGAATGATATAAAAACACAAAATTTTTTTATAACATGAGTATAATCAAAGCTCAAAAAAACAAGATTAAAGGTATAAAGAATGGTGAGGGAACATGGATGGAATGTTAAGAATAAATAGCACCATCTTCGAAGCTTTTTTTAAGAGGCATCTACGTGAGCATTTTCAGCATGAAGGAGATACATTACTGAAGGAACTTAACATTATTTTCACAAATGATGAGAATCAAAGGATGGTGAACATTTCAGAGGAAGAAGAAATTAGAAATGCTATTTTTAGTTTAGATAAAGATGGGCCAGATGGTTGGAATAATTATTTTTTCTAGACATACTGGCATATCATTAAAATGATATGGTACTTGCAATCTCTAGCATTTTTGTAGGTGTAGATATAACACAATAATGGGCAAACTCTTTTTTTGTGCTAATCACAAAAAAAGGAGTCTCCACAGAAATGTAAAGACTTTAGACCAATTAGCTTATGTAATGCAGTTTACAAGATTTTGGCAAAAATTCATCATAGTAGAATAACTTGCATATTACCACAGATAATATCTCAAGAGCAATCTGCCTTTGTAAAAAATAGTTTAATGGTAGAAAATATTAATTTATATTCCGAAATGATGAGAGAAATAGTAGTTAAAACTAGAGGACATACACTGGTGGTCAAACTGGATATGTCTAAAGCTTTTGACAGTGTGTAGTGGGATACACTCTACTTTGCCTTGAGAAGTCTAGGATTCTCAGAATTATTCATTGAATTAATATATAGATGTATCTCCAGTGTGAGAGTAAAAATTATTTTGAATGGAAAAAAAAGGGAGGAGTTTAAGTCAAGAAGAGGCTTAAGACAAGGTAAGATATATCTGGAATCGCTATATCTGGAATCGCTGATTTGAAATATTTATAGGAGAATGCTGGAAGGTAAGATAATACTATTCAGACATCCTTGAAATGCCCCGAGAATATGCTATTTAGCATATATGGATGATTTAATAATTTTTACAAATGTCAGTAGTAGCTCTATAGTTAATTTGGTGGATCTGATGTAGACATTTGAGATGAAAGCCAGGCAAACTATGAATAAAAGAAAGTGTCAATTCATGCTAGCCTTGAAAACTCCGGTTAAAGTGGCTCAAAAAAATGAAAAAGAAAATGAAAAGCACCTTGATAAAATGAAAAAGAAAATGATAGAATGGAAAGAGGACTTACTAAGTTTTGGAGGAAGGATATCTCTAATCTCTCACATGCTTCAAAGCACCTTGGTACACACTCTGTCTGTCATTCACCCCCCAAAAAAATTATAAAAAAATTAGAAACAAAAATGGGTAATTTTCTATGGGGCAAGAAAGAGGGTAGACAAAAGCTTCACTGGAAGAGCTGGAATGATATATGTCACTCAAAAGAGGAAGCAGGCTTAGGCATAATAAGTTTGAAGGATATGGTTAATGCATGAGATTGTAAAGGCTGGTGGAGGTTAAAAGAAAATGAAAGCTTATGGGCAAAATTTATAAGAGCTAAATATGGATGGGATAATTTTATAGATAAAAGAAATGCATCAATGAACTAGAAATTTCTGGTAAAACAGAAAGAAGTAGTGGAATCATGCACGATCTTGCAAAAGAGTGGTTGAGATTGGACACTCACGCCACAAGGAAACTTCACTATAAAATCGATGAAAGAACTGATAAGAGAGAAAAAATCTCCAAATTTATTTTTAAATGGGTATGGAAAAGTGACATCCCACAAAAAATGAGCTCGCTTACATGGAAAGTACTCTCTAATGCTATACTAGTTGATTTTAATGTACAAAAGAAAGGAATAAGGTTGGTATCTCGATGCGAATGCTGTCTAGCGGTAGTTGAAAATATAGTTTATTTATTTTCGACAGGGAAAACTACATCAGTAGTATGAAAGGAGTTAGAAAAATACATGCAGATTAGTGTCTAATAGGTTGATTTAGTGGATAGAGTAAAAAGATGGGACAAACATACTTCAAAAGACAAGCTCATAAATGGCTTATCCAAAATCTACCACATGTTACCATCTGGTGTTTATGGAACACCAGAAATAAGAGCAGATTCGATAGAATACTGATGAAAGTAGTAAATATTTTAAAAGAAATCAGGAGAGAAATTGGGAATATATCGGCTATAAAGCCCGTTAGAGTAAAAAATATAGAAGTAGAACTAGACATTAAAAACACATGGGGACTTTCTCGATATAGTAAAAAATTACAAGGCATAAAGATTATAAGATGGAATAAGCTTTCAGTTGGAAAGTTAGCTATAAATATGGACAAAAGTTTTAACAAGGACATGGGGGCTGCAAGAGAGGGAGGAGTAATAAGGAATTTGCAAGGCAAAACTCTAAATTCTTTCACTATGGCTTGTAATGCTTCATCAGCCCTGCACTCAGAAATATGTGCACTAAAAAGAGGGCTACAGATTTGTGAGGAGACTAGATTAAAAAACTTACAAATTCAAGTAGATTTCACCTTATTAGTGGATCTAGCCACACGAAGAATAGTGTTATGAAGGTATGAAGAGGATATCGAAATTATAATAAACATAATGGAATAACTAAATGCACGCATATCACACATATACATGGAGGAAAATGCTCTCGGTGATACTCTAGCCAGGTTAGGATTACTTAAAGGGGTAAACGAGTTCGAAAAAATAATAAGCCAGATAGACTAAAAGGATTAGCTATATTGGATAGGTTGGGAACCCCATACCTACGAGTTGAAAGAGGGAGCAAAGGAAAATAAGTTGAGGCCCTGCTCGGAAGAGGTGATATTAAGAGAGTTTATGAGGGTAGGAATAGAAAGAGGAGGTTATAGGCCAGTCGTTGTGTATAGGAGGTTATTCTAAGATAAGGGTAAGGAGAACTTTTGGTTATGGTGGATTGATACAGGTTGTAGAGGTTTTTTTTTGCAGTTTTGGTTGCTTTTTTTTGGTGTTTCAAGTTATGCAGCTAAAGGGTATGTTCGAAGGGAAGGCCTCAGCTGGACCTGAACTATTGTAAAATTTTGTTATATGAATTAATGTTGCGGAAATTAATATGGGAAGGCCATATTACTGTTGTGAATTCTATTTTGTGTAGTTTTCTGTGCAGGGATAGGAGTGGGGGCACAAATAGGAAGATGATTCTACCTATGATTAGATGTATTAAGGGTGGGGAAAAGGGTTAAGGGTATGATTCTAGTAAATGTATATGATATGGTTTGGTAAGTTTTGCAGAGAGGTGTTTATAGGGTTTAAGGGAGTAGAGTAGAAGAGAAAAGAGAAGGCATCAGCTTTTCAAAAAAGAGGGATGTTCGAATAGGCGTAGTAGTTTTTAAGGATATGGGCAGAAAATGATGTATGTTCTACTTCTATTGTCTACAAGTAATTATTGTGTGATCAAGTTGACAATTGTGCTAAGGGAAGGGGAAGGGTACAAGGATAGGAATAGAGCATAAATATACAAAAAGTTTTTGGTGAATTACAGATTTGAAAGTAGTCCAGGAAATGAGGATGCAGAAGAGGCTTACGGGGAAAAGCAAGGAAAGCTCAAGATGTCCATAAAGAGAGAGAGTTTTATTTTATGAAGTGAGAGAGCTAGTGTCTGTTAAGTTTGAGTGGTTTGTCTATCATGGGTCTTTATGTGTTTGTATGTGCTAGTGTTTTTGTTCCTGCCAAGTGTCTGTAAGTGCATAAGCTGCTGAAGGAAGAGGAGTTTGAAAGTAAAGGAACCAGAAAGAACATGAAGATTGGAAGGAGCTAAAAAGGGCAGAAACCAAGATAGAAAAAGGTAGTAGATTTAACTTCAAAAAGAGGGCATAAGTAGATAAAGGAAATGGACATGGAAGGGTCGGCACTAAGAAACAACATAATGCACAGGAAAATATAGAGAGTCGAATAGTGAAGAATTCAATATAGATTATGTTAATTGATTTTTGTAATTAAAAAAGGGCGTAAGAGGGGAAAGTGTAGTATATAGTTTATAAAAAATGGAATTCCTCCACCAAAAGAGAGGGTTATAATAATAATTTTTTTTTTTAAAAAAAAAGAAGAATTAGAAGAATTAGAAGAAGAATAATAATAATAATAATAGCAATAATAAGAATAAGAAGAATAAGAAGAATAAGAAGAATAAGAAGAATAAGAAGAATAAATATAATAAGAATAAGACAATAAGAATAATAAGAAGCATAAGAAGAATAAGAAAAATAATAAGAATAAGAAGAATACAAAGAATAAGAAGAATAAGAAGAAATATAAGAATAAGTAGAATAAAAAGAATAAAAAGAATAAGAAGAAATATAAGAATAAGTAGAATAAAAAGAATAAAAAGAATAAGAAGAATAAGTAGAATAAGAAGATTAAGAAGAATAAGTAGAATAAGTAGAATAAGAAGATTAGGAAGAATAAGAAGAATAAGAATAAAAAAAAGAAGAATAATAAGAAGAATAAATAGAATAAGAAGATTACGAAGAATAAGTAGACTTAGAAGATTAAGAAGAATAAGAAGAATAAGAAGAAAAAAGAAGAATATGGGTAATAGGAAGAATAAGTAGAATAAGAAGATTATGAAGAATATGAAGAATAAGAAGAATAAGAAGAATAAGAAGAATAAGTAGATTATGAAGAATAATAAGAATAAGAAAAATAACTAGAATAATAATAATAATAATAATTAAAAAAATAAGTAGAGTAAGAAGAATAAGAAGAATAAAAAAAATATGATAAATAAGAGTAATAAAACGATTAAGAAGAATAAGAAGATTAAGAAGAATAAGTAGAATAGGAAAAATAAAAAGAATAGGAAGAATACAAAATAATTTAGAAGAATAAGAAGAATAAGTAAAAAAAAAGAATAAAAAGAATAAGAAGTATAAGAAGAATTAGAAAAATAAGAAAAAAATTAAGAATAAGAAGAAAAGAAGAAAAAGAAGAACAAGATGAATAAGTAGAATAAAAAAATATTTGGAGAATACGAATAATAAGAAAAATAAAAAAAATAAAAAGAATAAGAAGAATAAGAATAATAAAAAGAATAAGAAGAATAAGAAGATTAAGAAGGATAAGAAGATAAAGAAGAATAAGAAAAATAAAAATAATAAGAAGAATAAAAAGAATACGAAGAAAAGGAAGAATAAAAAGAATAAGAAGAATAAGAAGAATACCAAGAAAAAAATGAATATGAAAAATAAAAAGAATAAGAAGAATTAATGAATAATAAGAATAAGAAGAAAAAGAAGAATAATAAAAATAAGAAGAAAGTGACACTTAAGTTATCAAAAGCCCAAATCAATAAGCTTTACTAGGTTATGCTAGAACAAACCTCCAACAGGCTATAAGGCACTTAATACGGATGGTAATTTTAAAAGAGACATTGGTGCATCAGAAGGTGGTGGAATTTTAAGAAATTCTGACAGCAAGATGATTAGGGCATTTACCAGAAAATTGAAAGCTAATTCTCCTATGCAATCTTAAATTTCCGCACTCCTGTTTAGTTTAAAAATATGTAAATTTAGGAAAAAATGAAAATCCAAATACAAACTGATTCTTTAATATTAGTAGGTATCCTTAAAGGTCAAAATTACTTTGTAAATATATAAATGATATAAATGAAATCATACAACTATTACATGAATTAAACTATAGTATAATGCATATATCTAGAGAAGTAAATCAAGTCACCGATAAGCTAGCTAAGACTAGTGGAAAAAAGGAGATCATGACTTCGAGACACATAAAATGCCTACAAAATTTAAAGGCATACTTATATTCGACGAAATAAAATATCTTATATTTAGGAAAGTTAACACTTAAAAATATTTGAGTAGCATTATTGAAATTTAAAATATCTAAGTCTTCATAAACTTTTAAATAGCTTAAAGATGTTATAAATCAGATTGGATTCCTCGATGATTAGACTCTCTACAGGGATAATGAAGATTATCCCTTGTTACATATGAAGGTTTTAAAACCTTCTCCAGGAAAAAAACATTTGGCAGATTATCATTTTCTGTAAGAGGAAACTTTTTGCATGGATATTAATTTTAGTATCCTAGTCCCGAAAGATGATTAATCAGTTTGAAGAAATTGCATGTATTATTGGATGAATCTTTGTAGGAAAAATCACTACAAACTCATATTTTACATGCTTTCTTTTGGCATTTTCATGGTGATAGATGAGGCGCATGAAAGAGGTGGAGAAGGACTTATATCGTTGCTAGATTTTTTTGAAAAAATAGGTACACTTAAAGTGAGGATGGTAAAGCTGTCAGGAAACAAGGTTAAATAGGAATGGTTTGTTT